>JAOYRU010000298.1:600000-1080992 GCA_026315105.1 Locusta migratoria
ACTAGCAAATAAGGAGTCATCCACGTCACAGACTAAACTCCAGTGCAGTTGGCTGGTGTCCGCAGCTCTCACTGCATTGTCTCCTATAGTCTTCATATAGTAATGGGAGTGACCGCAGGCAAACGCAAAATAATGCAAATAAGAAAATTAAAGCAATTTTCTCTTTTGAATTGTATTCTTTATCATATACTAACAAATAAGAGTTCAACCACATCGCAAACTAAACTCGAGTGCAGTTGACTGGTGTCCGCAGCTCTCACTGCATTGTCTCCTAAGGTATTCATATAGTAATGGGAGTGAACGCAGGCAAACGCACAATAATGCAAATAAGAAAATAAATGAAATTTTCTCTTTTAAGTAGTATTTAATATCATATTCTAGCAAATAAGAAGTCATCCACGTCACAGACTAAACTCCAGTGCAGTTGGCTGGTGTCCGCAGCAATCACTGCATTGTCTCCTAAGGTCTTCTTATAGTAATGGGAGCGACCGCAGGCAAACGCAAAATAATGCAAATAAGAAAATAAATGAAACTTTCTCTTTTAAATAGTATTTAATATCATATACTAGCAAATAAGAAGTCATCCACGTCACAGACTAAACTCCAGTGCAGTTGGCTGGTGTCCGCAGCTCTCACTGCATTGTCTCTTAAGGTCTTCATATAGTAATGGGAGTGACCGCAGGCAAACGCAAAATAATGCAAATAAGAAAATAAATGAAATTTTCTCTTTTAAATAGTATTTATTATCATATACTTGTAAATAAGAAGACATCCACGTCACAGACTAAACTCCAGTGCAGTTGGCTGGTGTCCGCAGCTCTCTCTGCATTGACTCCTATAGTCTTCATATTGTAATGGGAGTGACCACAGGCAAACGCAAAATAATGCAAATAAGAAAATTAAAGAATTTTCTCTTTTAAATTGTATTTTTTATCATATACTAACAAATAAGAGTTCAACCACATCGCAGACTAAACACGAGTGCAGTTGGCTGGTGTCCGCAGCTCTCACTGCATTGTCTCCTAAGGTCTTCATATAGTAATGGGAGTGAACGCAGGCAAAAGCACAATAATGCAAATAAGAAAATTAAAGCAATTTTCTCTTTTAAATAGTATTTAATATCATATACTAACAATTAAGAGTTCAACCACATCCCAGACTAGACTCCAGTGCAGTTGGCTGGTGTCCGCAGCTCTCACTGCATTGTCTCCTAAGCTCTTCATATTGTAATGGGAGTGAACGCAGGCAAACGCAAAATAATGCAAATAAGAAAATAAATGAAATTTTCTCTTTTAAATAGTAATTAATATCATATACTAGCAAATAAGAAGTCATCCACGTCACAGATTAAACTCCAGTGCAGTTGGCTGGTGTCCGCAGCTCTCTCTGCATTGTCTCCTATAGTCTTCATATAGTAATGGGAGTGACCGCAGGCAAACGCAAAATAATGCAAATAAGATAATTAAAGCAATTTTCTCTTTTAAATTGTATTTTTTATCATATACTAACAAATAAGAGTTCAACCACAACCCAGACTAAACTCGAGTGCAGTTGGCTGGTGTCCGCAGCTCTCACTGCATTGTCTCCTAAGGTCTTCATATAGTAATGGGAGTGAACGCAGGCAAACGCACAATAATGCAAATATAAAAATAAATGTAATTTTCTCTTTTAAATAGTATTTAATATCATATACAAGCAAATAAGAAGTCTTCCACGTCACAGACTAAACTCCAGTGCAGTTGGCTGGTGTCCGCAGCTCTCACTGCATCGTCGCCTAAGGTCTTCATATAGTAATGGGAGTGACGGCAGGCAAACGCACAATAATGCTAATAAGAAAATAAATGAAATTTTCTCTTTTAAATAGTATTTAATATCATATACTAGCAAATAAGAAGTCATCCACATCACAGACTAAACTCTAGTGCAGTTGGCTGGTGTCCGCAGCTCTCACCGCATTGTCTCCTAAGGTCTTCATATAGTAATGGGAGTGACCGCAGGCAAACGCAAAATAATGCAAATAAGAAAATAAATGAAATTTTCTCTTTTAAATAGTATTTAATATCATATACTAGCAAATAAGAAGTCATCCACGTCACAGACTAAACTCCAGTGCAGTTGGCTGGTGTCCGCAGCTCTCACTACATTGTCTCCTAAGGTCTTCATATAGTAATGGGAGTGAACGCAGGCAAATGCACAATAATGCAAATAAGAAAATAAATGGAATTTTCTCTTTTAAATAGTATTTAATATCATATACTAGCAAATAAGAAGTCATCCACGTCACATACTAAACTTCAGTGCAGTTGGCTGGTGTCCGCAGCTCTCTCTGCATTGCCTCCTATAGCCTTCATATAGTAATGGGAGTGACCGCAGGCAAACGCAAAATAATGCAAATAAGAAAATAAATGAAATTTTCTCTTTTAAATTGTATTTTTTATCATATACTAACAAATAAGAGTTCAAACACATCACAGACTAAACTCGAGTGCAGTTGGCTGGTGTCCGCAGCTCTCACTGCATTGTCTCCTAAGGTCTTCATATAGTAATGGGAGTGAACGCAGGCAAGCGCACAATAATGCAAATAAGAAAATAAATGAAATTTTCTCTTTTTATTAGTATTTAATATCATATACTAGCAAATAAGAAGTCATCCACGTCACAGACTAAACTCCAGTGCAGTTGGCTGGTGTCCGCAGCTCTCACTGCATTTTCTCCTAAGGTCTTCATATAGGAATGGGAGTGACCGCAGGCAAACGCAAAATAATGCAAATAAGAAAATAAATGAAATTTTCTCTTTTAAATAGTAATTAATATCATATACTAGCAAATAAGAAGTCATCCACGTCACAGACTAAACTCCACTGCAGTTGGCTGGTGTCCAAAGCTCTCTCTGCATTGTCTCCTATAGTCTTCATATAGTAATGGGAGTGACCGCAGGCAAACGCAAAATAATACAAATAAGAAAATTAAAGCAATTTTCTCTTTTAAATTGTATTTTTTATCATATACTAACATATAAGACTTCAACCACATCGCAGACTAAACTCGAGTGCAGTTGGCTGGAGTCCGCAGCTCTCACTGCATTGTCTCCTAAGGTCTTCATATAGTAATGGGAGTGACCGCAGGCAAACGCACAATAATGCAAATAAGAAAATAAATGGAATTTTCTCTTTTAAATTGTATTTAATATCATATACTAGCAAATAAGAAGTCATCCACGTCACAGACTAAACTCCAGTGCAGTTGGCTGGCGTCCGCAGCTCTCTCTGCATTGCCTCCTACAGCCTTCATATAGTAATGGGAGTGACCGCAGGCAAACACAAAATAATGCAAATAAGAAAATTAAAGTAATTTTCTCTTTTAAATTGTATTTTTTATCATATACTAACAAATAAGAGTTCAACCACTTCGCAGACTAAACTCGAGTGCAGTTGGCTGGTGTCCGCAGCTCTCACTGCATTGTCTCCTAAGGTCTTCATATAGTAATGGGAGTGAACGCAGGCAAACGCACAATCATGCAAATAAGAAAATAAATGAAATTTTCTCTTTTAAATAGTATTTAATATCATATACTAGCAAATAGGAAGTCATCCACGTCACAGACTAAACTCCAGCGCAGTTGGCTGGTGTCCGCAGCTCTCTCTGCATTGTCTCCTATAGTCTTCATATAGTAATGGGAGTTACCGCAGGCAAACGCAAAATAATGCAAATGAGAAAATTAAAGCAATTTTCTCTTTTAAATTGTAATTTTTATCATAACTAACAAATAAGAGTTCAACCACATCGCAGACTAAACTCGAGTGCAGTTGGCTGGTGTCCGCAGCTCTCACTGCATTGTCTCCTATGGTCTTCATATAGTAATGTGAGTGAACGCAGACAAACGCACAATAATGCAAATAAGAAAATAAATGAAATTTTCTCTTTGAAATAGTATTTAATATCATATACTAGCAAATAAGGAGTCATCCACGTCACAGACTAAACTCAAGTGCAGTTGGCTGGTGTCCGCAGCTCTCACTGCATTGTCTCCTATAGTCTTCATATAGTAATTGGAGTGACCGCAGGCAAACGCAAAATAATGCAAATAAGAAAATTAAAGCAATTTTCTCTTTTGAATTGTATTCTTTATCATATACTAAAAAATAAGAGTTCAACCACATCGCAGACTAAACTCGAGTGCAATTGACTGGTGTCCGCAGCTCTCACTGCATTGTCTCCTAAGGTCTTCATATAGTAATGGGAGTGAACGCAGGCAAACGCAAAATAATGCAAATAAGAAAATAAATGAAACTTTCTCTTTTAAATAGTATTTAATATCATATACTAGCAAATAAGAAGTCATCCACGTCACAGACTAAACTCCAGTGCAGTTGGCTGGTGTCCGCAGCAATCACTGCATTGTCTCCTAAGGTCTTCTTATAGTAATGGGAGCGACCGCAGGCAAACGCAAAATAATGCAAATAAGAAAATAAATGAAACTTTCTCTTTTAAATAGTATTTAATATCATATACTAGCAAATAAGAAGTCATCCACGTCACAGACTAAACTCCAGTGCAGTTGGCTGGTGTCCGCAGCTCTCTCTGCATTGTCTCTTGAGGTCTTCATATAGTAATGGGAGTGACCGCAGGCAAACGCAAAATAATGCAAATAAGAAAATAAATGAAATTTTCTCTTTTAAATTGTATTTATTATCATATACTAGTAAATAAGAAGACATCCACGTCACAGACTAAACTCCAGTGCAGTTGGCTGGTGTCCGTAGCTCTCTCTGCATTGACTCCTATAGTCTTCATATTGTAATGGGAGTGACCGCAGGCAAATGCAAAATAATGCAAATAAGAAAATTAAAGAATTTTCTCTTTTAAATTGTATTTTTTATCATATACTAACAAATAAGAGTTCAACCACATCGCAGACTAAACACGAGTGCAGTTGGCTGGTGTCCGCAGCTCTCACTGCATTGTCTCCTAAGGTCTTCATATAGTAATGGGAGTGAACGCAGGCAAGCGCACAATAATGCAAATAAGAAAATAAATGAAATTTTCTCTTTTAAATAGTATTTAATATCATATACTAGCAAATAAGAAGTCATCCACGTCACAGACTAAACTCCAGTGCAGTAGGCTGGTGTCCGCAGCTCTCACTGCATTGTCTCCTAAGGTCTTCATATAGGAATGGGAGTGACCGCAGGCAAACGCAAAATAATGCAAATAAGAAAATAAATGAAATTTTCTCTTTTAAATAGTAATTAATATCATATACTAGCAAATAAGAAGTCATCCACGTCACAGACTAAACTCCACTGCAGTTGGCTGGTGTCCAAAGCTCTCTCTGCATTGTCTCCTATAGTCTTCATATAGTAATGGGAGTGACCGCAGGCAAACGCAAAATAATACAAATAAGAAAATTAAAGCAATTTTCTCTTTTAAATTGTATTTTTTATCATATACTAACATATAAGAGTTCAACCACATCGCAGACTAAACTCGAGTGCAGTTGGCTGGTGTCCGCAGCTCTCACTGCATTGTCTCCTAAGGTCTTCATATAGTAATGGGAGTGAACGCAGGCAAACGCACAATAATGCAAATAAGAAAATAAATGGAATTTTCTCTTTTAAATTGTATTTAATATCATATACTAGCAAATAAGAAGTCATCCACGTCACAGACTAAACTCCAGTGCAGTTGGCTGGCGTCCGCAGCTCTCTCTGCATTGCCTCCTACAGCCTTCATATAGTAATGGGAGTGACCGCAGGCAAACACAAAATAATGCAAATAAGAAAATTAAAGTAATTTTCTCTTTTAAATTGTATTTTTTATCATATACTAACAAATAAGAGTTCAACCACTTCGCAGACTAAACTCGAGTGCAGTTGGCTGGTGTCCGCAGCTCTCACTGCATTGTCTCCTAAGGTCTTCATATAGTAATGGGAGTGAACGCAGGCAAACGCACAATCATGCAAATAAGAAAATAAATGAAATTTTCTCTTTTAAATAGTATTTAATATCATATACTAGCAAATAAGAAGTCATCCACGTCACAGACTAAACTCCAGTGCAGTTGGCTGGTGTCCGTAGCTCTCTCTGCATTGACTCCTATAGTCTTCATATTGTAATGGGAGTGACCGCAGGCAAATGCAAAATAATGCAAATAAGAAAATTAAAGAATTTTCTCTTTTAAATTGTATTTTTTATCATATACTAACAAATAAGAGTTCAACCACATCGCAGACTAAACACGAGTGCAGTTGGCTGGTGTCCGCAGCTCTCACTGCATTGTCTCCTAAGGTCTTCATATAGTAATGGGAGTGAACGCAGGCAAGCGCACAATAATGCAAATAAGAAAATAAATGAAATTTTCTCTTTTAAATAGTATTTAATATCATATACTAGCAAATAAGAAGTCATCCACGTCACAGACTAAACTCCAGTGCAGTAGGCTGGTGTCCGCAGCTCTCACTGCATTGTCTCCTAAGGTCTTCATATAGGAATGGGAGTGACCGCAGGCAAACGCAAAATAATGCAAATAAGAAAATAAATGAAATTTTCTCTTTTAAATAGTAATTAATATCATATACTAGCAAATAAGAAGTCATCCACGTCACAGACTAAACTCCACTGCAGTTGGCTGGTGTCCAAAGCTCTCTCTGCATTGTCTCCTATAGTCTTCATATAGTAATGGGAGTGACCGCAGGCAAACGCAAAATAATACAAATAAGAAAATTAAAGCAATTTTCTCTTTTAAATTGTATTTTTTATCATATACTAACATATAAGAGTTCAACCACATCGCAGACTAAACTCGAGTGCAGTTGGCTGGTGTCCGCAGCTCTCACTGCATTGTCTCCTAAGGTCTTCATATAGTAATGGGAGTGAACGCAGGCAAACGCACAATAATGCAAATAAGAAAATAAATGGAATTTTCTCTTTTAAATTGTATTTAATATCATATACTAGCAAATAAGAAGTCATCCACGTCACAGACTAAACTCCAGTGCAGTTGGCTGGCGTCCGCAGCTCTCTCTGCATTGCCTCCTACAGCCTTCATATAGTAATGGGAGTGACCGCAGGCAAACACAAAATAATGCAAATAAGAAAATTAAAGTAATTTTCTCTTTTAAATTGTATTTTTTATCATAT
Organism: Locusta migratoria; assembly: GCA_026315105.1. NCBI lineage: Eukaryota > Metazoa > Arthropoda > Insecta > Orthoptera > Acrididae > Locusta > Locusta migratoria. Next base: position 607,141 of record JAOYRU010000298.1, read on the forward strand.
ACTAACAAATAAGAGTTCAACCACTTCGCAGACTAAACTCGAGTGCAGTTGGCTGGTGTCCGCAGCTCTCACTGCATTGTCTCCTAAGGTCTTCATATAGTAATGGGAGTGAACGCAGGCAAACGCACAATCATGCAAATAAGAAAATAAATGAAATTTTCTCTTTTAAATAGTATTTAATATCATATACTAGCAAATAAGAAGTCATCCACGTCACAGACTAAACTCCAGCGCAGTTGGCTGGTGTCCGCAGCTATCTCTGCATTGTCTCCTATAGTCTTCATATAGTAATGGGAGTTACCACAGGCAAACGCAAAATAATGCAAATGAGAAAATTAAAGCAATTTTCTCTTTTAAATTGTAATTTTTATCATAACTAACAAATAAGAGTTCAACCACATCGCAGACTAAACTCGAGTGCAGTTGGCTGGTGTCCGCAGCTCTCACTGCATTGTCTCCTATGGTCTTCATATAGTAATGGGAGTGAACGCAGGCAAACGCACAATAATGCAAATAAGAAAATAAATGAAATTTTCTCTTTTAAATAGTATTTAATATCATATACTAGCAAATAAGGAGTCATCCACGTCACAGACTAAACTCCAGTGCAGTTGGCTGGTGTCCGCAGCTCTCACTGCATTGTCTCCTATAGTCTTCATATAGTAATGGGAGTGACCGCAGGCAGACGCAAAATAATGCAAATAAGAAAATTAAAGCAATTTTCTCTTTTGAATTGTATTCTTTATCATATACTAACAAATAAGAGCTCAACCACATCGCAGACTAAACTCGAGTGCAGTTGGCTGGTGTCCGCAGCTCTCACTGCATCGTCGCCTAAGGTCTTCATATAGTAATGGGAGTGACGGCAGGCAAACGCACAATAATGCTAATAAGAAAATAAATGAAATTTTCTCTTTTAAATAGTATTTAATATCATATACTAGCAAATAAGAAGTCATACACATCACAGACTAAACTCTAGTGCAGTTGGCTGGTGTCCGCAGCTCTCACCGCATTGTCTCCTAAGGTCTTCATATAGTAATGGGAGTGACCGCAGGCAAACGCAAAATAATGCAAATAAGAAAATAAATGAAATTTTCTCTTTATTAGTATTTAATATCATATACTAGCAAATAAGAAGTCATCCACGTCACAGACTAAACTCCAGTGCAGTTGGCTGGTGTCCGCAGCTCTCACTACATTGTCTCCTAAGGTCTTCATATAGTAATGGGAGTGAACGCAGGCAAATGCACAATAATGCAAATAAGAAAATAAATGGAATTTTCTCTTTTAAATAGTATTTAATATCATATACTAGCAAATAAGAAGTCATCCACGTCACATACTAAACTTCAGTGCAGTTGGCTGGTGTCCGCAGCTCTCTCTGCATTGCCTCCTATAGCCTTCATATAGTAATGGGAGTGACCGCAGGCAAACGCAAAATAATGCAAATAAGAAAATAAATGAAATTTTCTCTTTTAAATTGTATTTTTTATCATATACTAACAAATAAGAGTTCAACCACATCACAGACTAAACTCGAGTGCAGTTGGCTGGTGTCCGCAGCTCTCACTGCATTGTCTCCTAAGGTCTTCATATAGTAATGGGAGTGAACGCAGGCAAGCGCACAATAATGCAAATAAGAAAATAAATGAAATTTTCTCTTTTAAATAGTATTTAATATCATATACTAGCAAATAAGAAGTCATCCACGTCACAGACTAAACTCCAGTGCAGTTGGCTGGTGTCCGCAGCTCTCACTGCATTGTCTCCTAAGGTCTTCATATAGGAATGGGAGTGACCGCAGGCAAACGCAAAATAATGCAAATAAGAAAATAAATGAAATTTTCTCTTTTAAATAGTAATTAATATCATATACTAGCAAATAAGAAGTCATCCACGTCACAGACTAAACTCCACTGCAGTTGGCTGGTGTCCAAAGCTCTCTCTGCATTGTCTCCTATAGTCTTCATATAGTAATGGGAGTGACCGCAGGCAAACGCAAAATAATACAAATAAGAAAATTAAAGCAATTTTCTCTTTTAAATTGTATTTTTTATCATATACTAACATATATGAGTTCAACCACATCGCAGACTAAACTCGAGTGCAGTTGGCTGGTGTCCGCAGCTCTCACTGCATTGTCTCCTAAGGTCTTCATATAGTAATGGGAGTGAACGCAGGCAAACGCACAATAATGCAAATAAGAAAATAAATGGAATTTTCTCTTTTAAATTGTATTTAATATCATATACAAGCAAATAAGAAGTCTTCCACGTCACAGACTAAACTCCAGTGCAGTTGGCTGATGTCCGCAGCTCTCACTGCATTGTCGCCTAAGGTCTTCATATAGTAATGGGAGTGACCACAGGCAAACGCACAATAATGCTAATAAGAAAATAAATGAAATTTTCTCTTTTAAATAGTATTTAATATCATATACTAGCAAATAAGAAGTCATCCACATCACAGACTAAACTCTAGTGCAGTTGGCTGGTGTCCGCAGCTCTCACCGCATTGTCTCCTAAGGTCTTCATATTGTAATGGGAGTGACCGCAGGCAAACTCAAAATAATGCAAATAAGAAAATAAATGAAATTTTCTCTTTTAAATAGTATTTAATATCATATACTAGCAAATAAGAAGTCATCCACGTCACAGACTAAACTCCAGTGCAGTTGGCTGGTGTCCGCAGCTCTCACTACATTGTCTCCTAAGGTCTTCATATAGTAATGGGAGTGAACGCAGGCAATCGCACAATAATGCAAATAAGAAAATAAATGGAATTTTCTCTTTTAAATAGTATTTAATATCATATACTAGCAAATAAGAAGTCATCCACGTCACAGACTAAACTCCAGTGCAGTTGGCTGGTGTCCGCAGCTCTCTCTGCATTGCCTCCTATAGCCTTCATATAGTAATGGGAGTGACCGCAGGCAAACGCAAAATAATGCAAATAAGAAAATTAAAGCAATTTTCTCTTTTAAATTGTATTTTTTATCATATACTAACAAATAAGAGTTCAACCACATCACAGACTAAACTCGAGTGCAGTTGGCTGGTGTCCGCAGCTCTCACTGCATTGTCTCCTAAGGTCTTCATATAGTAATGGGAGTGAACGCAGGCAAACGCACAATAATGCAAATAAGAAAATAAATGAAATTTTCTCCTTTAAATAGTATTTAATATCATATACAAGCAAATAAGAAGTCTTCCACGTCACAGACTAAACTCCAGTGCAGTTGGCTGGTGTCCGCAGCTCTCACTGCATTGTCGCCTAAGGTCTTCATATAGTAATGGGAGTGACCGCAGGCAAACGCACAATAATGCTAATAAGAAAATAAATGAAATTTTCTCTTTTAAATAGTATTTAATATCATATACTAGCAAATAAGAAGGCATACACGTCACAGACTAAACTCCAGTGCAGTTGGCTGGTGTCCGCAGCTCTCACTGCATTGTCTCCTAAGGTCTTCATATAGTAATGGGAGTGAACGCAGACAAACGCACAATAATGCAAATAAGAAAATAAATGAAATTTTCTCTTTTAAATAGTATTTAATATCATATTCTAGCAAATAAGAAGTCATCCACGTCACAGACTAAACTCCACTGCAGTTGGCTGGTGTCCGCAGCTCTTTCTGCATTGTCTCCTATAGTCTTCATATAGTAATGGGAGTGACCGCAGGCAAACGCAAAATAATGCAAATAAGAAAATTAAAGCAATTTTCTCTTTTAAATTGTATTTTTTATCATATACTAACAAATAAGAGTTCAACCACATCGCAGACTAAACTCGAGTTCAGTTGGCTGGTGTCCGCAGCTCTCACTGCATTGTCGCCTAAGGTCTTCATATAGTAATGGGAGTGACCGCAGGAAAACGCACAATAATGCTAATAAGAAAATAAATGAAATTTTCTCTTTTAAATAGTATTTAATATCATATACTAGCAAATAAGAAGTCATCCACGTCACAGACTAAACTCGAGTGCAGTTGGCTGGTGTCCGCAGCTCTCTCTGCATTGTCTCCTATAGTCTTCATATAGTAATGGGAGTGACCGCAGGCAAACGCAAAATAATGCAAATAAGAAAATTAAAGCAATTTTCCTTTTAAATTGTATTTTTTGTCACATACTAACAAATAAGAGTTCAACCACATCGCAGACTAAATTCGAGTGCAGTTGTCTGGTGTCCGCAGCTCTCACTGCATAGTCTCCTAAGGTCCTCATATAGTAATGGGAGTGAACGCAGGCAAACGCACAATAATGCAAATAAGGAAATTAAAGCAATTTTCTCTTTGAAATTGTATTTTTTATCATATACTAACAAATAAGAGTTCAACCACATCGCAGACTAAACTCGAGTGCAGTTGGCTGGTGTCCGCAGCTCTCACTGCATTGTCTCCTAAGGTCTTCATATAGTAATGGGAGCGAACGAAGGCAAACGCAAAATAATGCAAATAAGAAAATAAATGAAATTTTCTCTTTTAAATAGTATTTAATATCATATACTAGCAAATAAGAAGTCATCCACGTCACAGACTAAACTCCAGTGCAGTTGGCTGGTGTCTGCAGCTCTCACTGCATTGTCTCCTATAGTCTTCATATAGTAATGGGAGTGACCGCAGCCAAACGCAAAATAATGCAAATAAGAAAATTAAAGCAATTTTCTCTTTTAAATTGTATTTTTTATCGTATACTAACAAATAAGAGTTCAACCACATCGCAGACTAAACTCGAGTGCAGTTGGCTGGTGTCCGCAGCTCTCACTGCATTGTCTCCTATGGTCTTCATATAGTAATGGAAGTGAACGCAGGAAAACGCACAATAATGCAAATAAGAAAATAAATGAAATTTTCTCTTTTAAATAGTATTTAATATCATATACTAGCAAATAAGGAGTCATCCACGTCACAGACTAAACTCCAGTGCAGTTGGCTGGTGTCCGCAGCTCTCTCTGCATCGTCTCCTATAGCCTTCATATAGTAATGGGAGTGACCGCAGGCAAACGAAATATAATGCAAATAAGAAAATTAAAGCAATTTTCTCTTTTGAATTGTATTCTTTATCATATACTAACAAATAAGAGTTCAACCACATCGCAGACTAAACTCGAGTGCAGTTGGCTGGTGTCCGCAGCTCTCAGTGCATTGTCTCCTAAGGTCTTCATATAGTAATGGGAGTGAACGCAGGCAAACGCACAATAATGCAAACAAGAAAATAAATGAAATTTACTCTTTTAAATAGTATTTAATATCATATACTAGCAAATAAGAAGTCATCCACGTCACAGACTAAACTCCAGCGCAGTTGGCTGGTGTCCGCAGCTCTCACTGCATTGTCTCCTAAGGTCTTCATATAGTAATGGGAGTGACCGCAGGCAAACGCAAAATAATGCAAATAAGAAAATAAATGAAATTTTCTCTTTTAAATAGTATTTAATATCATATACTAGCAAATAAGAAGTCATCCACGTCACAGACTAAACTCCAGTGCAGTTGGCTGGTGTCCGCAGCTCTCACTGCATTGTCTCTTAAGGTCTTCATATAGTAATGGGAGTGACCGCAAGCAAACGCAAAATAATGCAAATAAGAAAATAAATGAAATTTTCTCTTTTAAATAGTATTTAATATCATATACTAGCAAATAAGAAGACATCCACGTCACAGACTAAACTCCAGTGCAGTTGGCTGGTGTCCGCAGCTCTCTCTGCATTGTCTCCTATAGTCTTCATATTGTAATGGGAGTGACCGCAGGCAAACGCAAAATAATGCAAATAAGAAAATTAAAGAATTTTCTCCTTTAAATTGTACTTTTTATCATATACTAACAAATAAGAGTTCAACCACATCGCAGACTAAACACGAGTGCAGTTGGCTGGTGTCCGCAGCTCTCACTGCATTGTCTCCTAAGGTCTTCATTTAGTAATGGGAGTGAACGCAGGCAAACGCACAATAATGCAAATAAGAAAATTAAAGCAATTTTCTCTTTTAAATAGTGTTTAATATCATATACTAACAAATAAGAGTTCAACCACATCCCAGACTAAACTCCAGTGCAGTTGGCTGGTGTCCGCAGCTCTCACTGCATTGTCTCCTAAGCTCTTCATATAGTAAAGGGAGTGAATGCAGGCAAACGCAATATAATGCAAATAAGAAAATAAATGAAATTTTCTCTTTTAAATAGTAATTAATATCATATACTAGCAAATAAGAAGTCATCCACGTCACAGATTAAACTCCAGTGCAGTTGGCTGGTGTCCGCAGCTCTCTCTGCATTGTCTCCTATAGTCTTCATATAGTAATGGGAGTGACCGCAGGCAAACGCAAAATAATGCAAATAAGATAATTAAAGCAATTTTCTCTTTTAAATTGTATTTTTTATCATATACTAACAAATAAGAGTTCAACCACAACCCAGAGTAAACTCGAGTGCACTTGGCTGGTGTCCGCAGCTCTCACTGCATTGTCTCCTAAGGTCTTCATATTGTAATGGGAGTGACCGCAGACAAACGCAAAATAATGCAAATAAGAAAATAAATGAAATTTTCTCTTTTAAATTGTATTTAATAACATATACTAGCAAATAAGAAGTCATCCACGTCACAGACTAAACTCCAGTGCAGTTGGCTGGTGTCCGCAGCTCTCTCTGCATTGTCTCCTATAGTCTTCATATTGTAATGGGTTTGACCGCAGGCAAACGCAAAATAATGCAAATAAGAAAATTAAAGAATTTTCTCTTTTAAATTGTATTTTTTATCATATACTAACAAATAAGAGTACAACCACATCGCAGACTAAACACGAGTGCAGTTGGCTGGTGTCCGCAGCTCTCACTGCATTGTCTCCTAAGGTCTTCATATAGTAATGGGAGTGAACGCAGGCAAACGCAAAATAATGCAAATAAAAAAATGAATGAAATTTTCTCTTTTAAATAGTAATTAATATCATATACTAGCAAATAAGAAGTCATCCATGTCACAGACTAAACTCCAGTGCTGTTGGCTGGTGTCCGCAGCTCTCTCTGCATTGTTTCCTATAGTCTTCATATAGTAATGGGAGTGACCGCAGGCAAACGCAAAATAATGCAAATAAGAAAATTAAAGCAATTTTCTCTTTTAAATTGTATTTTTTATCATATACTTACAAATAAGAGTTCAACCACATCGCAGACTAAACTCGAGTGCAGTTGTCTGGTGTCCGCAGCTCTCACTGCATTGTCTCCTAAGGTCTTCATATAGTAATGGGAGTGACCGCAGGCAAACGCAAAATAATGCAAATAAGAAAATAAATGAAATTTTCTCTTTTAATTAGTTTTTAATATCATATACTAGCAAATAAGAAGTCATCCACGTCACAGACTAAACTCCAGTGCAGTTGGCTGTTGTCCGCAGCTCTCTCTGCATTGTCTCCTAAAGCCTTCATATAGTAATGGGAGTGACCGCAGGCAAACGCAAAATAATGAAAATAAGAAAATTAAAGCAATTTTCTCTTTTAATTTGTATTTCTTATCATATACTAACAAATAAGAGTTCAATTACATCGCAGACTAAACTCCAGTGCAGTTGGCTGGTGTCCGCAGCTCTCACTACATTGTCTCCTAAGGTCTTCATATAGTAATGGGAGTGAACGCAGGCAAACGCACAATAATGCAAATAAGAAAATAAATGGAATTTTCTCTTTTAAATAGTATTTAATATCATATACTAGCAAATAAGAAGTCATCCACGTCACAGACTAAACTCCAGTGCAGTTGGCTGGTGTCCGCAGCTCTCTCTGCATTGCCTCCTATAGCCTTCATATAGTAATGGGAGTGACCGCAGGCAAACGCAAAATAATGCAAATAAGAAAATTAAAGTAATTTTCTCTTTTAAATTGTATTTTTTATCATATACTAACAAATAAGAGTTCAACCACATCGCAGACTAAACTCGAGTGCAGTTGGCTGGTGTCCGCAGCTCTCACTGCATTGTCTCCTAAGGTCTTCATATAGTAATGGGAGTGAACGCAGGCAAACGCACAATAATTCAAATAAGAAATTAAATGAAATTTTCTCTTTTAAATAGTATTTAATATCATATACAAGCAAATAAGAAGTCTTCCACGTCACAGACTAAACTCCAGTGCAGTTGGCTGGTGTCCGCAGCTCTCACTGCATTGTCGCCTTAGGTCTTCATATAGTAATGGGAGTGACCGCAGGCAAACGCACAATAATGCAAATAAGAAAATAAATGAAATTATCTCTTTTAAATAGTATTTAATATCATATACTAGCAAATAAGAAGTCATCCACATCACAGACTAAACTCCAGTGCAGTTGGCTGGTGTCCGCAGCTCTCACCGCATTGTCTCCTAAGGTCTTCATATGGTAATGAGAGTGACCGCAGGCAATCGCAAAATAATGCAAATAAGAAAATAAATGAAATTTTCTCTTTTAAATAGTATTTAATATCATATACTAGCAAATAAGAAGTCATCCACGTCACAGACTAAACTCCAGTGCAGTTGGCTGGTGTCCGCAGCTCTCACTACATTGTCTCCTAAGGTCTTCATATAGTAATGGGAGTGAACGCAGGCAAACCCACAATAATGCAAATAAGAAAATAAATGGAATTTTCTCTTTTAAATAGTATTTAATATCATATACTAGCAAAAAAGAAGTCATCCACGTCACAGACTATACTCCAGTGCAGTTGGCTGGTGTCCGCAGCTCTCTCTGCATAGCCTCCTATAGCCTTCATATAGTAATGGGAGTGAACGCAGGCAAACGCAAAATAATGCAAATCAGAAAATTAAAGCAATTTTCTCTTTTAAATTGTATTTTTTATCATATACTAACAAATAAGAGTTCAACCACATCACAGACTAAACTCGAGTGCAGTTGGCTGGTGTCCGCAGCTCTCACTGCATTGTCTCCTAAGGTCTTTATATAGTAATGGGAGTGAACGCAGGCAAACGCACAATAATGCAAATAAGAAAATAAATGAAATTTTCTCTTTTAAATAGTATTTAATATCATATACAAGCAAATAAGAAGTCTTCCACGTCACAGACTAAACTCCAGTGCAGTTGGCCGGTGTCCGCAGCCCTCACTGCATTGGCGCCTAAGGTCTTCATATAGTAATGGGAGTGACCGCAGGCAAACGCACAATAATGCTAATAAGAAAATAAATGAAATTTTCTCTTTTAAATAGTATTTAATATCATATACTAGCAAATAAGAAGTCATCCACGTCACAGACTAAACTCCAGTGCAGTTGGCTGGTGTCCGCAGCTCTCACTGCATTGTCGCCTAAGGTCTTCATATAGTAATGGGAGTAACCGCAGGCAAACGCACAATATTGCTAATAAGAAAATAAATCAAATTTTCTCTTTTAAATAGTATTTAATATCATATACTAGCAAATAAGAAGTCATCCACGTCACAGACTAAACTCGAGTGCAGTTGGCTGGTGTCCGCAGCTCTCTCTGCATTGTCTTCTATAGTCTTCATATAGTAATGGGAGTGACCGCAGGCAAACGCAAAATAATGCAAATAAGATAATTAAAGCAATTTTCTCTTTTAAATTGTATTTTTTATCATATACTAACAAATAATAGTTCAACCACAACCCAGACTAAACTCGAGTGCAGTTGGCTGGTGTCCGCAGCTCTCACTGCATTGTCTCCTAAGGTCTTCATATAGTAACGGGAGTGACCGCAGGCAAACGCAAAATAATGCAAATAAGAAAATAAATGAAATTTTCTCTTTTAAATAGTATTTAATAACATATACTAGCAAATAAGAAGTCATCCACGTCACAGACTAAACTCCAGTGCAGTTGGCTGGTGTCCGCAGCTCTCTCTGCATTGTCTCCTATAGTCTTCATATAGTAATGGGAGTGACCGCAGGCAAACGCAAAATAATGCAAATAATAAAATTAAAGAATTTTCTCTTTTAAATTGTATTTTTTATCATATACTAACAAATAAGAGTTCAACAACATCGCAGACTAAACACGAGTGCAGTTGACTGGTGTCCGCAGCTCTCACTGCATTGTCTCCTAAGGTCTTCATATAGTAATGGGAGTGAACGCAGGCAATCGCAAAATAATGCAAATAAGAAAATAAATGAAATTTTCTCTTTTAAATAGTAATTAATATCATATACTAGCAAATAAGAAGTCATCCATGTCACAGACTAAACTCCAGTGCAGTTGGCTGGTGTCCGCAGCTCTCTCTGCATTGTCTCCTATAGTCTTCATATAGTAATGGGAGTGACCGCAGGCAAACGCAAAGTAATGCAAATAAGAAAATTAAAGCAATTTTCTCTTTTAAATTGTATTTTTTATCATATACTAACAAATAAGAGTTCAACCACATCGCAGACTAAACTCGAGTGCAGTTGGCTGGTGTCCGCAGCTCTCACTGCATTGTCTCCTAAGGTCTTCATATAGTAATGGGAGTGAACGCAGGCAAACGCACAATAGTGCAAATAAGAGAATAAATGGAATTTTCTCTTTTAAATAGTATTTAATATCATATACTAGCAAATAAGAAGTCATCCACGTCACAGACTAAACTCCAGTGCAGTTGGCTGGTGTCCGCAGCTCTCTCTGCATTGTCTCCTAAAGCCTTCATATAGTAATGGGAGTGACCGCAGGCAAACGCAAAATAATGCAAATAAGAAAATTAAAGCAATTTTCTCTTTTAATTTGTATTTTTTTTATCATATACTAACAAATAAGAGTTCAACCACATCGCAGACTAAACTCCAGTGCAGTTGGCTGGTGTCCGCAGCTCTCACTACATTGTCTCCTAAGGTCTTCATATAGTAATGGGAGTGAACGCAGGCAAACGCACAATAGTGCAAATAAGAGAATATATGGAATTTTCTCTTTTAAATAGTATTTAATATCATATACTAGCAAATAAGAAGTCATCCACGTCACAGACTAAATTTCCTGTGCAGTTGGCTGGTGTCCGCAGCTCTCTCTGCATTGCCTCCTATAGCCTTCATATAGTAATGGGAGTGACCGCAGGCAAACGCAAAATAATGCAAATAAGAAAATTAAAGTAATTTTCTCTTTTAAATTGTATTTTTTATCATATACTAACAAATAAGAGTTCAACCACATCTCAGACTAAACTCGAGTGCAGTTGGCTGGTGTCCGCAGCTCTCACTGCATCGTCTCCTAAGGTCTTCATATAGTAATGGTAGTGAACGCAGGCAAACGCACAATAATTCAAATAAGAAATTAAATGAAATTTTCTCTTTTAAATAGTATTTAATATCATATACAAGCAAATAAGAAGTCTTCCACGTCACAGACTAAACTCCAGTGCAGTTGGCTGGTGTCCGCAGCTCTCACTGCATTGTCGCCTAAGGTCTTCATATAGTAATGGGAGTGACCGCAGGCAAACGCACAATAATGCTAATAAGAAAATAAATGAAATTATCTCTTTTAAATAGTATTTAATATCATATACTAGCAAATAAGAAGTCATCCACGTCACAGACTAAACTCCAGTGCAGTTGGCTGGTGTCCGCAGCTCTCACCGCATTGTCTCCTAAGGGCTTCATATGGTAATGGGAGTGACCGCAGGCAATCGCAAAATAATGCAAATAAGAAAATAAATGAAATTTTCTCTTTTAAAGAGTATTTAATATCATATACTAGCAAATAAGAAGTCATCCACGTCACAGACTAAACTCCAGTGCAGTTGGCTGGTGTCCGCAGCTCTCACTACATTGTCTCCTAAGGTCTTCATATAGTAATGGGAGTGAACGCAGGCAAACGCACAATAATGCAAATAAGAAAATAAATGGAATTTACTCTTTTAAATAGTATTTAATATCATATACTAGCAAATAAGAAGTCATCCACGACACAGACTAAACTCCAGTGCAGTTGGCTGGTGTCCGCAGCTCTCTCTGCATTGCCTCCTATAGCCTTCATATAGTAATGGGAGTGACCGCAGGCAAACGCAAAATAATGCAAATCAGAAAATTAAAGCAATTTTCTCTTTTAAATTGTATTTTTTATCATATACTAACAAATAAGAGTTCAACCACATGACAGACTAAACTCGAGTGCAGTTGGCTGGTGTCCGCAGCTCTCACTGCATTGTCTCCTAAGGTCTTCATATAGTAATGGGAGTGAACGCAGGCAAACGCACAATAATGCAAATAAGAAAATAAATGAAATTTTCTCTTTTAAATAGTATTTAATATCATACACTAGCAAATAAGAAGTCATCCACGTCACAGACTAAACTCCACTGCAGTTGGCTGGTGTCCTCAGCTCTCTCTGCATTGTCTCCTATAGTCTTCATATAGTAATGGGAGTGACCGCAGGCAAACGCAAAATAAAGCAAAAAAGAAAATTAAAGCAATTTTCTCTTTTAAATTGTATTTTTTATCATATACTAACAAATAAGAGTTCAACCACATCGCAGACTAAACTCGAGTGCAGTTGGCTGGTGTCCGCAGCTCTCACTGCATTGTCTCCTAAGGTCTTCATATAGTAATGGGAGTGAATGCAGGCAAACGCACAATAGTGCAAATAAGAGAATAAATGGAATTTTCTCTTTTAAATAGTATTTAATATCATATACTAGCAAATAAGAAGTCATCCACGTCACAGACTAAACTCCAGTGCAGTTGGCTGGTGTCCGCAGCTCTCTCTGCATTGTCTCCTAAAGCCTTCATATAGTAATGGGAGTGACCGCAGGCAAACGCAAAATAATGCAAATAAGAAAATTAAAGCAATTTTCTCTTTTAATTTGTATTTTTTTTATCATATACTAACAAATAAGAGTTCAACCACATCGCAGACTAAACTCCAGTGCAGTTGGCTGGTGTCCGCAGCTCTCACTACATTGTCTCCTAAGGTCTTCATATAGTAATGGGAGTGAACGCAGGCAAACGCACAATAGTGCAAATAAGAGAATATATGGAATTTTCTCTTTTAAATAGTATTTAATATCATATACTAGCAAATAAGAAGTCATCCACGTCACAGACTAAATTTCCTGTGCAGTTGGCTGGTGTCCGCAGCTCTCTCTGCATTGCCTCCTATAGCCTTCATATAGTAATGGGAGTGACCGCAGGCAAACGCAAAATAATGCAAATAAGAAAATTAAAGTAATTTTCTCTTTTAAATTGTATTTTTTATCATATACTAACAAATAAGAGTTCAACCACATCTCAGACTAAACTCGAGTGCAGTTGGCTGGTGTCCGCAGCTCTCACTGCATCGTCTCCTAAGGTCTTCATATAGTAATGGTAGTGAACGCAGGCAAACGCACAATAATTCAAATAAGAAATTAAATGAAATTTTCTCTTTTAAATAGTATTTAATATCATATACAAGCAAATAAGAAGTCTTCCACGTCACAGACTAAACTCCAGTGCAGTTGGCTGGTGTCCGCAGCTCTCACTGCATTGTCGCCTAAGGTCTTCATATAGTAATGGGAGTGACCGCAGGCAAACGCACAATAATGCTAATAAGAAAATAAATGAAATTATCTCTTTTAAATAGTATTTAATATCATATACTAGCAAATAAGAAGTCATCCACGTCACAGACTAAACTCCAGTGCAGTTGGCTGGTGTCCGCAGCTCTCACCGCATTGTCTCCTAAGGTCTTCATATGGTAATGGGAGTGACCGCAGGCAATCGCAAAATAATGCAAATAAGAAAATAAATGAAATTTTCTCTTTTAAAGAGTATTTAATATCATATACTAGCAAATAAGAAGTCATCCACGTCACAGACTAAACTCCAGTGCAGTTGGCTGGTGTCCGCAGCTCTCACTACATTGTCTCCTAAGGTCTTCATATAGTAATGGGAGTGAACGCAGGCAAACGCACAATAATGCAAATAAGAAAATAAATGGAATTTTCTCTTTTAAATAGTATTTAATATCATATACTAGCAAATAAGAAGTCATCCACGACACAGACTAAACTCCAGTGCAGTTGGCTGGTGTCCGCAGCTCTCTCTGCATTGCCTCCTATAGCCTTCATATAGTAATGGGAGTGACCGCAGGCAAACGCAAAATAATGCAAATCAGAAAATTAAAGCAATTTTCTCTTTTAAATTGTATTTTTTATCATATACTAACAAATAAGAGTTCAACCACATGACAGACTAAACTCGAGTGCAGTTGGCTGGTGTCCGCAGCTCTCACTGCATTGTCTCCTAAGGTCTTCATATAGTAATGGGAGTGAACGCAGGCAAACGCACAATAATGCAAATAAGAAAATAAATGAAATTTTCTCTTTTAAATAGTATTTAATATCATACACTAGCAAATAAGAAGTCATCCACGTCACAGACTAAACTCCACTGCAGTTGGCTGGTGTCCTCAGCTCTCTCTGCATTGTCTCCTATAGTCTTCATATAGTAATGGGAGTGACCGCAGGCAAACGCAAAATAATGCAAAAAAGAAGATTAAAGCAATTTTCTCTTTTAAATTGTATTTTTTATCATATACTAACAAATAAGAGTTCAACAACATCGCAGACTAAACACGAGTGCAGTTGACTGGTGTCCGCAGCTCTCACTGCATTGTCTCCTAAGGTCTTCATATAGTAATGGGAGTGAACGCAGGCAATCGCAAAATAATGCAAATAAGAAAATAAATGAAATTTTCTCTTTTAAATAGTAATTAATATCATATACTAGCAAATAAGAAGTCATCCATGTCACAGACTAAACTCCAGTGCAGTTGGCTGGTGTCCGCAGCTCTCTCTGCATTGTCTCCTATAGTCTTCATATAGTAATGGGAGTGACCGCAGGCAAACGCAAAGTAATGCAAATAAGAAAATTAAAGCAATTTTCTCTTTTAAATTGTATTTTTTATCATATACTAACAAATAAGAGTTCAACCACATCGCAGACTAAACTCGAGTGCAGTTGGCTGGTGTCCGCAGCTCTCACTGCATTGTCTCCTAAGGTCTTCATATAGTAATGGGAGTGAACGCAGGCAAACGCACAATAGTGCAAATAAGAGAATAAATGGAATTTTCTCTTTTAAATAGTATTTAATATCATATACTAGCAAATAAGAAGTCATCCACGTCACAGACTAAACTCCAGTGCAGTTGGCTGGTGTCCGCAGCTCTCTCTGCATTGTCTCCTAAAGCCTTCATATAGTAATGGGAGTGACCGCAGGCAAACGCAAAATAATGCAAATAAGAAAATTAAAGCAATTTTCTCTTTTAATTTGTATTTTTTTTATCATATACTAACAAATAAGAGTTCAACCACATCGCAGACTAAACTCCAGTGCAGTTGGCTGGTGTCCGCAGCTCTCACTACATTGTCTCCTAAAGTCTTCATATAGTAATGGGAGTGAACGCAGGCAAACGCACAATAGTGCAAATAAGAGAATATATGGAATTTTCTCTTTTAAATAGTATTTAATATCATATACTAGCAAATAAGAAGTCATCCACGTCACAGACTAAATTTCCTGTGCAGTTGGCTGGTGTCCGCAGCTCTCTCTGCATTGCCTCCAATAGCCTTCATATAGTAATGGGAGTGACCGCAGGCAAACGCAAAATAATGCAAATAAGAAAATTAAAGTAATTTTCTCTTTTAAATTGTATTTTTTATCATATACTAACAAATAAGAGTTCAACCACATCTCAGACTAAACTCGAGTGCAGTTGGCTGGTGTCCGCAGCTCTCACTGCATCGTCTCCTAAGGTCTTCATATAGTAATGGTAGTGAACGCAGGCAAACGCACAATAATTCAAATAAGAAATTAAATGAAATTTTCTCTTTTAAATAGTATTTAATATCATATACAAGCAAATAAGAAGTCTTCCACGTCACAGACTAAACTCCAGTGCAGTTGGCTGGTGTCCGCAGCTCTCACTGCATTGTCGCCTAAGGTCTTCATATAGTAATGGGAGTGACCGCAGGCAAACGCACAATAATGCTAATAAGAAAATAAATGAAATTATCTCTTTTAAATAGTATTTAATATCATATACTAGCAAATAAGAAGTCATCCACGTCACAGACTAAACTCCAGTGCAGTTGGCTGGTGTCCGCAGCTCTCACCGCATTGTCTCCTAAGGTCTTCATATGGTAATGGGAGTGACCGCAGGCAATCGCAAAATAATGCAAATAAGAAAATAAATGAAATTTTCTCTTTTAAAGAGTATTTAATATCATATACTAGCAAATAAGAAGTCATCCACGTCACAGACTAAACTCCAGTGCAGTTGGCTGGTGTCCGCAGCTCTCACTACATTGTCTCCTAAGGTCTTCATATAGTAATGGGAGTGAACGCAGGCAAACGCACAATAATGCAAATAAGAAAATAAATGGAATTTTCTCTTTTAAATAGTATTTAATATCATATACTAGCAAATAAGAAGTCATCCACGACACAGACTAAACTCCAGTGCAGTTGGCTGGTGTCCGCAGCTCTCTCTGCATTGCCTCCTATAGCCTTCATATAGTAATGGGAGTGACCGCAGGCAAACGCAAAATAATGCAAATCAGAAAATTAAAGCAATTTTCTCTTTTAAATTGTATTTTTTATCATATACTAACAAATAAGAGTTCAACCACATGACAGACTAAACTCGAGTGCAGTTGGCTGGTGTCCGCAGCTCTCACTGCATTGTCTCCTAAGGTCTTCATATAGTAATGGGAGTGAACGCAGGCAAACGCACAATAATGCAAATAAGAAAATAAATGAAATTTTCTCTTTTAAATAGTATTTAATATCATACACTAGCAAATAAGAAGTCATCCACGTCACAGACTAAACTCCACTGCAGTTGGCTGGTGTCCTCAGCTCTCTCTGCATTGTCTCCTATAGTCTTCATATAGTAATGGGAGTGACCGCAGGCAAACGCAAAATAATGCAAAAAAGAAGATTAAAGCAATTTTCTCTTTTAAATTGTATTTTTTATCATATACTAACAAATAAGAGTTCAACCACATCGCAGACTAAACTCGAGTGGAGTTGGCTGGTGTCCGCAGCTCTCACTGCATTGTCTCCTAAGGTCTTCATATAGTAATGGGAGTGACCGCAGGCAAACGCAAAATAATGCAAATAAGAAAATAAATGAAATTTTCTCTTTTAAATAGTATTTAATATCATACACTAGCTAATAAGAAGTCATCCACGTCACAGACTAAACTCCACTGCAGTTGGCTGGTGTCCGCAGCTCTCTCTGCATTGTCTCCTATAGTCTTCATATAGTAATGGGAGTGACCGCAGGCAAACGCAAAATAATGCAAATAAGAAAATTAAAGCAATTTTCTCTTTTAAATTGTATTTTTTATCATATACTAACAAATAAGAGTTCAACCACATCGCAGACTAAACTCGAGTGCAGTTGGCTGGTGTCCGCAGTTCTCACTGCATTGTCTCCTAAGGTCTTCATATAGTAATGGGAGTGAACGCAGGCAAACGCACAATAATGCAAATAAGAAAATAAATGAAATTTTCTCTTTAAAATAGTATTTAATATCATATACTAGCAAATAAGAAGTCATCCACGTCACAGACTAAACTACAGTGCAGTTGGCTGGTGTCCGCAGCTCTCACTGCATTGTCTCCTAAGGTCTTCATATAGTAATGGGAGTGAACGCAGGCAAACGCAAAATAATGCAAATAAGAAAATAAATGAAATTTTCTCTTTTAAATAGTATTTCATCATACACTAGCAAATAAGAAGTCATCCACGTCACAGACTAAACTCCACTGCAGTTGGCTGGT
Source organism: Locusta migratoria (assembly GCA_026315105.1). NCBI lineage: Eukaryota > Metazoa > Arthropoda > Insecta > Orthoptera > Acrididae > Locusta > Locusta migratoria. Next base: position 624,870 of record JAOYRU010000298.1, read on the forward strand.
GTCCGCAGCTCTCTCTGCATTGTCTCTTATAGTCTTCATATAGTAATGGGAATGACCGCAGGCAAACGCAAAATAATGCAAATAAGAAAATTAAAGCAATTTTCTCTTTTAAATTGTATTTTTTATCATATACTAACAAATAAGAGTTCAACCACATCGCAGACTAAACTCGAGTGCAGTTGGCTGGTGTCCGCAGCTCTCACTGCATTGTCTCCTAAGGTCTTCATATAGTAATGGGAGTGAACGCAGGCAAACGCACAATAATGCAAATAAGAAAATAAATGAAATTTTCTTTTTTAAATAGTATTTAATATCAAATACTAGCAAATAAGAAGTCATCCACGTCACAGACTAAACTCCAGTGCAGTTGGCTGGTGTCCGCAGCTCTCACTGCATTGTCTCCTAAGGTCTTCATATAGTAATGGGAGTGAACGCAGGCAAACGCACAATAATGCAAATAAGAAAATAAATGAAATTTTCCCTCTTAAATAGTATTTAATATCATATACTAGCAAATAAGAAGTCATCCACGTCACAGACTAAACTCCAGTGCAGTTGGCTGGTGTCCGCAGCTCTCACTGCATTGTCGCCTAAGGTCTTCATATAGTAATGGGAGTGACCGCAGGCAAACGCACAATAATGCTAATAAGAAAATAAATGAAATTTTCTCTCTTAAATAGTATTTAATATCATATACTAGCAAATAAGAAGTCATCCACGTCACAGACTAAACTCGAGTGCAGTTGGCTGGTGTCCGCAGCTCTCTCTGCATTGTCTCCTATTGTCTTCATATAGTAATGGAAGTGACCGCAGGCAAACGCAAAATAATGCAAATAAGAAAATTAAAGCTATTTTCCTTTTAAATTGTATTTTTTATCATATACTAACAAATAAGAGTTCAACCACATCGCAGACTAAACTCGAGTGCAGTTGGCTGGTGTCCGCAGCTCTTACTGCATAGTCTCCTAAGGTCTTCATATAGTAATGGGAGTGAACGCAGGCAAACACACAATAATGCAAATAAGAAAATTAAAGCAATTTTCTCTTTTAAATTGTATTTTTTATCATATACTAACAAATAAGAGTTTAACCACATCACAGACTAAACTCGAGTGCAGTTGGCTGGTGTCCGCAGCTCTCTCTGCATTGTCTCCTATAGTCTTCATATAGTAATGGGAGTGTCAGCAGGCAAACGCAAAATAATGCAAATCAGAAAATTAAAGCAATTTTCTCTTTTAAATTGTATTTTTTATCATATACTAACAAATAAGAGTTCAACCACATCACAGACTAAACTCGAGTGCAGTTGGCTGGTGTCCGCAGCCCTCACTGCATTGGCGCCTAAGGTCTTCATATAGTAATGGGAGTGACCGCAGGCAAACGCACAATAATGCTAATAAGAAAATAAATGAAATTTTCTCTTTTAAATAGTATTTAATATCATATACTAGCAAATAAGAAGTCATCCACGTCACAGACTAAACTCCAGTGCAGTTGGCTGGTGTCCGCAGCTCTCACTGCATTGTCGCCTAAGGTCTTCATATAGTAATGGGAGTGACCGCAGGCAAACGCACAATATTGCTAATAAGAAAATAAATCAAATTTTCTCTTTTAAATAGTATTTAATATCATATACTAGCAAATAAGAAGTCATCCACGTCACAGACTAAACTCGAGTGCAGTTGGCTGGTGTCCGCAGCTCTCTCTGCATTGTCTCCTATAGTCTTCATATAGTAATGGGAGTGACCGCAGGCAAACGCAAAATAATGCAAATAAGAAAATTAAAGCTATTTTCCTTTTAAATTGTATTTTTTATCATATACTAACAAATAAGAGTTCAACCACATCGCAGACTAAACTCGAGTGCAGTTGGCTGGATTCCGCAGCTCTCACTGCATAGTCTCCTAAGGTCTTCATATAGTAATGGGAGTGAACGCAGGCAAACACACAATAATGCAAATAAGAAAATTAAAGCAATTTTCTCTTTTAAATTGTATTTTTTATCATATACTAACAAATAAGAGTTCAACCACATCGCAGACTAAACTCGAGTGCAGTTGGCTGCTGTCCGCAGCTCTCTCTGCATTGTCTCCTATAGTCTTCATATAGTAATGGGAGTGACCGCAGGCAAACGCAAAATAATGCAAATGAGAAAATTAAAGCAATTTTCTCTTTTAAATTGTATTTTTTATTATAACTAACAAATAAGAGTTCAACCACATCGCAGACTAAACTCCAGTGCAGTTGGCTGGTGTCCGCAGCTCTCACTGCATTGTCTCCCAAGGTCTTCATATAGTAATGGGAGTGAACCCAGGCAAACGCAAAATAATGCAAATAAGAAAATAAATGAAATTTTCTCTTTTAAATAGTATTTAATATCATATACTAGCAAATAAGAAGTCATCCACGTCACAGACTAAACTCCAGTGCAGTTGGCTGGTGTCCGCAGCTCTCACTGCATTGTCTCCTATAGTCTTCATATAGTAATGGGAGTGACCGCAGGCAAACGCAAAATAATGCAAATAAGAAAAATTAAAGCAATTTTCTCTTTTAATTGTATTTTTTATCATATACTAACAAATAAGAGTTCAACCACATCGCAGACTAAACTCGAGTGCAGATGACTTGTGTCCGCAGCTCTCACTGCATTGTCTCCTAAGGTCTTCATATAGTAATGGGAGTGAACGCAGGCAAACGCACAATAATGCAAATAAGAAAATAAATGAAATTTTCTCTTTTAAGTAGTATTTAATATCATATTCTAGCAAATAAGAAGTCATCCACGTCACAGACTAAACTCCAGTGCAGTTGGCTGCTGTCCGCAGCTCTCTCTGCATTGTCTCCTATAGCCTTCATATAGTAATGGGAGTGATCGCAGGCAAACGAAAAATAATGCAAATAAGAAAATTAAAGCAATTTTCTCTTTTGAATTGTATTCTTTATCATATACTAACAAATAAGAGTTCAACCACATCGCAGACTAAACTCGAGTGCCGTTGGCTGGTGTCCGCAGCTCTCAGTGCATTGTCTCCTAAGGTCTTCATATAGTAATGGGAGTGAACGCAGGCAAACGCACAATAATGCAAATAAGAAAATAAATGAAATTTACTCTTTTAAATAGTATTTAATATCATATACTAGCAAATAAGAAGTCATCCACGTCACAGACTAAACTCCAGTGCAGTTGGCTGGTGTCCGCAGCTCTCACTGCATTGTCTCCTAAGGTCTTCATATAGTAATGGGAGTGAACGCAGGCAAACGCACAATAATGCAAATAAGAAAATAAATGAAATTTTCTCTTTAAAATAGTATTTAATATCATATACTAGCAAATAAGAAGTCATCCACGTCACAGACTAAACTCCAGTGCAGTTGGCTGGTGTCCGCAGCTCTCACTGCATTGTCTCCTAAGGTCTTCATATAGTAATGGGAGTGAACGCAGGCAAACGCAAAATAATGCAAATAAGAAAATAAATGAAATTTTCTCTTTTAAATAGTATTTCATCATACACTAGCAAATAAGAAGTCATCCACGTCACAGACTAAACTCCACTGCAGTTGGCTGGTGTCCGCAGCTCTCTCTGCATTGTCTCTTATAGTCTTCATATAGTAATGGGAGTGACCGCAGGCAAACGCAAAATAATGCAAATAAGAAAATTAAAGCAATTTTCTCTTTTAAATTGTATTTTTTATCATATACTAACAAATAAGAGTTCAACCACATCGCAGACTAAACTCGAGTGCAGTTGGCTGGTGTCCGCAGCTCTCACTGCATTGTCTCCTAAGGTCTTCATATAGTAATGGGAGTGAACGCAGGCAAACGCACAATAATGCAAATAAGAAAATTAAAGCAATTTTCTCTTTTAAATAGTATTTAATATCATATACTAACAAATAAGAGTTCAACCACATCCCAGACTAAACTCCAGTGCAGTTGGCTGGTGTCCGCAGCTCTCACTGCATTGTCTCCTAAGCTCTTCATATAATAATGGGAGTGAACGCAGGCAAACGCAAAATAATGCAAATAAGAAAATAAATGAAATATTCTCTTTTAAATAGTAATTAATATCATATACTAGCAAATAAGAAGCCATCCACGTCACAGATTAAACTCCAGTGCAGTTGGCTGGTGTCCGCAGCTCTCTCTGCATTTGTCTCCTATAGTCATCATATAGTAATGGGAGTGACCGCAGGCAAACGCAAAATAATGCAAATAAGATAATTAAAGCAATTTTCTCTTTTAAATTGTATTTTTTATCATATACTAACAAATAAGAGTTCAACCACAACCCAGACTAAACTCGAGTGCAGTTGGCTGGTGTCCGCAGCTCTCACTGCATTGTCTCCTAAGGTCTTCATATAGTAACGGGAGTGACCGCAGGCAAACGCAAAATAATGCAAATAAGAAAATAAATGAAATTTTCTCTTTTAAATAGTATTTAATAACATATACTAGCAAATAAGAAGTCATCCACGTCACAGACTAAACTCCAGTGCAGTTGCCTGGTGTCCGCATCTCTCTCTGCATTGTCTCCTATAGTCTTCATATTGTAATGGGAGTGACCGCAGGCAAACGCAAAATAATGCAAATAAGAAAATTAAAGCAATTTTCTCTTTTAAATTGTATTTAATATCATATACTAACAAATAAGAGTTCAACAACATCGCAGACTAAACACGAGTGCAGTTGACTGGTGTCCGCAGCTCTCACTGCATTGTCTCCTAAGGTCTTCATATAGTAATGGGAGTGAACGCAGGCAATCGCAAAATAATGCAAATAAGAAAATAAATGAAATTTTCTCTTTTAAACAGTAATTAATATCATATACTAGCAAATAAGAAGTCATCCATGTCACAGACTAAACTCCAGTGCAGTTGGCTGGTGTCCGCAGCTCTCTCTGCATTGTCTCCTATAGTCTTCATATAGTAATGGTAGTGACCGCAGGCAAACGCAAAGTAATGCAAATAAGAAAATTAAAGCAATTTTCTCTTTTAAATTGTATTTTTTATCATATACTAACAAATAAGAGTTCAACCACATCGCAGACTAAACTCGAGTGCAGTTGGCTGGTGTCCGCAGCTCTCACTGCATTGTCTCCTAAGGTCTTCATATAGTAATGGGAGTGAACGCAGGCAAACGCACAATAGTGCAAATAAGAGAATAAATGGAATTTTCTCTTTTAAATAGTATTTAATATCATATACTAGCAAATAAGAAGTCATCCACGTCACAGACTAAATTTCCAGTGCAGTTGGCTGGTGTCCGCAGCTCTCTCTGCATTGCCTCCTATAGCCTTCATATAGTAATGGGAGTGACCGCAGGCAAACGCAAAATAATGCAAATAAGAAAATTAAAGTAATTTTCTCTTTTAAATTGTATTTTTTATCATATACTAACAAATAAGAGTTCAACCACATCGCAGACTAAACTCGAGTGCAGTTGGCTGGTTTCCGCAGCTCTCACTGCATTGTCTCCTAAGGTCTTCATATAGTAATGGGAGTGAACGCAGGCAAACGCACAATAATTCAAATAAGAAATTAAATGAAATTTTCTCTTTTAAATAGTATTTAATATCATATACAAGCAAATAAGAAGTCTTTCACGTCACAGACTAAACTCCAGTGCAGTTGGCTGATGTCCGCAGCTCTCACTGCATTGTCGCCTAAGGACTTCATATAGTAATGGGAGTGACCGCAGGCAAACGCACAATAATGCTAATAAGAAAATAAATGAAATTATCTCTTTTAAATAGTATTTAATATCATATACTAGCAAATAAGAAGTCATCCACGTCACAGACTAAACTCCAGTGCAGTTGGCTGGTGTCCGCAGCTCTCACTGCATTGTCTCCTAAGGTCTTCATATGGTAATGGGAGTGACCGAAGGCAATCGCAAAATAATGCAAATAAGAAAATAAATGAAATTTTCTCTTTTAAAGAGTATTTAATATCATATACTAGCAAATAAGAAGTCATCCACGTCACAGACTAAACTCCAGTGCAGTTGGCTGGTGTCCGCAGCTCTCACTACATTGTCTCCTAAGGTCTTCATATAGTAATGGGAGTGAACGCAGGCAAACGCACAATAATGCAAATAAGAAAATAAATGGAATTTTCTCTTTTAAATAGTATTTAATATCATATACTAGCAAATAAGAAGTCATCCACGACACAGACTAAACTCCAGTGCAGTTGGCTGGTGTCCTCAGCTCTCTCTGCATTGTCTCCTATAGTCTTCATATAGTAATGGGAGTGACCGCAGGCAAACGCAAAATAATGCAAAAAAGAAAATTAAAGCAATTTTCTCTTTTAAATTGTATTTTTTATCATATACTAACAAATAAGAGTTCAACCACATCGCAGACTAAACTCGAGTGCAGTTGGCTGGTGTCCGCAGCTCTCACTGCATTGTCTCCTAAGGTCTTCATATAGTAATGGGAGTGACCGCAGGCAAACGCACAATAATGCAAATAAGAAGATAAATGAAATATTCTCTTTTAAATAGTATTTAATATCATACACTAGCAAATAATAAGTCATCCACGTCACAGACTAAACTCCACTGCAGTTGGCTGGTGTCCGCAGCTCTCTCTGCATTGTCTCCTATAGTCTTCATATAGTAATGGGAGTGACCGCAGGCAAACGCAAAATAATGCAAATAAGAAAATTAAAGCAATTTTCTCTTTTAAATTGTATTTTTTATCATATACTAACAATAAGAGTTCAACCACATCGCAGACTAAACTCGAGTGCAGTTGGCTGGTGTCCGCAGCTCTTACTGCATTGTCTCCTAAGGTCTTCATATAGTAATGGGAGTGAACGCAGGCAAACGCACAATAATGCAAATAAGAAAATAAATGAAATTTTCTCTTTAAAATAGTATTTAATATCATATACTAGCAAATAAGAAGTCATCCACGTCACAGACTAAACTCCAGTGCAGTTGGCTGGTGTCCGCAGCTCTCACTGCATTGTCTCCTAAGGTCTTCATATAGTAATGGGAGTGAACGCAGGCAAACGCAAAATAATGCAAATAAGAAAATAAATGAAATTTTCTCTTTTAAATAGTATTTCATCATACACTAGCAAATAAGAAGTCATCCACATCACAGACTAAACTCCACTGCAGTTGGCTGGTGTCCGCAGCTCTCTCTGCATTGTCTCTTATAGTCTTCATATAGTAATGGGAGTGACCGCAGGCAAACGCAAAATAATGCAAATAAGAAAATTAAAGCAATTTTCTCTTTTAAATTTTATTTTTTATCATATACTAACAAATAAGAGTTCAACCACATCGCAGACTAAACTCGAGTGCAGTTGGCTGGTGTCCGCAGCTCTCACTGCATTGTCTCCTAAGGTCTTCATATAGTAATGGGAGTGAACGCAGGCAAACGCACAATAATGCAAATAAGAAAATAAATGAAATTTTCTTTTTTAAATAGTATTTAATATCAAATACTAGCAAATAAGAATTCATCCACGTCACAGACTAAACTCCAGTGCAGTTGGCTGGTGTCCGCAGCTCTCACTGCATTGTCTCCTAAGGTCTTCATATAGTAATGGGAGTGAACGCAGGCAAACGCACAATAATGCAAATAAGAAAATAAATGAAATTTTCTCTTTTAAATAGTATTTAATATCATATACTAGCAAATAAGAAGTCATCCACGTTACAGACTAAACTCCAGTGCAGTTGGCTGGTGTCCGCAGCTCTCACTGCATTGTCGCGTAAGGTCTTCATATAGTAATGGGAGTGACCGCAGGCAAACGCACAATAATGCTAATAAGAAAATAAATGATATTTTCTCTTTTAAATAGTATTTAATATCATATACTAGCAAATAAGAAGTCATCCATGTCACAGACTAAACTTGAGTGCAGTTGTCTGGTGTCCGCAGCTCTCTCTGCATTGTCTCCTATAGTCTTCATATAGTAATGGAAGTGACCGCAGGCAAACGCAAAATAATGCAAATAAGAAAATTAAAGCTATTTTCCTTTTAAATTGTATTTTTTATCATATACTAACAAATAAGAGTTCAACCACATCGCAGACTAAACTCGAGTGCAGTTGGCTGGTGTCCGCAGCTCTCACTGCATAGTCTCCTAAGGTCTTCATATAGTAATGGGAGTGAACGCAGGCAAACACACAATAATGCAAATAAGAAAATTAAAGCAATTTTCTCTTTTAAATTGTATTTTTTATCATATACTAACAAATAAGAGTTCAACCACATCGCAGACTAAACTCGAGTGCAGTTGGCTGGTGTCCGCAGCTCTCTCTGCATTGTCTCCTATAGTCTTCATATAGTAATGGGAGTGACCGCAGGCAAACGCAAAATAATGCAAATAAGAAAATTAAAGCAATTTTCTCTTTTAAATTGTATTTTTTATCATATACTAACAAATAAGAGTTCAACCACATTGCAGAATAAAGTCAAGTGCAGTTGGCTGGTGTCCGCAGATCTCTTTGCATTGTCTCCTATAGTCTTCATATAGTAATGGGAGTGAACGCAGGCAAACGCACAATAATGCAAATAAGAAAATTAAAGCAATTTTCTCTTTTAAATTGTATTTTTTATCATATACTAACAAATAAGAGTTCAACCAGATCGCAGACTAAATTCGAGTGCAGTTGGCTGGTGTCCGCAGCTCTCACTGCATTGTCTCCTAAGGTCTTCATATAGTAATGGGAGTGAACGCAGGCAAACGCACAATAATGCAAATAAGAAAATTAAAGCAATTTTCTCTTTTAAATAGTATTTAATATCATATACTAGCAAATAAGAAGTCATCCACGTCACAGACTAAACTCCAGTGCAGTTGGCTGGTGTCCGCAGCTCTCACTGCATTGTCTCCTATAGTCTTCATATAGTAATGGGAGTGACCGCAGGCAAACGCAAAATAATGCAAAATAGAAAATTAAAGCAATTTTCTCTTTTAAATTGTATATTTTATCATATACTAACAAATAAGAGTTCAACCACATCGCAGACTAAACTCGAGTGCAGTTGGCTGGTGTCCGCAGCTCTCACTGCATTGTCTCCTAAGGTCTTCATATAGTAATAGGAGTGACCGCAGGCAAACGCAAAATAATTCAAATAAGAAAATAAATGAAATTTTCTCTTTTAAATAGTATTTAATATCATATACTCGCAAATAAGAAGACATCCACGTCACAGACTAAACTCCAGTGCATTTGGCTGGTGTCCGCAGCTCTCTCTGCATTGGCTCCTATAGTATTCATATAGTAATGGGAGTGACCGCAGGCAAACGCAAAATAATTCAAATAAGAAAATTAAAGAATTTTCTCTTTTAAATTGTATTTTTATCATATACTAACAAATAAGAGTTCAACCACATCGCAGACTAAACTCGAGTGCAGTTGGCTTGTGTCCGCAGCTCTCACTGCATTGTCTCCTAAGGTCTTCATATAGTAACGGGAGTGAACGCAGGCAAACGCACAATAATGCAAATAAGAAAATTAAAGCAATTTTCTCTTTTAAATTGTATTTAATATCATATACTAGCAAATAAGAAGTCAACCACGTCACAGACTAAACTCCAGTGCAGTTGGCTGGTGTCCTCAGCTCTCACTGCATTGTCTCCTAAGGTCTTCATATAGTAATGGGAGTGACCGCAGGCAAACGCAAAATAATGCAAATAAGAAAATTAAATCAATTTTCTCTTTTAAATTTTATTTTTTATCATATACTAACAAATAAGAGTTCAACCACATCGCAGACTAAACTCCAGTGCAGTTGGCTGGTGTCCGCAGCTCTCACTGCATTGTCTCCTAAGGTCTTCATATAGTAATGGGAGTGAACGCAGGCAAACGCAAAATAATGCAAATAAGAAAATAAATGAAATTTTCTCTTTGAAATAGTATTTAATATCATATACTAGCAAATAAGAAGTCATCCACGTCACAGACTAAACTCCAGTGCAGTTAGCTGGTGTCCGCAGCTCTCACTGCATTGTCTCCTATAGTCTTCATATAGTAATGGGAGTGACCGCAGGCAAACGCAAAATAATGCAAATAAGAAAATTAAAGAATTTTCTCTTTTAAATTGTATTTTTTATCATATACTAACAAATAAGAGTTCAACCACATCGCAGACTAAACTCGAGTGCAGTTGGCTGGTGTCCGCAGCTCTCACTGCATTGTCTCCTAAGTACTTCATATAGTAATGAGAGCGAACGCAGGCAACCGCACAATAATGCAAATAAGAAAATTAAAGCAATTTTCTCTTTTAAATAGTATTTAATATCATATACTAGCAAATAAGAAGTCATCCACGTCACAGACTAAACTCCATTGTAGTTGGCTGGTGTCCGCAGCTCCCACTGCATTGTCGCCTAAGGTCTTCATATAGTAATGGGTGTGAACGCAGGCAAACACACAATAATGCAAATAAGAAATTAAATGAAATTTTCTCTTTTAAATAGTATTTAATATCATATACTAGCAAATAAGAAGTCATCCACGTCACAGACTAAACTCCAGTGCAGTTGGCTGGTGTCCGCAGCTCTCACTGCATTGTCTCCTAAGGTCTTCATATAGTAATGGGAGTGACCGCAGGCAAACGCACAATAATGCAAATAAGAAAATAAATGAAATTTTCTCTTTTAAATAGTATTTAATATCATATACTAGCGAATAAGAAGTCTCCACGTCACAGACTAAACTCCAGTGCAGTTGGCTGGTGTCCGCAGCTCTCACTGCATTGTCGACTAAGGTCTTCATATAGTAATGGGAGTGACCGCAGGCAAACGCACAATAATGCTAATAAGAAAATAAATGAAATTTTCTCTTTTAAATAGTATTGAATATCATATACTAGCAAATAAGAAGTCATCCACGTCACAGACTAAACTCCAGTGCAGTTGGCTGGTGTCCGCAGCTCTCACTGCATTGTCTCCTAAGGTCTTCATATAGTAATGGGAGTGACCGCAGGCAAACGCACAATAATGAAAATAGGAAAATAAATGAAATTTTCTCTTTTAAATAGTATTTAATATCATATACTAGCAAATAAGGAGTCATCCACGTCACAGACTAAACTCCAGTGCAGTTGGCTGGTGTCCGCAGCTCTCACTGCATTGTCGCCTAAGGTCTTCATATAGTAATGGGAGTGACCGCAGGCAAACGCACAATAATGCTAATAAGAAAATAAATGAAATTTTCTCTTTTAAATAGTATTTAATATCATATACTAACAAATAAGACGTCATCCACGTCACAAACTTCAGTGCAGTTGGCTGGTGTCCGCAGCTCTCTCTGCATTGTCTCCTATAGTCTTCATATAGTAATGGGAGTGACTGCAGGCAAACGAAAAATAATGCAAATAAGAAAATTAAAGCAATTTCCCTTTTAAATTGTATTTTTTATCATATACTAACAAATAAGAGTTCAACCACATCGCAGACTAAACTCGAGTGCAGTTGGCTGGTGTCCGCAGCTCTCACTGCATAGTCTCCTAAGGTCTTCATATAGTAATGGGAGTGAACGCAGGCAAACGCACAATAATGCAAATAAGAAAATTAAAGCAATTTTCTCTTTTAAATTGTATTTTTTATCATATACTAACAAATAAGAGTTCAACCACATCGCAGACTAAACTCGAGTGCAGTTGGCTGGTGTCCGCAGCTCTCTCTGCATTGTCTCCTATAGTCTTCATATAGTAATGGGAGTGTCCGCAGGCAAACGCAAAATAATGCAAATAAGAAAATTAAAGCAATTTTCTCTTTTAAATTGTATTTTTTATCATATACTAACAAATAAGAGTTCAACCACATTGCAGACTAAAGTCGAGTGCAGTTGGCTGGTGTCCGCAGCTCTCACTGCATTGTCTCCTAAGGTCTTCATATAGTAATGGGAGTGAACGCAGGCAAACGCACAATAATGCAAATAAGAAAATTAAAGCAATTTTCTCTTTTAAATTGTATTTTTTATCATATACTAACAAATAAGAGTTCAACCACATCGAAGACTAAACTCGAGTGCAGTTGGCTGGTGTCCGCAGCTCTCACTGCATTGTCTCCTAAGGTCTTCATATAGTAATGGGAGTGACCGCAGGCAAACGCACAATAATGCAAATAAGAAAATAAATGAAATTTTCTCTTTTAAATAGTATTTAATATCATATACTAGCAAATAAGAAGTCATCCACGTCACAGACTAAACTCCAGTTCAGTTGGCTGGTGTCCGCAGCTCTCACTGCATTGTCTCCTATAGTCTACATATAGTAATGGGAGTGACCGCAGGCAAACGCAAAATAGAAAATTAAAGCAATTTTCTCTTTCAAATTGTATTTTTTATCATATACCAACAAATAAGAGTTCAACCACATCGCAGACTAAACTCGAGTGCAGTTGGCTGGTGTCCGCAGCTCTCACTGCATTGTCTCCTAAGGTCTTCATATGGTAATGGGAGTGACCGCAGGCAAACGCACAATAATGCAAATAAGAAAATAAATGAAATTTTCTCTTTTAAATAGTATTTAATATCATATACTAGCAAATAAGAAGTCATCCTTGTCACAGACTAAACTCCAGGGCAGTTGGCTGGTGTCCGCAGCTCTCTCTGCATTGTCTCCTATAGTCTTCATATAGTAATGGGAGTGACCGCAGGCAAACGCACAATAATGCAAATAAGAAAATAAATGAAATTTTCTCTTTTAAATAGTATTTAATATCATATACTAGCAAATAAGAAGTCATCCACGTCACAGACTAAACTCGAGTGCAGTTGGCTGGTGTCCGCAGCTCTCACTGCATTGTCTCCTAAGGTCATCATATAGTAATGGGAGTGACCGCAGGCAAACGCAAAATAATTCAAATAAGAAAATAAATGAAATTTTCTCTTTTAAAAAGTATTTAATATCATATACTAGCAAATAAGAAGACATCCACGTCACAGACTAAACTACAGTGCAGTTGGCTGGTGTCCGCAGCTCTCTCTACATTGTCTCCTATAGTCTTCATATAGTAATGGGAGTGACCTCAGGCAAACGCAAAATAATGCAAATAAGAAAATTAAAGAATTTTCTCTTTTAAATTGTATTTTTTATCATATACTAACAAATAAGAGTTCAACCACATCTCAGACTAAATTCGAGTGCAGTTGGCTGGTGTCCGCAGCTCTCACTGCATTGTCTCCTAAGGTCTTCATATAGTAATGGGAGTGAACGCATGCAAACGCACAATAATGCAAATAAGAAAATTAAAGCAATTTTCTCTTTTAAATTGTATTTTTTATCATATACTAACAAATAAGAGTTCAACCACATCGCAGACTAAAATCGAGTGCAGTTGGCTGGTGTCCGCAGCTCTCACTGCATTGTCTCCTAAGGTCTTTATATAGTAATGGGAGTGAACGCAGGCAAACGCACAATAATGCAAATAAGAAAATAAATGAAATTTTCTCTTTTAAATAGTATTTAATATCATATACTAGCAAATAAGAAGTCATCCACGTCAGTGACTAAACTCCAGTGCAGTTGGCTGGTGTCCGCAGCTCTCACTGCATTGTCTCCTATGGTCTTCATATAGTAATGGGAGTGACCTCAGGCAAACGCAAAATAATGCAAAATAGAAAATTAAAGCAATTTTCTCTTTTAAATTGTATTTTTTATCATATACTAACAAATAAGATTTCAACCACATCGCAGACTAAACTCGAGTGCAGTTGGCTGGTGTCCGCAGCTCTCACTGCATTGTCTCCTAAGGTCTTCATATGGTAATGGGAGTGACCGCAGGCAAACGCACAATAATGCAAATAATGAAATAAATGAAATATTCTCTTTTAAATAGTATTTAATATCATATACTAGCAAATAAGAAGTCATCCACGTCACAGACTAAACTCCAGTGCAGTTGGCTGGTGTCCGCAGCTCTCACTGCATTGTCTCCTATAGTCTTCATATAGTAATGGGAGTGACCGCAAGCAAACGCACAATAATGCAAATAAGAAAATAAATGAAATTTTCTTTTTTAAATAGTATTTAATATCATATACTAGCAAATAAGAAGTCATCCACGTCACAGACTAAACTCCAGTGCAGTTGGCTGGTGTCCGCAGCTCTCACTGCATTGTCTCCTAAGGTCTTCATATAGTAATGGGAGTGACCGCAGGCAAACGCAAAATAATTCAAATAAGAAAATAAATGAAATTTTCTCTTTTAAATAGTATTTAATATCATATACTAACAAATAAGAAGACATCCACGTCACAGACTAAACTCCAGTGCAGTTGGCTGGTGTCCGCAGCTCTCTCTGCATTGTCTCCTATAGTCCTCATATAGTAATGGGAGTGACCGCATTCAAACGCAAAATAATGCAAATAAGAAAATTAAAGAATTTTCTCTTTTAAATTATATTTTTTATCATATACTAACAAATAAGAGTTCAACCACATCGCAGACTAAACTCGAGTGCAGTTGGCTGGTGTCCACAGCTCTCACTGCATTGTCTCCTATAGTCTTCATATAGTAATGGGAGTGACCGCAGGCAAACGCAATATAATGCAAATAAGAAAATTAAATCAATTTTCTCTTTTAAATTGTATTTTTTATCATATACTAACAAATAAGAGTTCAAGCACATCGCAGACTAAACTCCAGTGCAGTTGGCTGGTGTCCGCAGCTCTCACTGCATTGTCTCCTAAAGGTCTTCATATAGTAATGGGAGTGAACGCAGGCAAACGCAAAATAATGCAAATAAGAAAATAAATGAAATTTTCTCTTTGAAATAGTATTTAATATCATATACTAGCAAATAAGAAGTCATCCACGTCACAGACTAAACTCCACTGCAGTTGGCTGGTGGCCGCAGCTCTCTCTGCATTGTCTCCTATAGTCTTCATATAGTAATGGGTGTGACCGCATGCAAAAGCAAAATAATGCAAATAAGAAAATTAAAGCAATTTTCTCTTTTAAATTGTATTTTTTATCATATACTAACAAATAAGAGTTCAACCACATCGCAGACTAAACTCGAGTGCAGTTGGCTGGTGTCCGCAGCTCTCACTGCTTTGTCTCCTAAGGTCTTCATATAGTAATGGGAGTGAACGCAACAAACGCACAATAATGCAAATAAGAAAATAAATGAAATTTTCTCTTTTAAATAGTATTTAATATCATATACTAGCAAATAAGAAGTCATCCACGTCACAGACTAAACTCCAGTGCATTGGCTGGTGTCCGCAGCTCTCACTGCATTGACTATTCTAGTCTTCATGTAGTAATGGGAGTGACCGCAGGCAAACGCAAAATAATGCAAATAAGAAAATTAAAGCAATTTTCTCTTTTAAATTGTATTTTTTATCATATACTAACAAATAAGAGTTCAATCACATCGCAGACTAAACTCGAGTGCTGTTGGCTGGTGTCCGCAGCTCTCACTGCATTGTCTCCTAAGTACTTCTTATAGTAATGGTAGCGAACGCAGGCAAATGCACAATAATGCAAATAAGAAAATTAAAGCAATTTTCTCTTTTAAATAGTATTTAATATCATATACTAGCAAATAAGAAGTCATCCACGTCACAGCCTAAACTCCATTGCAGTTGGCTGTTGTCCGCATCTCTCACTGCATTGTCGCCTAAGGTCTTCATATAGTAATGGGAGTGAACGCAGGCAAACACACAATAATGCAAATAAGAAAATAAATGAAATTTTCTCTTTTAAATAGTATTTAATATCATATACTAGCAAATAAGAAGTCATCCACGTCACAGACTAAACTCCAGTGCAGTTGGCTGGTGTCCGCAGCTCTCACTGCATTGTCTCCTAAGGTCTTCATATAGTAATGGGAGTGACCGCAGGCAAACGCACAATAATGCAAATAAGAAAATAAATGAAATTTTCTCTTTTAAATAGTATTTATTTTCATATACTAGCAAATAAGAAGTCATCCACGTCACAGACTAAACTCCAGTGCAGTTGGCTGGTGTCCGCAGCTCTCACTGCATTGTCGCCTAAGGTCTTCATATAGTAATGGGAGTGACCGCAGGCAAACGCACAATAATGCTAATAAGAAAATAAATATAATTTTCTCTTTTAAATAGTATTTAATATCATATACTAGCAAATAAGAAGTCATCCACTTCACAGACTAAACTCGAGTGCAGTTGGCTGGTGTCCGCAGCTCTCTCTGCATTGTCTCCTATAGTCTTCATATAGTAATGGGAGTGACCGCAGGCAAACGCAAAATAATGCAAATAAGAAAATTAAAGCAATTTTCGCTTTTAAATTGTATTTTTTATCATATTCTAACAAATAAGAGTGCAACCACATCGCAGACTAAACTCGAGTGCAGTTGGCTGGTGTCCGCAGCTCTCACTGCATTGTCTCCTAAGGTCTTCATATAGTAATGGGAGTGAACGCAGGCAAACGCACAATAATGCAAACAAGATAATTAAAGCAATTTTCTCTTTTAAATTGTATTTTTTATCATATACTAACAAATAAGAGTTCAACCACATCGCAGACTAAACTCGAGTGCAGTTGTCTGGTGTCCGCAGCTCTCTCTGCATTGTCTCCTATAGTCTTCATATAGTAATGGGAGTGAACGCAGGCAAACGCACAATAATGCAAATAAGAAAATTAAAGCAATTTTCTCTTTTAAATTGTATTTTTTATCATATACTAACAAATAAGAGTTCAACCACATTGCAGACTAAAGTCGAGTGCAGTTGGCTGGTGCCCGCAGCTCTCACTGCATTGTCTCCTAAGGTCTTCATATAGTAATAAGAGTGAACGCAGGCAAATGCACAATAAAGCAAATAAGAAAATTAAAGCAATTTTCTCTTTTAAATTATATTTTTTATCATATACTAACAAATAATAGTTCAACCACATCGCAGACTAAACTCGAGTGCAGTTGGCTGGTGTCCGCAGCTCTCACTGCATTGTCTCCTAAGGTCTTCATATAGTAATGGGAGTGAACGCAGGCAAACGCACAATAATGCAAATAAGAAAATAAATGACATTTTCTCTTTTAAATAGTATTTAATATCATATACTAGCAAATAAGAAGTCATCCACGTCACAGACTAAACTCCAGTGCAGTTGGCTGGTGTCCGCAGCTCTCTCTGCATTGTCTCCTATAGTCTTCATATAGTAATGGGAGTGACCGCAGGCAAACCTAAAATAATGCAAATAAAAAAATTAAAGCAATTTTCTCTTTTAAATTGTATTTTTTATCATATACTAACAAATAAGAGTTCAACCACATCGCAGACTAAACTCGAGTGCAGTTGGCTGGTGTCCGCGGCTCTCACTGCATTGTCTCCTAAGGTCTTCATATGGTAATGGGAGTGACCGCAGGCAAACGCAAAATAATGCAAATAAGAAAATTAAAGCAATTTTCTCTTTTAAATTGTATTTTTTATCATATACTAGCAAATAAGAAGTCATCCACGTCACAGACTAAACTCCAGTGCAGTTGGCTATTGTCCGCAGCTCTCACTGCATTGTCTCCTATAGTCTTCATATAGTAATGGGAGTGACCGCAGGCAAACGCACAATAATGCAAATAAGAAAATAAATGAAATTTTCTCTTTTAAATAGTATTTAATATCATATACTAGCAAATAAGAAGTCTCCACGTCACAGACTAAACTCCAGTGCAGTTGGCTCGTGTCCGCAGCCCTCACTGTATTGTCGCCTAAGGTCTTCATATAGTAATGGGAGTGACCGCAGGCAAACGCACAATAATGCTAATAAGAAAATAAATGAAATTTTCTCTTTGAAATAGTATTTAATATCATATACTAGCAAATAAGAAGTCATCCACATCACAGACTAAACTCCAGTGCAGTTGGCTGGTGTCCGCAGCTCGCACTGCATTGTCTCCTAAGGTCTTCATATAGTAATGGGAGTGACCGCAGGCAAACGCACAATAATGCTAATAAGAAAATAAATATAATTTTCTCTTTTAAATAGTATTTAATATCATATACTAGCAAATAAGAAGTCATCCACTTCACAGACTAAACTCGAGTGCAGTTGGCTGGTGTCCGCAGCTCTCTCTGCATTGTCTCCTATAGTCTTCATATAGTAATGGGAGTGACCGCAGGCAAACGCAAAATAATGCAAATAAGAAAATTAAAGCAATTTTCGCTTTTAAATTGTATTTTTTATCATATTCTAACAAATAAGAGTGCAACCACATCGCAGACTAAACTCGAGTGCAGTTGGCTGGTGTCCGCAGCTCTCACTGCATTGTCTCCTAAGGTCTTCATATAGTAATGGGAGTGAACGCAGGCAAACGCACAATAATGCAAACAAGATAATTAAAGCAATTTTCTCTTTTAAATTGTATTTTTTATCATATACTAACAAATAAGAGTTCAACCACATCGCAGACTAAACTCGAGTGCAGTTGTCTGGTGTCCGCAGCTCTCTCTGCATTGTCTCCTATAGTCTTCATATAGTAATGGGAGTGAACGCAGGCAAACGCACAATAATGCAAATAAGAAAATTAAAGCAATTTTCTCTTTTAAATTGTATTTTTTATCATATACTAACAAATAAGAGTTCAACCACATTGCAGACTAAAGTCGAGTGCAGTTGGCTGGTGCCCGCAGCTCTCACTGCATTGTCTCCTAAGGTCTTCATATAGTAATAAGAGTGAACGCAGGCAAATGCACAATAAAGCAAATAAGAAAATTAAAGCAATTTTCTCTTTTAAATTATATTTTTTATCATATACTAACAAATAATAGTTCAACCACATCGCAGACTAAACTCGAGTGCAGTTGGCTGGTGTCCGCAGCTCTCACTGCATTGTCTCCTAAGGTCTTCATATAGTAATGGGAGTGAACGCAGGCAAACGCACAATAATGCAAATAAGAAAATAAATGACATTTTCTCTTTTAAATAGTATTTAATATCATATACTAGCAAATAAGAAGTCATCCACGTCACAGACTAAACTCCAGTGCAGTTGGCTGGTGTCCGCAGCTCTCTCTGCATTGTCTCCTATAGTCTTCATATAGTAATGGGAGTGACCGCAGGCAAACCTAAAATAATGCAAATAAAAAAATTAAAGCAATTTTCTCTTTTAAATTGTATTTTTTATCATATACTAACAAATAAGAGTTCAACCACATCGCAGACTAAACTCGAGTGCAGTTGGCTGGTGTCCGCGGCTCTCACTGCATTGTCTCCTAAGGTCTTCATATGGTAATGGGAGTGACCGCAGGCAAACGCAAAATAATGCAAATAAGAAAATTAAAGCAATTTTCTCTTTTAAATTGTATTTTTTATCATATACTAGCAAATAAGAAGTCATCCACGTCACAGACTAAACTCCAGTGCAGTTGGCTATTGTCCGCAGCTCTCACTGCATTGTCTCCTATAGTCTTCATATAGTAATGGGAGTGACCGCAGGCAAACGCACAATAATGCAAATAAGAAAATAAATGAAATTTTCTCTTTTAAATAGTATTTAATATCATATACTAGCAAATAAGAAGTCTCCACGTCACAGACTAAACTCCAGTGCAGTTGGCTCGTGTCCGCAGCCCTCACTGTATTGTCGCCTAAGGTCTTCATATAGTAATGGGAGTGACCGCAGGCAAACGCACAATAATGCTAATAAGAAAATAAATGAAATTTTCTCTTTGAAATAGTATTTAATATCATATACTAGCAAATAAGAAGTCATCCACGTCACAGACTAAACTCCAGTGCAGTTGGCTGGTGTCCGCAGCTCGCACTGCATTGTCTCCTAAGGTCTTCATATAGTAATGGGAGTGAACGCAGGCAAACGCACAATAATGCAAATAAGAAAATAAATGAAATTTTCTCTTTTAAATAGTATTTAATATCATATACTAGCAAATAAGAAGTCATCCACGTCACAGACTAAACTCCAGTGCAGTTGGCTGGTGTCTGCAGCTCTCACTGCATTGTCGCCTAAGGTCTTCATATAGTAATGGGAGTGAACGCAGGCAAACACACAATAATGCTAATAAGAAAATAAATGAAATTTTCTCTTTTAAAAAGTATTTAATATCATATACTAGCAAATAAGAAGTCATCCACGTCACAGACTAAACTCGAGTGCAGTTGGCTGGTGTCCGCAGCTCTCTCTGCATTGTCTCCTATAGTCTTCATATAGTAATGGGAGTGACCGCAGGCAAACGCAAAATAATGCAAATAAGGAAATTAAAGCAATTTTCTCTTTTAAATTGTATTTTTTATCATATTCTAACAAATAAGAGTTCAAGCACATCGCAGACTAAACTCGAGTGCAGTTAGCTGGTGTCCGCAGCTCTCACTGCATTGTCTGCTAAGGTCTTCATATAGTAATGGGAGTGAACGCAGGCAAATGCACAATAATGCAAATAAGAAAATTAAAGCAATTTTCTCTTTTAAATTTTTTTTTTTTTTTTATCATATACTAACAAATAAGAGTGCAACCACATCGCAGACTAAACTCGAGTGCAGTTGGCTGGTGTCCGCAGCTCTCACTGCATTGTCTCCTAAGGTCTTCATATAGTAATGGGAGTGAACGCAGGCAAACGCACAATAATGCAAATAAGAAAATTAAAGCAATTTTCTCTTTTAAATTGTATTTTTTATCATATACTAACAAATAAGAGTTCAACCACATTGCAGACTAAAGTCGAGTGCAGTTGGCTGGTGCCCGCAGCTCTCACTGCATTGTCTCCTAAGGTCTTCATATAGTAATGGGAGTGAACGCAGGCAAACGCACAATAATGCAGATAAGAAAATTAAAGCAATTTTCTCTTTTAAATTGTATTTTTTATCATATACTAACAAATAATAGTTCAACCACATCGCAGACTAAACTCGAGTGCAGTTGGCTGGTGTCCGCAGCTCTCACTGCATTGTCTCCTAAGGTCTTCATATAGTAATGGGAGTGAACGCAGGCAAACGCACAATAATGCAAAAAAGAAAATAAATGAAATTTTCTCTTTTAAATAGTATTTAATATCATATACTAGCAAATAAGAAGTCATCCACGTCACAGACTAAACTCCAGTGCAGTTGGCTAGTGTCCGCAGCTCTCTTTGCATTGTCTCCTATAGTCTTCATATAGCAATGGGAGTGACCGCAGGCAATGGAAAAATAATGCAAATAAAAAAATTAAAGCAATTTTCTCTTTTAAATTGTATTTTTTATCATATACTAACAAATAAGAGTTCAACCACATCGCAGACTAAACTCGAGTGCAGTTGGCTGGTGTCCGCAGCTCTCACTGCATTGTCTCCTAAGGTCTTCATATTGTAATGGGAGTGAACGCAGGCAAACGCACAATAATGCAAATAAGAAAATAAATGAAATTTTCTCTTTTAAATAGTATTTAATATCATATACTAGCAAATAAGAAGTCTCCACGTCACAGACTAAACTCCAGTGCAGTTGGCTCGTGTCCGCAGCTCTCACTGTATTGTCGCCTAAGGTCTTCATATAGTAATGGGAGTGACCGCAGGCAAACGCACAATAATGCTAATAAGAAAATAAATGAAATTTTCTCTTTTAAATAGTATTGAATATCATATACTAGCAAATAAGAAGTCATCCACGACACAGACTAAACTCCAGTGCAGTTGGCTGGTGTCCGCAGCTCTCACTGCATTGTCTTCTAAGGTCTTCATATAGTAATGGGAGTGAACGCAGGCAAACGCACAATAATGCAAATAAGAAAATAAATGAAATTTTCTCTTTTAAATAGTATTTAATATCATATACAAGCAAATAACAAGTCATCCACGTCACAGACTAAACTCCAGTGCAGTTGGCTGGTGTCTGCAGCTCTCACTGCATTGTCGCCTAAGGTCTTCATATAGTAATGGGAGTGAACGCAGGCAAACACACAATAATGCTAATAAGAAAAAAAATGAAATTTTCTCTTTTAAATAGTATTTAATATCATATACTAGCAAATAAGAAGTCATCCACGTCACAGACTAAACTCGAGTGCAGTTGGCTGGTGTCCGCAGCTCTCTCTGCATTGTCTCCTATAGTCTTCATATAGTAATGGGAGTGACCGCAGGCAAACGCAAAATAATGCAAATAAGAAAATTAAAGCAATTTTCTCTTTTAAATTGTATTTTTTATCATATTCTAACAAATAAGAGTTCAACCACATCGCAGACTAAACTCGAGTGCAGTTGTCTGGTGTCCGCAGCTCTTTCTGCATTGTCTCCTATAGTCTTCATATAGTAATGGTAGGGAACGCAGGCAAACGCAAAATAATGCAAATAAGAAAATTAAAGCAATTTTCTCTTTTAAATTGTATTTTTTATCATATACTAACAAATAAGAGTTCAACCACATTGCAGACTAAAGTCGAGTGCAGTTGGCCGGTGCCCGCAGCTCTCACTGCATTGTCTCCTAAGGTCTTCATATAGTAATGGGAGTGAACGCAGGCAAACGCACAATAATGCAAATAAGAAAATTAAAGCAATTTTCTCTTTTAAATTGTATTTTTTATCATATACTAACAAATAATAGTTCAACCACATCGCAGACTAAACTCGAGTGCAGTTGGCTGGTGTCCGCAGCTCTCACTGCATTGTCTCCTAAGGTCTTCATATAGTAATGGGAGTGAACGCAGGCAAACGCACAATAATGCAAATAAGAAAATAAATGAAATTTTCTCTTTTAAATAGTATTTAATATCATATACAAGCAAATAACAAGTCATCCACGTCACAGACTAAACTCCAGTGCAGTTGGCTGGTGTCCGCAGCTCTCACTGCATTGTCGCCTAAGGTCTTCATATAGTAATGGGAGTGACCGCAGGCAAACGCACAATAATGCAAATAAGAAAATAAATGAAATTTTCTCTTTTAAATAGTATTTAATATCATATACTAGCAAATAAGAAGTCATCCACGTCACAGACTAAACTCCAGTGCAGTTGGCTGGTGTCCGCAGCTCTCACTGCATTGTCTCCTATAGTCTTCATATAGTAATGGGAGTGACCACAGGCAAACGCAAAATAATGCAAATAAGAAAATTAAAGCAATTTTCTCTTTTAAATTGTATTTTTTATCATATTCTAACAAATAAGAGTTCAACCACATCGCAGACTAAACTCGAGTGCAGTTGTCTGGTGTCCGCAGCTCTTTCTGCATTGTCTCCTATAGTCTTCATATAGTAATGGTAGGGAACGCAGGCAAACGCAAAATAATGCAAATAAGAAAATTAAAGCAATTTTCTCTTTTAAATTGTATTTTTTATCATATACTAACAAATAAGAGTTCAACCACATTGCAGACTAAAGTCGAGTGCAGTTGGCCGGTGCCCGCAGCTCTCACTGCATTGTCTCCTAAGGTCTTCATATAGTAATGGGAGTGAACGCAGGCAAACGCACAATAATGCAAATAAGAAAATTAAAGCAATATTCTCTTTTAAATTGTATTTTTTATCATATACTAACAAATAAGATTTCAACCACATCGCAGACTAAACTCGAGTGCAGTTGGCTGGTGTCCGCAGCTCTCACTGCATTGTCTCCTAAGTACTTCATATAGTAATGGGATCGAACGCAGGCAAACGCACAATAATGCAAATAAGAAAATTAAAGCAATTTTCTCTTTTAAATAGTATTTAATATCATATACTAGCAAATAAGAAGTCATCCACGTCACAGACTAAACTCCATTGCAGTTGGCTGGTGTCCGCAGCTCTCACTGCATTGTCGCCTAAGGTCTTCATATAGTAATGGGAGTGAACGCAGGCAAACTCACAATAATGCAAATAAGAAAATAAATGAAATTTTCTCTTTTAAATAGTATTTAATATCATATACTAGCAAATAAGAAGTCATCCACGTCACAGACTAAACTCCAGTGCAGTTGGCTGGTGTCCGCAGCTCTCACTGCATTGTCTCCTAAGGTCTTCATATAGTAATGGGAGTGACCGCAGGCAAACGCACAATAATGCTAATAAGAAAATAAATGAAATTTTCTCTTTTAAATAGTATTGAATATCATATACAAGCAAATAAGAAGTCATCCACGTCACAGACTAAACTCCAGTGCAGTTGGCTGGTGTCCGCAGCTCTCACTGCATTGTCTCCTAAGGTCTTCATATAGTAATGGGAGTGAACGCAGGCAAACGCATAATAATGCAAATAAGAAAATAAATGAAATTTTCTCTTTTAAATAGTATTTAATATCATATACTAGCACATAAGAAGTCATCCACGTCACAGACTAATCTCCAGTGCAGTTGGCTGGTGTCCGCAGCTCTCACTGCATTGTCGCCTAAGGTCTTCATATAGTAATGGGAGTGACCGCAGGCAAACGCACAATAATGCTAATAAGAAAATAAATGAAATTTTCTCTTTTAAATAGTATTTAATATCATATACTAGCCAATAAGAAGTCATCCACGTCACAGACTAAACTCGAGTGCAGTTGGCTGGTGTCCGCAGCTCTCTCTGCTTTGTCTCCTATAGTCTTCATATAGTAATGGGAGTGACCGCAGGCAATCGCAAAATAATGCAAATAAGAAAATTAAATCAATTTTCTCTTTTAAATTGTATTTTTTATCATATTCTAACAAATAAGAGTTCAACCACATCGCAGACTAAACTCCAGTGCAGTTGGCTGGTGTCCGCAGCTCTCACTGCATTGTCTCCTACGGTCTTCATATAGTAATGGGAGTGAACGCAGGCAAACGCACAATAATGCAAATAAGAAAATTAAAGCAATTTTCTTTTTTAAATTGTTTTTTTTTATCATATACTAACAAATAAGAGTTCAACCACATCGCAGACTAAACTCGAGTGCAGTTGGCTGGTGTCCGCGGCTCTCACTGCATTTTCTCTTAAGGTCTTCATATAGTAATGGGAGTGAACGCAGGCAAACGCACAATAATGCAAATAAGAAAATTAAAGCAATTTTCTCTTTTAAATTGTATTTTTTATCATATACTAACAAATAAGAGTTCAACCACATCGCAGACTAAACTCGAGTGCAGTTGTCTGGTGTCCGCAGCTCTTTCAGCATTGTCTCCTATAGTCTTCATATAGTAATGGTAGTGAACGCAGGCAAACGCAAAATAATGCAAATAAGAAAATTAAAGCAATTTTCTCTTTTAAATTGTATTTTTTTTCATATACTAACAAATAAGAGTTCAACCACATTGCAGACTAAAGTCGAGTGCAGTTGGCTGGTGCCCGCAACTCTCACTGCATTGTCTCCTAAGGTCTTCATATAGTAATGGGAGTGAACGCAGGCAAACGCACAATAATGCAAATAAGAAAATTAAAGCAATTTTCTCTTTTAAATTGTATTTTTTATCATATACTAACAAATAATATTTCAACCACATCGCAGACTAAACTCGAGTGCAGTTGGCTGGTGTCCGCAGCTCTCACTGCATTGTCTCCTAAGGTCTTCATATAGTAATGGGAGTGAACGCAGGCAAACGCACAATAATGCAAATAAGAAAATAAATGAAATTTTCTCTTTTAAATAGTATTTAATATCATATACTAGCAAATATGGAGTCATCCACGTCACAGACTAAACTCCAGTGCAGTTGGCTGGTGTCCGCAGCTCTCTCTGCATTGTCTCCTATAGTCTTGATATAGTAATGGCAGTGACCGCAGGCAAACGCAAAATAATGCAAATGAGAAAATTAAAGCAATTTTCTCTTTTAAATTGTATTTTTTATCATATACTAACAAATAAGAGTTCAACCACATCGCAGACTAAACTCGAGTGCAGTTGGCTGGTGTCCGTAGCTCTCACTGCATTGTCTCCTAAAGTCTTCATATAGTAATGGGAGTGAACGCAGGCAAACGCACAATAATGCAAATAAGAAAATAAATGAAATTTTCTCTTTTAAATAGTATTTAATATCATATACTAGCAAATATGAAGTCATCCACGTCACAGACTAAACTCCAGTGCAGTTGGCTGGTGTCCGCAGCTCTCTCTGCATTGTCTCCTATTGTCTTGATATAGTAATGGCAGTGACCGAAGGCAAACGCAAAATAATGCAAATGGGAAAATTAAAGCAATTTTCTCTTTTAAATTGTATTTTTTATCATATACTAACAAATAAGAGTTCAACCACATCGCAGACTAAACTCGAGTGCAGTTGGCTGGTGTCCACAGCTCTCACTGCATTGTCTCCTAAGTACTTCATATAGTACTGGGAGCGAACGCAGGCAAACGCACAATAATGCAAATAAGAAAATTAAAGCAATTTTCTCTTTTAAATAGTATTTAATATCATATACTAGCAAATAAGAAGTCATCCACGTCACAGACTAAACTCCATTGCAGTTGGCTGGTGTCCGCAGCTCTCACTGCATTGTCGCCTAAGGTCTTCATATAGTAATGGGAGTGAACGCAGGCAAACTCACAATAATGCAAATAAGAAAATAAATGAAATTTTCTCTTTTAAATAGTATTTAATATCATATACTAGCAAATAAGAAGTCATCCACGTCACAGACTAAACTCCAGTGCAGTTGGCTGGTGTCCGCAGCTCTCACTGCATTGTCTCCTAAGGTCTTCATATAGTAATGGGAGTGACCGCAGGCAAACGCACAATAATGCTAATAAGAAAATAAATGAAATTTTCTCTTTTAAATAGTATTGAATATCATATACAAGCAAATAAGAAGTCATCCACGTCACAGACTAAACTCCAGTGCAG
Organism: Locusta migratoria; assembly: GCA_026315105.1. Lineage (NCBI taxonomy): Eukaryota > Metazoa > Arthropoda > Insecta > Orthoptera > Acrididae > Locusta > Locusta migratoria. Next base: position 651,530 of record JAOYRU010000298.1, read on the forward strand.
TTGGCTGGTGTCCGCAGCTCTCACTGCATTGTCTCCTAAGGTCTTCATATAGTAATGGGAGTGAACGCAGGCAAACGCATAATAATGCAAATAAGAAAATAAATGAAATTTTCTCTTTTAAATAGTATTTAATATCATATACTAGCACATAAGAAGTCATCCACGTCACAGACTAATCTCCAGTGCAGTAGGCTGGTGCCCGCAGCTCTCACTGCATTGTCGCCTAAGGTCTTCATATAGTAATGGGAGTGACCGCAGGCAAACGCACAATAATGCTAATAAGAAAATAAATGAAATTTTCTCTTTTAAATAGTATTTAATATCATATACTAGCAAATAAGAAGTCATCCACGTCACAGACTAAACTCGAGTGCAGTTGGCTGGTGTCCGCAGCTCTCTCTGCATTGTCTCCTATAGTCTTCATATAGTAATGGGAGTGACCGCAGGCAATCGCAAAATAATGCAAATAAGAAAATTAAATCAATTTTCTCTTTTAAATTGTATTTTTTATCATATTCTAACAAATAAGAGTTCAACCACATCGCAGACTAAACTCCAGTGCAGTTGGCTGGTGTCCGCAGCTCTCACTGCATTGTCTCCTAAGGTCTTCATATAGTAATGGGAGTGAACGCAGGCAAACGCACAATAATGCAAATAAGAAAATTAAAGCAATTTTCTCTTTTAAATTGTCTTTTTTTATCATATACTAACAAATGAGAGTTCAACCACATCGCAGACTAAACTCGAGTGCAGTTGGCTGGTGTCCGCGGCTCTCACTGCATTTTCTCTTAAGGTCTTCATATAGTAATGGGAGTGAACGCAGGCAAACGCACAATAATGCAAATAAGAAAATTAAAGCAATTTTCTCTTTTAAATTGTATTTTTTATCATATACTAACAAATAAGAGTTCAACCACATCGCAGACTAAACTCGAGTGCAGTTGTCTGGTGTCCGCAGCTCTTTCTGCATTGTCTCCTATAGTCTTCATATAGTAATGGTAGTGAACGCAGGCAAACGCAAAATAATGCAAATAAGAAAATTAAAGCAATTTTCTCTTTTAAATTGTATTTTTTATCATATACTAACAAATAAGAGTTCAACCACACTGCAGACTAAAGTCGAGTGCAGTTGGCTGGTGCCCGCAGCTCTCACTGCATTGTCTCCTAAGGTCTTCATATAGTAATGGGAGTGAACGCAGGCAAACGCACAATAATGCAAATAAGAAAATTAAAGCAATTTTCTCTTTTAAATTGTATTTTTTATCATATACTAACAAATAATAGTTCAACCACATCGCAGACTAAACTCGAGTGCAGTTGGCTGGTGTCCGCAGCTCTCACTGCATTGTCTCCTAAGGTCTTCATATAGTAATGGGAGTGAACGCAGGCAAACGCACAATAATGCAAATAAGAAAATAAATGAAATTTTCTCTTTTAAATAGTATTTAATATCATATACTAGCAAATAAGAAGTCATCCACGTCACAGACTAAACTCCAGTGCAGTTGGCTGGTGTCCGCAGCTCTCACTGCATTGTCTCCTAAGGTCTTCATATAGTAATGGGAGTGACCGCAGTCAAACGCACAATAATGCAAATAAGATGATAAATGAAATTTTCTCTTTTAAATAGTATTTAATATCATATACTAGCAAATAAGAAGTCATCCACGTCACAGACTAAACTCGAGTGCAGTTGGCTGGTGTCCGCAGCTCTCACTGCATTGTCTCCTAAGGTCTTAATATTGTAATGGGAGTGAACGCAGGCATACACACAATAATGCAAATAAGAAAATTAAAGCAATTTTCTATTTTAAATTTTTTTTTATCATATACTAACAAATAAGAATTCAACCACATCGCAGACAAAACTCGAGTGCAGTTGGCTGGTGTCCGCAGCTCTCTCTGCATTGTCTCCTATAGTCTTCATATAGTAATGGGAGTGACCGCAGGCAAACGCAAAATAATGCAAATAAGAAAATTAAAGAATTTTCTCTTTTAAATTGTATTTTTTATCATATACTAATAAATAAGAGTTCAACCACATTGCAGACTAAAGTCGAGTGCAGTTGGCTGGTGTCCGCAGCTCTCACTGCATTGTCTCCTAAGGTCTTCATATAGTAATGGGAGTGAACGCAGGCAAACGAACAATAATGCAAATAAGAAAATTAAAGCAATTTTCTCTTTTAAATTGTATTTTTTATCATATACTAACAAATAAGAGTTCAACCACATCGCAGACTAAACTCGAGTGCAGTTGGCTGGTGTCCGCAGCTCTCACTGCATTGTCTCCTAAGGTCTTCATATAGTAATGGGAGTGAACGAAGGCAAACGCACAATAATGCAAATAAGAAAATAAATGAAATTTTCTCTTTTAAATAGTATTTAATATCATATACTAGCAAATAAGAAGTCATCCACGTCACAGGCTAAACTCCAGTGCAGTTGGCTGGTGTCCGCATCTCTCTCTGCATTGTCTCCTATAGTCTTCATATAGTAATGGGAGTGACCGCAGGCAAACGCAAAATAATGCAAATAAGAAAATTAAAGTAATTTTCTCTTTTAAATTGTATTTTTTATCATATATTAACAAATAAGATTTCAACCACATCGCAGACTAAAATCAAGTGCAGTTGGCTGGTGTCCGCAGCTCTCACTGCATTGTCTCCTAAGGTTTTCACATGGTAATGGGAGTGACCGCAGGCAAACGCACAATAATGCCAATAAGAAAATTAAAGCAATTTTCTCTTTTAAATTGTATTTTTATCATATACTAACAATTAAGAGTTCAACCACATCGCAAAATAAAATCGAGTGCAGTTGGCTGGTGTCCGCAGCTCTCACAGCATTGTCTCCTTAGGTCTTCATATAGTAATCGAAGTGACCGCAGGCAAACACACAATAATGCTAATAAGAAAATAAATGAAATTTTCTCTTTTAAATAGTATTTAATATCATATACTAGCAAATAAGAAGTCATCCACGTCAGAGACTAATCTCCAGTGCAGTTGGCTGGTGTCTGCAGCTCTCTCTGCATTGTCTCCTATAGTCTTCATATAGTAATGGGAGTGACTGCAGGCAAACCCAAAATAATGCAAATAAGAAAATTAAAGCAATTTTCTCTTTTAAATTGTATTTTTTATCATATACTAACAATTAAGAGTTCAACCACATCGCAAAATAAAATCGAGTGCAGTGTGCTGGTGTCCGCAGCTCTCACTGCATTGTCTCCTAAAGTCCTCATATAGTAATGGGAGTGAACGCAGGCAAACGCACAATAATGCAAATAAGAAAATTAAAGCAATTTTGTCTTTTAAATTGTATTTTTTATCATATACTAACAAATAAGAGTTCAACCACATCGCAGACTAAACTCGAGTGCAGTTGTCTGGTGTCCACAGCTCTCACTGCATTGTCTCCTAAGGTCTTCATATAGTAATGGGAGTGAACGCAGGCAAACGCACAATAATGCAAATAAGAAAATAAATGAAATTTTCTCTTTTAAATAGTATTTAATATCATATACTAGCAAATGAGAAGTCATCCATGTCACAGACTAAACTCCAGTGCAGTTGGCTGGTGTCCGCAGCTCTCTCTGCATTGTCTCCTATAGCCTTCATATAGTAATGGGAGTGACCGCAGGCAAACGCAAAATAATGCAAATTAGAATATTAAAGCAATTTTCTCTTTTAAATTGTATTTTTTATCATATACTAACAAATAAGAGTTCAACCACATCGCAGACTAAACTCGAGTGCAGTTGGCAGGTGTCCGCATCTCTCACTGCATTGTCTCCTAAGGTCTTCATATAGTAATGGGAGTGAATGCAGGCAAACGCACAATAGTGCAAATAAGAAAATAAATGAAATTTTCTCTTTTAAATAGTATTTAATATCATATACTAGCAAATAAGATGTCATCCACGTCACAGACTAAACTCCAGTGCAGTTGGCTGGTGTCCGCAGCTCTCACTGCATTGTCTCCTAAGGTTTTCATATAGTAATTGGAGTGAACGCAACAAACGCACAATAATGCAAATAAGAAAATAATGAAATTTTCTCTTTTAAATAGTATTTAATATCATATACTAGCAAATAAGAAGTCATCCACGTAACAGACTAAACTCCAGTGCAGTTGGCTGGTGTCCGCAGCTCTCTCTGCATTGTCTCCTAAGGTCTTCATATAGTAATGGGAGTGAACGCAGGCAAACGCACAATAATGCAAATAAGAAAATAAATGAAATTTTCTCTTTTAAATAGCATTTAATATCATATACTAGCAAATAAGAAGTCATCCACGTCACAGACTAAACTCCAGTACAGTTGGCTGGTGTCCGCAACTCTCACTGCATTGTCTCCTATGGTCTTCATATAGTAATAGGAGTGACAGCAGGCAAACGCACAATAATGCAAATAAGAAAATAAATGAAATTTTCTCTTTTAAATAGCATTTAATATCATATACTAGCAAATAAGAAGTCATCCACGTCACAGACTAAACTCCAGTGCAGTTGGCTGGTGTCCGCAGCTCTCACTGCATTGTCTCCTATAGTCTTCATATAGTAGTGGGAGTGACCGCAGGCAAACGCAAAATAATGCAAATAAGAAAATTAAAGCAATTTTCTCTTTTAAATTGTATTTTTTATCATATACTAACAAATAAGAGTTCAATCACATCGCAGACTAATCTCGAGTGCAGTTGGCTGGTGTCCGCAGCTCTCACTGCATTGTCTCCTAAGGTCTTCATATAGTAATGGGAGTGAACGCAGGCAAACGCACAATAATGCAAATAAGAGAATAAATGAAATTTTCTCTTTTAAATAGTATTTAATATCATATACTAGCAAATAAGAAGTCATCCACGTCACAGACTAAACTCCAGTGCAGTTGGCTGGTGTCCGCAGCTCTCACTGCATTGTCTCCTATAGTCTTCATATAGTAATGGGAGTGACCGCAGGCAAACGCATAATAATGCAAATAAGAAAATTAAAGCAATTTTCTCTTTTAAATTGTATTTTTTATCATATACTAACAAATAAGAGTTCAACCACATCGCAGACTAAACTCGAGTGCAGTTGGCTGGTGTCCGCAGCTCTCACTGCATTGTCTCCTAAGGTCTTCATATAGTAATGGGAGTGAACGCAGCCAAACACACTATAATGCAAATAAGAAAATAAATGACATTTTCTCTTTTAAATAGTATTTAATATCATATACTAGCAAATAAGAAGTCATTCACGTCACAGACTAAACTCCAGTGCAGTTGGCTGGTGTCCGCAGCTCACACTGCATTGTCTCCGATAGTCTTCATATACTAATGGGAGTGACCGCAGGCAAACGCAAAATAATGCAAATAAGAAAATTAAAGCAATTTTCTCTTTTAAATTGTATTTTTTATCATATACTAACAAATAAGAGTTCAACCACATCGCAGACTAAACTCGAGTGCAGTTGGCTGGTGTCCGCAGCTCTCACTGCATTGTCTCCTAGGGTCTTCATATGGTAATGGGAGTGACTGCAGGCAAACGCAAAATAATGCAAATAAGAAAATTAAAGCAATTTTCTCTTTTAAATTGTTTTTTTTATCATATACTAACAAATAAGAGTTCAACCACATCGCAGACTAAACTCGAGTGCAGTTGGCTGGTGTCCGCAGCTCTCACTGCATTGTCTCCTAAGGTCTTCATATAGTAAAGGGAGTGAACGCAGGCAAACGCACAATAATGCAAATAAGAAAATAAATGAAATTTTCTCTTTTAAATAGTATTTAATATCATATACTAGCAAATAAGAAGTCATCCACGTCACAGACTAAACTCCAGTGCAGTTGGCTGTTGTCCGCAGCTCTCTCTGCATTGTCCCCTATAGTCTTCATATAGTAATGGGAGTGACCGCAGGCAAACGCAAAATAATGCAAATAGAAAAATTAAAGCAATTTTCTCTTTTAAATTGAATTTTTTATAATATACTAACAAATAAGAGTTCAACCACATCGCAGACTAAACTCGAGTGCAGTTGGCTGGTGTCCGAAGCTCTCACAGCATTGTCTCCTAAGGTCTTCATATAGTAATGGAAGTGACCGCAGGCAAACACACAATAATGCTAATAAGAAAATAAATGAAATTTTCTCTTTTAAATAGTATTTAATATAATATACTAGCAAATAAGAAGTCATCCACGTCACTGACTAAACTCCAGTGCAGTTGGCTGGTGTCCGCAGCTCTCACTGCATTGTCTCCTATAGTCTTCATATAGTAATGGGAGTGAACGCAGGCAAACGCACAATAATGCAAATAAGAAAATAAATGAAATTTTCTCTTTTAAATAGTATTTAATATCATATACTAGCAAATAAGAAGTCATCCACGTCACAGACTAAACTCCAGTGCAGTTGGCTGGTGTCCGCAGCTCTCACTGCATTGTCTCCTATAGTCCTCATATAGTAATGGGAGTGACTGCAGGCAAACGCAAAATAATGCAAATAAGAAAATTAAAGCAATTTTCTCTTTTAAATTGTATTTTTTATCATATACTAACAAATAAGAGTTCAACCACATCGCAAAATAAAATCGAGTGCAGTTGGCTGGTGTCCGCAGCTCTCACTGCATTGTCTCCTAAAGTCTTCATATAGTAATGGGAGTGAACGCAGGCAAACGCACAATAATGCAAATAAGAAAATTAAAGCAATTTTCTCTTTTAAATTGTATTTTTTATCATATACTAACAAATAAGATTTCAACCACATCGCAGACTAAACTCGAGTGCAGTTGGCTGGTGTCCGCAGCTCTCACTGCATTGTCTCCTAAGGTCTTCTTATAGTAATGGGAGTGAACGTAGGCAAACGCACAATAATGCAAATAAGAAAATAAATGAAATTTTCTCTTTTAAATAGTATTTAATATCATATACTAGCAAATAAGAAGTCATCCTTGTCACAGACTGAACTCCAGTGCAGTTGGCTAGTGTCCGCAGCTCTCACTGCATTGTCTCCTATAGTCTTCATATAGTAATGGGAGTGACCGCAGGCAAACGCAAAATAATGCAAATAAGAAAATTATAGCAATTTTCTCTTTTAAATTGTATTTTTTATCATATACTAACAAATAAGAGTTCAACCACATCGCAGACTAAACTCGAGTGCAGTTGGCTGGTGTCCGCAGCTCTCACTGCATTGTCTCCTATAGTCTTCATATAGTAATGGGAGTGACCGCAGGCAAACGCATAATAATGCAAATAAGAAAATTAAAGCAATTTTCTCTTTTAAATTGTATTTTTTATCATATACTAACAAATAAGAGTTCAACCACATCGCAGACTAAACTCGAGTGCAGTTGTCTGGTGTCCACAGCTCTCACTGCATTGTCTCCTAAGGTCTTCATATAGTAATGGGAGTGAACGCAGGCATACGCACAATAATGCAAATAAGAAAATAAATGAAATTTTCTCTTTTAAATAGTATTTAATATCATATACTAGCAAATAAGAAGTCATCCATGTCACAGACTAAACTCCAGTGCAGTTGGCTGGTGTCCGCAGCTCTCTCTGCATTGTCTCCTATAGCCTTCATATAGTAATGGGAGTGACCGCAGGCAAACGCAAAATAATGCAAATTAGAAAATTAAAGCAATTTTCTCTTTTAAATTGTATTTTTTATCATATACTAACAAATAAGAGTTCAACCACATCACAGACTAAACTCGAGTGCAGTTGGCAGGTGTCCGCAGCTCTCACTGCATTGTCTCCTAAGGTCTTCATATAGTAATGGGAGTGAATGCAGGCAAACGCACAATAATGCAAATAAGAAAATAAATGAAATTTTCTCTTTTAAATAGTATTTAATATCATATACTAGCAAATAAGATGTCATCCACGTCACAGACTAAACTCCAGTGCAGTTGGCTGGTGTCCGCAGCTCTCACTGCATTGTCTCTTAAGGTTTTCATATAGTAATGGGAGTGAACGCAACAAACGCACAATAATGCAAATAAGAAAATAAATGAAATTTTCTCTTTTAAATAGTATTTAATATCATATACTAGCAAATAAGAAGTCATCCACGTCACAGACTAAACTCCAGTGCAGTTGGCTGGTGTCCGCAGCTCTCACTGCATTGTCTCCTATAGTCTTCATATAGTAATGGGAGTGACCGCAGGCAAACGCATAATAAAGCAAATAAGAAAATTAAAGCAATTTTCTCTTTCAAATTGTATTTTTTATCATATACTAACAAATAAGAGTTCAACCACATCGCAGACTAAACTCGAGTGCAGTTGGCTGATGTCCGCAGCTCTGACTGCATTGTCTCCTATAGTCTTCATATAGTAATGGGAGTGACCGCAGGCAAACTCATAATAATTCAAATAAGAAAATTAAAGCAATTTTCTCTTTTAAATTGTATTTTTTATCATATACTAACAAATAAGAGTTCAACCACATCGCAGACTAAACTCGAGTGCAGTTGGCTGGTGTCCGCAGCTCTCACTGCATTGCCTCCTAAGGTCTTCATATAGTAATGGGAGTGAACGCAGGCAAACGCAAAATAATGCAAATAAGAAAATTAAAGCAATATTCTCTTTTAAATTGTATTTTTTAACATATACTAACAAATAAGAGTTCAACCACATCGCAGACTAAACTCGAGTGCAGTTGGCTGGTGTCCGCAGCCCTCACTGCATTGTCTCCTAAGGTCTTCATATAGTAATGGGAGTGACCGCAGGCAAACGCACAATAATGCAAATAAAAAAATAAATGAAATTTTCTCTTTTAAATAGTATTTAATATCATATACTAGCAAATAAGAAGTCATCCACGTCACAGACTAAACTCCAGTGCAGTTGGCTGTTGTCCGCAGCTCTCTCTGCATTGACCCCTATAGTCTTCATATAGTAATGGGAGTGACCGCAGGCAAACGCAAAATAATGCAAATAGAAAAATTAAAGCAATTTTCTCTTTTAAATTGTATTTTTTATAATATACTAACAAATAAGAGTTCAACCACATCGCAGACTAAACTCGAGTGCAGTTGGCTGGTGTCCGAAGCTCTCACAGCATTGTCTCCTAAGGTCTTCATATAGTAATGGAAGTGACCGCAGGCAGACACACAATAATGCTAATAAGAAAATAAATGAAATTTTCTCTTTTAAATAGTATTTAATATCATATACCAGCAAATAAGAAGTCATCCACGTCACAGACTAAACTCCAGTGCAGTTGGCTGGTGTCCGCAGCTCTCACTGCATTGTCTCCTATAGTCTTCATATAGTAATGGGAGTGAACGCAGGCAAACGCACAATAATGCAAATAAGAAAATAAATGAAATTTTCTCTTTTAAATAGTATTTAATATCATATACTAGCAAATAAGAAGTCATCCACGTCACAGACTAAACTCCAGTGCAGTTGGCTGGTGTCCGCAGCTCTCACTGCATTGTCTCCTATAGTCTTCATATAGTAATGGGAGTGACTGCAGGCAAACGCAAAATAATGCAAATAAGAAAATTAAAGCAATTTTCTCTTTTAAATTGTATTTTTTATCATATACTAACAAATAAGAGTTCAACCACATCGCAAAATAAAATCGATTGCAGTTGGCTGGTGTCCGCAGCTCTCACTGCATTGTCTCCTAAAGTCTTCATATAGTAATGGGAGTGAACGCAGGCAAACGCACAAAATGCAAATAAGAAAATTAAAGCAATTTTCTCTTTTAAATTGTATTTTTTATCATATACTAACAAATAAGATTTCAACCACATCGAAGACTAAACTCGAGTGCAGTTGGCTGGTGTCCGCAGCTCTCACTGCATTGTCTCCTAAGGTCTTCTTATAGTAATGGGAGTGAACGCAGGCAAACGCACAATAATGCAAATAAGAAAATAAATGAAATTTTCTCTTTTAAATAGTATTTAATATCATATACTAGCAAATAAGAAGTCATCCACGTCACAGACTAAACTCCAGTGCAGTTGGCTGGTGTCCGCAGCTCTCACTGCATTGTCTCCTATAGTCTTCATATAGTAATGGGAGTGACCGCAGGCAAACGCATAATAATGCAAATAAGAAAATTAAAGCAATTTTCTCTTTCAAATTGTATTTTTTATCATATACTAACAAATAAGAGTTCAACCACATCGCAGACTAAACTCGAGTGCAGTTGGCTGATGTCCGCAGCTCTGACTGCATTGTCTCCTATAGTCTTCATATAGTAATGGGAGTGACCGCAGGCAAACTCATAATAATTCAAATAAGAAAATTAAAGCAATTTTCTCTTTTAAATTGTATTTTTTATCATATACTAACAAATAAGAGTTCAACCACATCGCAGACTAAACTCGAGTGCAGTTGGCTGGTGTCTGCAGCTCTCACTGCATTGTCTCCTAAGGTCTTCATATAGTAATGGGAGTGAACGCAGGCAAACGCAAAATAATGCAAATAAGAAAATTAAAGCAATATTCTCTTTTAAATTGTATTTTTTAACATATACTAACAAATAAGAGTTCAACCACATCGCAGACTAAACTCGAGTGCAGTTGGCTGGTGTCCGCAGCTCTCACTGCATTGTCTCCTAAGGTCTTCATATAGTAATGGGAGTGACCGCAGGCAAACGCACAATAATGCAAATAAAAAAATAAATGAAATTTTCTCTTTTAAATAGTATTTACTATCATATACTAGCAAATAAGAAGTCATCCACGTCACAGACTAAACTCCAGTGCAGTTGGCTGGTGTCCGCAGCTCTCACTGCATTGTCTCCTATAGTCTTCATATAGTAATGGGAGTGACCGCAGGCAAACGCATAATAATGCAAATAAGAAAATTAAAGCAATTTTCTCTTTTAAATTGTATTTTTTATCATATACTAACAAATAAGAGTTCAACCACATCGCAGACTAAACTCGAGTGCAGTTGTCTGGTGTCCACAGCTCTCACTGCATTGTCTCCTAAGGTCTTCATATAGTAATGGGAGTGACCGCAGGCATACGCACAATAATGCAAATAAGAAAATAAATGAAATTTTCTCTTTTAAATAGTATTTAATATCATATACTAGCAAATAAGAAGTCATCCACGTCACAGACTAAACTCCAGTGCAGTTGGCTGGTGTCCGCAGCTCTCACTGCATTGTCTCCTATAGTCTTCATATAGTAATGGGAGTGACCGCAGGAAAACGCATAATAATGCAAATAAGAAAATTAAAGCAATTTTCTCTTTCAAATTGTATTTTTTATCATATACTAACAAATAAGAGTTCAACCACATCGCAGACTAAACTCGAGTGCAGTTGGCTGATGTCCGCAGCTCTGACTGCATTGTCTCCTATAGTCTTCATATAGTAATGGGAGTGACCGCAGGCAAACTCATAATAATTCAAATAAGAAAATTAAAGCAATTTTCTCTTTTAAATTATATTTTTATCATATACTAACAAATAAGAGTTCAACCACATCGCAGACTTAACTCGAGTGCAGTTGGCTGGTGTCCGCAGCTCTCACTGCATTGTCTCCTAAGGTCTTCATATAGTAATGGGAGTGACCGCAGGCAAACGCACAATAATGCAAATAAAAAAATAAATGAAATTTTCTCTTTTAAATAGTATTTAATATCATATACTAGCAAATAAGAAGTCATCCACGTCACAGACTAAACTCCAGTGCAGTTGGCTGGTGTCCGCAGCTCTCACTGCATTGTCTCCTATAGTCTTCATATAGTAATGGGAGTGACAGCAGGCAAACCCAAAATAATGCAAATAAGAAAATTAAAGCAATTTTCTCTTTTAAATTGTATTTTTTATCATATACTAACAAATAAGAGTTCAACCACATCGCAGACTAAACTCGAGTGCAGTTGGCTGGTGTCCGCAGCTCTCACTGCATTGTCTCCTATAGTCTTCATATAGTAATGGGAGTGACCGCAGGCAAACGCATAATAATGCAAATAAGAAAATTAAAGCAATTTTCTCTTTTAAATTGTATTTTTTATCATATACTAACAAATAAGAGTTCAACCACATCGCAGACTAAACTCGAGTGCAGTTGGCTGGTGTCCGCAGCTCTCACTGCATTGTCTCCTAAGGTCTTCATATAGTAATGGGAGTGAACGCAGGCAAACGCACAATAATGCAAATAAGAAAATAAATGAAATTTTCTCTTTTAAATAGTATTTAATATCATATACTAGAAAATAAGAAGTCATCCACGTCACAGACTAAACTCCAGTGCAGTTGGCTGGTGTCCGCAGCTCTCACTGCATTGTCTCCTAAGGTCTTCATATAGTAATGGGCGTGAACGCAGCCAAACACACTATAATGCAAATAAGAAAATAAATGATATTTTCTCTTTTTAATAGTATTTAATATCATATACTAGCAAATAAGAAGTCATCCACGTCACAGACTAAACTCCAGTGCAGTTGGCTGGTGTCCGCAGCCCACACTGCATTGTCTCCTATAGTCTTCATATACTAATGGGAGTGACCTCAGGAAAACGCAAAATAATACAAAAAAGAAATTTACAGCAATTTTCTCTTTTAAATTGTATTTTTTATCATATACTAACAAATAAGAGTTCAACCACATCGCAGACTAAACTCGAGTGCAGTTGGCTGGTGTCCGCAGCTCTCACTGCATTGTCTCCTAAGGTCTTCATATAGTAATGGGAGTGACCGCAGGCAAACGCACAATAATGCAAATAAGAAAATAAATGAAATTTTCTCTTTTAAATAGTATTTAATATCATATACTAGCAAATAAGAAGTCATCCACGTCACAGACTAAACTCCAGTGCAGTTGGCTGGTGTCCGCAGCTCTCACTGCATTGTCCCCTATAGTCTTCATATAGTAATGGGAGTGACCGCAGGCAAACGCAAAATAATGCAAATAAGAAAATTAAAGCAATTTTCTCTTTTAAATTGTATTTTTTATCATATACTAACAAATAAGAGTTCAACCACATCGCAGACTAAACTCGAGTGCAGTTGGCTGGTGTCCGCAGCTCTCACTGCATTGTCTCCTATAGTCTTCATATAGTAATGGGAGTGACCGCAGGCAAACGCATAATAATGCAAATAAGAAAATTAAAGCAATTTTCTCTTTTAAATTGTATTTTTTATCATATACTAACAAATAAGAGTTCAGCCACATCGCAGACTAAACTCGAGTGCAGTTGGCTGGTGTCCGCAGCTATCACTGCATTGTCTCCCATAGTCTTCATATAGTAATGGGAGTGACCGCAGGCAAACGCAAAATAATGCAAATAAGAAAATTAAAGCAATTTTCTCGTTTAAATTATATTTTTATCATATACTAACAAATAAGTGTTCAACCACATCGCAGACTAAACTTGAGTGCAGTTGGCTGGTGTCCGCCGCTCTCACTGCATTGTCTCCTAAGGTCTTCATATTGTAATATGAGTGACCGCAGGCAAACGCAAAATAATGCAAATAAGAAAATTAAAGCAATTTTCTCTTTTAAATTGTATTTTTTATCATATACTAACAAATAAGAGTTCAACCACATCGCAGACTAAACTCGAGTGCAGTTGGCTGGTGTCCGCAGCTCTCACTGCATTGTCTCCTAAGGTCTTCATATAGTAATGGGAGTGAACGCAGGCAATCGCACAATAATGCAAATAAGAAAATAAATGAAATTTTCTCTTTTAAATAGTATTTAATATCATATACTAGAAAATAAGAAGTCATCCACGTCACAAACTGAACTCCAGTGCAGTTGGCTGGTGTCCGCAGCTCTCACTGCATTGTCTCCTATAGTCTTCATATAGTAATGGGAGTGACCGCAGGCAAACGCATACTAATGTAAATAAGAAAATTAAAGCAATTTTCTCTTTTAAATTGTATTTTTTATCATATACTAACAAATAAGATTTCAAGCACATCGCAGACTAAACTCGAGTGCAGTTGGCTGGTGTCCGCAGCTCTAACTGCATTGTCTCCTATAGTCTTCATATAGTAATGGGAGCGACCGCAGGCAAACGCATAATAATGCAAATAAGAAAATTAAAGCAATTTTCTCCTTTAAATTGTATTTTTTATCATATACTAACAAATAAGAGTTCAACCACATTGCAGACTAAACTCGAGTGCAGTTGGCTGGTGTCCGCAGCTCTCACTGCATTGTCTTCTAAGGTCTTCATATAGTAATGGGAGTGAACGCAAGCAAACGCACAATAATGCAAATAAGAAAATAAATGAAATTTTCTCTTTTAAATAGTATTTAATATCATATACTAGCAAATAAGGAGTCATCCACGTCACAGACTAAACCCCAGTGCAGTTGGCTGGTGTCCGCAGCTCTCACTGCATTGTCTCCTATAGTCTTCATATAGTAATGGGAGTGACCGCAGGCAAACGCGAAATAATGCAAATATGAAAAATAAAGCAATTTTCTCTTTTAAATTGTATTTTTTATCATATACTGAAAAATAAGAGTTCAACCACATCGCAGACTAAACTCGAGTGCAGTTGGCTGGTGTCCGCAGCTCTCACTGCATTGTCTCCTAAGGTCTTCATATAGTAATGGGAGTGAACGCAGGCAAACGCACAATAATGCAAATAAGAAAATAAATGAAATTTTCTCATTTAAATAGTATTTAATATCATATACTAGCAAATCAGAAGTCATCCACGTCACAGACTAAACTCCAGTGCAGTTGGCTGGTGTCCGCAGCTCTCACTGCATTGTCTCCTATAGTCTTCATATAGTAATGGGAGTGACTGCAGGCAAACGCAAAATAATGCAAATAAGAAAATTAAAGCAATTTTCTCTTTTAAATTGTATTTTTTATCATATACTAACAAATAAGAGTTCAACCACATCACAAAATAAAATCGAGTGCAGTAGGCTGGTGTCCGCAGCTCTCACTGCATTGTCTCCTAAGGTCTTCATATAGTAATGGGAGTGACCGCAGGCAAAGGCAAAATAATGAAAATAAGAAAATTAAAGCAATTTTCTCTTTTAAATTGTATTTTTTATCATATACTAACAAATAAGATTTCAACCACATCGCAGACTAAACTCGAGTGCAGTTGGCTGGTGTCCGCAGCTCTCACTGCATTGTCTCCTAAGGTCTTCTTATAGTAATGGGAGTGAACGCAGGCAAACGCACAATAATGCAAATAAGAAAATAAATGAAATTTTCTCTTTTAAATAGTATTTAATATCATATACTAGCAAATAAGAAGTCATCCTTGTCACAGACTGAACTCCAGTGCAGTTGGCTAGTGTCCGCAGCTCTCACTGCATTGTCTCCTATAGTCTTCATATAGTAATGGGAGTGACCGCAGGCAAACGCAAAATAATGCAAATAAGAAAATTATAGCAATTTTCTCTTTTAAATTGTATTTTTTATCATATACTAACAAATAAGAGTTCAACCACATCGCAGACTAAACTCGAGTGCAGTTGGCTGGTGTCCGCAGCTCTCACTGCATTGTCTCCTATAGTCTTCATATAGTAATGGGAGTGACCGCAGGCAAACGCATAATAATGCAAATAAGAAAATTAAAGCAATTTTCTCTTTTAAATTGTATTTTTTATCATATACTAACAAATAAGAGTTCAACCACATCGCAGACTAAACTCGAGTGCAGTTGTCTGGTGTCCACAGCTCTCACTGCATTGTCTCCTAAGGTCTTCATATAGTAATGGGAGTGAACGCAGGCATACGCACAATAATGCAAATAAGAAAATAAATGAAATTTTCTCTTTTAAATAGTATTTAATATCATATACTAGCAAATAAGAAGTCATCCATGTCACAGACTAAACTCCAGTGCAGTTGGCTGGTGTCCGCAGCTCTCTCTGCATTGTCTCCTATAGCCTTCATATAGTAATGGGAGTGACCGCAGGCAAACGCAAAATAATGCAAATTAGAAAATTAAAGCAATTTTCTCTTTTAAATTGTATTTTTTATCATATACTAACAAATAAGAGTTCAACCACATCGCAGACTAAACTCGAGTGCAGTTGACAGGTGTCCGCAGCTCTCACTGCATTGTCTCCTAAGGTCTTCATATAGTAATGGGAGTGAATGCAGGCAAACGCACAATAATGCAAATAAGAAAATAAATGAAATTTTCTCTTTTAAATAGTATTTAATATCATATACTAGCAAATAAGATGTCATCCACGTCACAGACTAAACTCCAGTGAAGTTGGCTGGTGTCCGCAGCTCTCACTGCATTGTCTCTTAAGGTTTTCATATAGTAATGGGAGTGAACGCAACAAACGCACAATAATGCAAATAAGAAAATAAATGAAATTTTCTCTTTTAAATAGTATTTAATATCATATACTAGCAAATAAGAAGTCATCCACGTCACAGACTAAACTCGAGTGCAGTTGGCTGGTGTCCGCAGCTCTCACTGCATTGTCTTCTAAGGTCTTCATATAGTAATGGGAGTGAACGCAAGCAAACGCACAATAATGCAAATAAGAAAATAAATGAAATTTTCTCTTTCAAATTGTATTTTTTATCATATACTAACAAATAAGAGTTCAACCACATCGCAGACTAAACTCGAGTGCAGTTGGCTGATGTCCGCAGCTCTGACTGCATTGTCTCCTATAGTCTTCATATAGTAATGGGAGTGACCGCAGGCAAACTCATAATAATTCAAATAAGAAAATTAAAGCAATTTTCTCTTTTAAATTGTATTTTTTATCATATACTAACAAATAAGAGTTCAACCACATCGCAGACTAAACTCGAGTGCAGTTGGCTGGTGTCCGCAGCTCTCACTGCATTGTCTCCTAAGGTCTTCATATAGTAATGGGAGTGAACGCAGGCAAACGCAAAATAATGCAAATAAGAAAATTAAAGCAATATTCTCTTTTAAATTGTATTTTTTAACATATACTAACAAATAAGAGTTCAACCACATCGCAGACTAAACTCGAGTGCAGTTGGCTGGTGTCCGCAGCTCTCACTGCATTGTCTCCTAAGGTCTTCATATAGTAATGGGAGTGACCGCAGGCAAACGCACAATAATGCAAATAAAAAAATAAATGAAATTTTCTCTTTTAAATAGTATTTAATATCATATACTAGCAAATAAGAAGTCATCCACGTCACAGACTAAACTCCAGTGCAGTTGGCTGGTGTCCGCAGCTCTCACTGCATTGTCTCCTATAGTCTTCATATAGTAATGGGAGTGACCGCAGGCAAACCCAAAATAATGCAAATAAGAAAATTAAAGCAATTTTCTCTTTTAAATTGTATTTTTGATCATATACTAACAAATAAGAGTTCAACCACTTCGCAGACTAAACTCGAGTGCAGTTGGCTGGTGTCCGCAGCTCTCACTGCATTGTCTCCTATAGTCTTCATATA
This sequence comes from Locusta migratoria, assembly GCA_026315105.1. Lineage (NCBI taxonomy): Eukaryota > Metazoa > Arthropoda > Insecta > Orthoptera > Acrididae > Locusta > Locusta migratoria. Next base: position 668,867 of record JAOYRU010000298.1, read on the forward strand.
GTAATGGGAGTGACCGCAGGCAAACGCATAATAATGCAAATAAGAAAATTAAAGCAATTTTCTCTTTTAAATTGTATTTTTTATCATATACTAACAAATAAGAGTTCAACCACATCGCAGACTAATCTCGAGTGCAGTTGGCTGGTGTCCGCAGCTCTCACTGCATTGTCTCCTAAGGTCTTCATATAGTAATGGGAGTGAACGCAGGCAAACGCACAATAATGCAAATAAGAAAATAAATGAAATTTTCTCTTTTAAATAGTATTTAATATCATATACTAGAAAATAAGAAGTCATCCACGTCACAGACTAAACTCCAGTGCAGTTGGCTGGTGTCCGCAGCTCTCACTGCATTGTCTCCTAAGGTCTTCATATAGTAATGGGAGTGAACGCAGCCAAACACACTATAATGCAAATAAGAAAATAAATGACATTTTCTCTTTTTAATAGTATTTAATATCATATACTAGCAAATAAGAAGTCATCCACGTCACAGACTAAACTCCAGTGCAGTTGGCTGGTGTCCGCAGCTCACACTGCATTGTCTCCTATAGTCTTCATATACTAATGGGAGTGACCGCAGGAAAACGCAAAATAATACAAATAAGAAAATTAAAGCAATTTTCTCTTTTAAATTGTATTTTTTATCATATACTAACAAATAAGAGTTCAACCACATCGCAGACTAAACTCGAGTGCAGTTGGCTGGTGTCCGCAGCTCTCACTGCATTGTCTCCTAAGGTCTTCATATAGTAATGGGAGTGACCGCAGGCAAACGCACAATAATGCAAATAAGAAAATAAATGAAATTTTCTCTTTTAAATAGTATTTAATATCATATACTAGCAAATAAGAAGTCATCCATGTCACAGACTAAACTCCAGTGCAGTTGGCTGGTGTCCGCAGCTCTCACTGCATTGTCTCCTATAGTCTTCATATAGTAATGGGAGTGACCGCAGGCAAACGCAAAATAATGCAAATAAGAAAATTAAAGCAATTTTCTCTTTTAAATTGTATTTTTTATCATATACTAACAAATAAGAGTTCAACCACATCGCAGACTAAACTCAAGTGCAGTTGGCTGGTGTCCGCAGCTCTCACTGCATTGTCTCCTATAGTCTTCATATAGTAATGGGAGTGACCGCAGGCAAACGCATAATAATGCAAATAAGAAAATTAAAGCAATTTTCTCTTTTAAATTGTATTTTTTATCATATACTAACAAATAAGAGTTCAACCACATCGCAGACTAAACTCGAGTGCAGTTGGCTGGTGTCCGCAGCTATCACTGCATTGTCTCCCATAGTCTTCATATAGTAATGGGAGTGACCGCAGGCAAACGCAAAATAATGCAAATAAGAAAATTAAAGCAATTTTCTCTTTTAAATTATATTTTTATCATATACTAACAAATAAGTGTTCAACCACATCGCAGACTAAACTTGAGTGCAGTTGGCTGGTGTCCGCAGCTCTCACTGCATTGTCTCCTAAGGTCTTCATATAGTAATGGGAGTGAACGCAGGCAATCGCACAATAATGCAAATAAGAAAATAAATGAAATTTTCTCTTTTAAATAGTATTTAATATCATATACTAGAAAATAAGAAGTCATCCACGTCACAAACTGAACTCCAGTGCAGTTGGCTGGTGTCCGCAGCTCTCACTGCATTGTCTCCTAAGGTCTTCATATAGTAATGGGAGTGACCGCAGGCAAACGCACAATAATGCAAATAAGAAAATAAATGAAATTTTCTCTTTTAAATTGTATTTAATACCATATACTAGCAAATAAGAAGTCATCCACGTCACAGACTAAACTCCAGTGCAGTTGGGTGGTGTCCGCAGCTCTCACTGCATTGTCTCCTATAGTCTTCATATAGTAATGGGAGTGACCGCAGGCAAACGCATAATAATGCAAATAAGAAAATTAAAGCAATTTTCTCTTTTAAATTGTATTTTTTATCATATACTAACAAATAAGAGTTCAAGCACATCGCAGACTAAACTCGAGTGCAGTTGGCTGGTGTCCGCAGCTCTCACTGCATTGTCTCCTATAGTCTTCATATAGTAATGGGAGCGACCGCAGGCAAACGCATAATAATGCAAATAAGAAAATTAAAGCAATTTTCTCCTTTAAATTGTATTTTTTATCATATACTAACAAATAAGAGTTCAACCACATTGCAGACTAAACTCGAGTGCAGTTGGCTGGTGTCCGCAGCTCTCACTGCATTGTCTTCTAAGGTCTTCATATAGTAATGGGAGTGAACGCAAGCAAACACACAATAATGCAAATAAGAAAATAAATGAAATTTTCTCTTTTAAATAGTATTTAATATCATATACTAGCAAATAAGAAGTCATCCACGTCACAGACTAAACTCCAGTGCAGTTGGCTGGTGTCCGCAGCTCTCACTGCATTGTCTCCTATAGTCTTCATATAGTAATGGGAGTGACCGCAGGCAAACGCAAAATAATGCAAATAAGAAAAATAAAGCAATTTTCTCTTTTAAATTCTATTTTTTATCATATACTGAAAAATAAGAGTTCAACCACATCGCAGACCAAACTCGAGTGCAGTTGGCTGGTGTCCGCAGCTCTCACTGCATTGTCTTCTAAGGTCTTCATATAGTAATGGGAGTGAACGCAAGCAAACGCACAATAATGCAAATAAGAAAATAAATGAAATTTTCTCTTTCAAATTGTATTTTTTATCATATACTAACAAATAAGAGTTCAACCACATCGCAGACTAAACTCGAGTGCAGTTGGCTGATGTCCGCAGCTCTGACTGCATTGTCTCCTATAGTCTTCATAGAGTAATGGGAGTGACCGCAGGCAAACTCATAATAATTCAAATAAGAAAATTAAAGCAATTTTCTCTTTTAAATTGTATTTTTTATCATATACTAACAAATAAGAGTTCAACCACATCGCAGACTAAACTCGAGTGCAGTTGGCTGGTGTCCGCAGCTCTCACTGCATTGTCTCCTAAGGTCTTCATATAGTAATGGGAGTGAACGCAGGCAAACGCAAAATAATGCAAATAAGAAAATTAAAGCAATATTCTCTTTTAAATTGTATTTTTTAACATATACTAACAAATAAGAGTTCAACCACATCGCAGACTAAACTCGAGTGCAGTTGGCTGGTGTCCGCAGCTCTCACTGCATTGTCTCCTAAGGTCTTCATATAGTAATGGGATTGACCGCAGGCAAACGCACAATAATGCAAATAAAAAAATAAATGAAATTTTCTCTTTTAAATAGTATTTAATATCATATACTAGCAAATAAGAAGTCATCCACGTCACAGACTAAACTCCAGTGCAGTTGGCTGGTGTCCGCAGCTCTCACTGCATTGTCTCCTATAGTCTTCATATAGTAATGGGAGTGACCGCAGGCAAACCCAAAATAATGCAAATAAGAAAATTAAAGCAATTTTCTCTTTTAAATTGTATTTTTTATCATATACTAACAAATAAGAGTTCAACCACATCGCAGACTAAACTCGAGTGCAGTTGGCTGGTGTCCGCAGCTCTCACTGCATTGTCTCCTATAGTCTTCATATAGTAATGGGAGTGACCGCAGGCAAACGCATAATAATGCAAATAAGAAAATTAAAGCAATTTTCTCTTTCAAATTGTATTTTTTATCATATACTAACAAATAAGAGTTCAACCACATCGCAGACTAATCTCGAGTGCAGTTGGCTGGTGTCCGCAGCTCTCACTGCATTGTCTCCTAAGGTCTTCATATAGTAATGGGAGTGAACGCAGGCAAACGCACAATAATGCAAATAAGAAAATAAATGAAATTTTCTCTTTTAAATAGTATTTAATATCATATACTAGAAAATAAGAAGTCATCCACGTCACAGACTAAACTCCAGTGCAGTTGGCTGGTGTCCGCAGCTCTCACTGCATTGTCTCCTAAGGTATTCATATAGTAATGGGAGTGAACGCAGCCAAACACACTATAATGCAAATAAGAAAATAAATGACATTTTCTCTTTTTAATAGTATTTAATATCATATACTAGCAAATAAGAAGTCATCCACGTCACAGACTAAACTCCAGTGCAGTTGGCTGGTGTCCGCAGCTCACACTGCATTGTCTCCTATAGTCTTCATATACTAATGGGAGTGACCGCAGGAAAACGCAAAATAATACAAATAAGAAAATTAAAGCAATTTTCTCTTTTAAATTGTATTTTTTATCATATACTAACAAATAAGAGTTCAACCACATCGCAGACTAAACTCGAGTGCAGTTGGCTGGTGTCCGCAGCTCTCACTGCATTGTCTCCTAAGGTCTTCATATAGTAATGGGAGTGACCGCAGGCAAACGCACAGTAATAAAAATAAGAAAATAAATGAAATTTTCTCTTTTAAATAGTATTTAATATCATATACTAGCAAATAAGAAGTCATCCATGTCACAGACTAAACTCCAGTGCAGTTGGCTGGTGTCCGCAGCTCTCACTGCATTGTCTCCTATAGTCTTCATATAGTAATGGGAGTGACCGCAGGCAAACGCAAAATAATGCAAATAAGAAAAATAAAGCAATTTTCTCTTTTAAATTCTATTTTTTATCATATACTGAAAAATAAGAGTTCAACCACATCGCAGACCAAACTCGAGTGCAGTTGGCTGGTGTCCGCAGCTCTCACTGCATTGTCTTCTAAGGTCTTCATATAGTAATGGGAGTGAACGCAAGCAAACGCACAATAATGCAAATAAGAAAATAAATGAAATTTTCTCTTTCAAATTGTATTTTTTATCATATACTAACAAATAAGAGTTCAACCACATCGCAGACTAAACTCGAGTGCAGTTGGCTGATGTCCGCAGCTCTGACTGCATTGTCTCCTATAGTCTTCATAGAGTAATGGGAGTGACCGCAGGCAAACTCATAATAATTCAAATAAGAAAATTAAAGCAATTTTCTCTTTTAAATTGTATTTTTTATCATATACTAACAAATAAGAGTTCAACCACATCGCAGACTAAACTCGAGTGCAGTTGGCTGGTGTCCGCAGCTCTCACTGCATTGTCTCCTAAGGTCTTCATATAGTAATGGGAGTGAACGCAGGCAAACGCAAAATAATGCAAATAAGAAAATTAAAGCAATATTCTCTTTTAAATTGTATTTTTTAACATATACTAACAAATAAGAGTTCAACCACATCGCAGACTAAACTCGAGTGCAGTTGGCTGGTGTCCGCAGCTCTCACTGCATTGTCTCCTAAGGTCTTCATATAGTAATGGGATTGACCGCAGGCAAACGCACAATAATGCAAATAAAAAAATAAATGAAATTTTCTCTTTTAAATAGTATTTAATATCATATACTAGCAAATAAGAAGTCATCCACGTCACAGACTAAACTCCAGTGCAGTTGGCTGGTGTCCGCAGCTCTCACTGCATTGTCTCCTATAGTCTTCATATAGTAATGGGAGTGACCGCAGGCAAACCCAAAATAATGCAAATAAGAAAATTAAAGCAATTTTCTCTTTTAAATTGTATTTTTTATCATATACTAACAAATAAGAGTTCAACCACATCGCAGACTAAACTCGAGTGCAGTTGGCTGGTGTCCGCAGCTCTCACTGCATTGTCTCCTATAGTCTTCATATAGTAATGGGAGTGACCGCAGGCAAACGCATAATAATGCAAATAAGAAAATTAAAGCAATTTTCTCTTTCAAATTGTATTTTTTATCATATACTAACAAATAAGAGTTCAACCACATCGCAGACTAATCTCGAGTGCAGTTGGCTGGTGTCCGCAGCTCTCACTGCATTGTCTCCTAAGGTCTTCATATAGTAATGGGAGTGAACGCAGGCAAACGCACAATAATGCAAATAAGAAAATAAATGAAATTTTCTCTTTTAAATAGTATTTAATATCATATACTAGAAAATAAGAAGTCATCCACGTCACAGACTAAACTCCAGTGCAGTTGGCTGGTGTCCGCAGCTCTCACTGCATTGTCTCCTAAGGTATTCATATAGTAATGGGAGTGAACGCAGCCAAACACACTATAATGCAAATAAGAAAATAAATGACATTTTCTCTTTTTAATAGTATTTAATATCATATACTAGCAAATAAGAAGTCATCCACGTCACAGACTAAACTCCAGTGCAGTTGGCTGGTGTCCGCAGCTCACACTGCATTGTCTCCTATAGTCTTCATATACTAATGGGAGTGACCGCAGGAAAACGCAAAATAATACAAATAAGAAAATTAAAGCAATTTTCTCTTTTAAATTGTATTTTTTATCATATACTAACAAATAAGAGTTCAACCACATCGCAGACTAAACTCGAGTGCAGTTGGCTGGTGTCCGCAGCTCTCACTGCATTGTCTCCTAAGGTCTTCATATAGTAATGGGAGTGACCGCAGGCAAACGCACAGTAATAAAAATAAGAAAATAAATGAAATTTTCTCTTTTAAATAGTATTTAATATCATATACTAGCAAATAAGAAGTCATCCATGTCACAGACTAAACTCCAGTGCAGTTGGCTGGTGTCCGCAGCTCTCACTGCATTGTCTCCTATAGTCTTCATATAGTAATGGGAGTGACCGCAGGCAAACGCAAAATAATGCAAATAAGAAAATTAAAGCAATTTTCTCTTTTAAATTGTATTTTTTATCATATACTAACAAATAAGAGTTCAACCACATCGCAGACTAAACTCGAGTGCAGTTGGCTGGTGTCCGCAGCTCTCACTGCATTGTCTCCTATAGTCTTCATATAGTAATGGGAGTGACCGCAGGCAAACGCATAATAATGCAAATAAGAAAATTAAAGCAATTTTCTCTTTTAAATTGTATTTTTTATCATATACTAACAAATAAGAGTTCAACCACATCGCAGACTAAACTCGAGTGCAGTTGGCTGGTGTCCGCAGCTATCACTGCATTGTCTCCCATAGTCTTCATATAGTAATGGGAGTGACCGCAGGCAAACGCAAAATAATGCAAATAAGAAAATTAAAGCAATTTTCTCTTTTAAATTATATTTTTATCATATACTAACAAATAAGTGTTCAACCACATCGCAGACTAAACTTGAGTGCAGTTGGCTGGTGTCCGCAGCTCTCACTGCATTGTCTCCTAAGGTCTTCATATAGTAATGGGAGTGAACGCAGGCAATCGCACAATAATGCAAATAAGAAAATAAATGAAATTTTCTCTTTTAAATAGTATTTAATATCATATACTAGAAAATAAGAAGTCATCCACGTCACAAACTGAACTCCAGTGCAGTTGGCTGGTGTCCGCAGCTCTCACTGCATTGTCTCCTAAGGTCTTCATATAGTAATGGGAGTGACCGCAGGCAAACGCACAATAATGCAAATAAGAAAATAAATGAAATTTTCTCTTTTAAATTGTATTTAATACCATATACTAGCAAATAAGAAGTCATCCACGTCACAGACTAAACTCCAGTGCAGTTGAGTGGTGTCCGCAGCTCTCACTGCATTGTCTCCTATAGTCTTCATATAGTAATGGGAGTGACCGCAGGCAAACGCATAATAATGCAAATAAGAAAATTAAAGCAATTTTCTCTTTTAAATTGTATTTTTTATCATATACTAACAAATAAGAGTTCAAGCACATCGCAGACTAAACTCGAGTGCAGTTGGCTGGTGTCCGCAGCTCTCACTGCATTGTCTCCTATAGTCTTCATATAGTAATGGGAGCGACCGCAGGCAAACGCATAATAATGCAAATAAGAAAATTAAAGCAATTTTCTCCTTTAAATTGTATTTTTTATCATATACTAACAAATAAGAGTTCAACCACATTGCAGACTAAACTCGAGTGCAGTTGGCTGGTGTCCGCAGCTCTCACTGCATTGTCTTCTAAGGTCTTCATATAGTAATGGGAGTGAACGCAAGCAAACGCACAATAATGCAAATAAGAAAATAAATGAAATTTTCTCTTTTAAATAGTATTTAATATCATATACTAGCAAATAAGAAGTCATCCACGTCACAGACTAAACTCCAGTGCAGTTGGCTGGTGTCCGCAGCTCTCACTGCATTGTCTCCTATAGTCTTCATATAGTAATGGGAGTGACCGCAGGCAAACGCAAAATAATGCAAATAAGAAAAATAAAGCAATTTTCTCTTTTAAATTCTATTTTTTATCATATACTGAAAAATAAGAGTTCAACCACATCGCAGACTAAACTCGAGTGCAGTTGGCTGGTGTCCGCAGCTCTCACTGCATTGTCTCCTAAGGTCTTCATATAGTAATGGGAGTGAACGCAGGCAAACGCACAATAATGCAAATAAGAAAATAAATGAAATTTTCTCTTTTAAATAGTATTTAATATCATATACTAGAAAATAAGAAGTCATCCACGTCACAGACTAAACTCCAGTGCAGTTGGCTGGTGTCCGCAGCTCTCACTGCATTGTCTCCTAAGGTCTTCATATAGTAATGGGAGTGACCGCAGGCAAACGCACAATAATGCAAATAAGAAAATAAATGAAATTTTCTCTTTTAAATAGTATTTAGTATCATATACTAGCAAATAAGAAGTCATCCACGTCACAGACTAAACTCCAGTGCAGTTGGCTGGTGTCCGCAGCTCTCTCTGCATTGTCTCCTATAGTCTGCATATAGTAATGGGAGTGACCGCAGGCAAACACAAAATAATGCAAATAAGAAAATTAAAGCAATTTTCTCTTTTAAATTGTATTTTTTATCATATACTAACAAATAAGAGTTCAACCACATCTCAGACTAAACTCGAGTGCAGTTGGCTGGTGTCCGCAGCTCTCACTGCATTGTCTCCTAAGGTCTTCATATAGTAATGGGAGTGACCTCAGGCAAACGCACAATAATGCAAATAAGAAAATAAATGAAATTTTCTCTTTTAAATAGTATTTAATATCATATACTAGCAAATAAGAAGTCATCCACGTCACAGACTAAACTCCAGTGCAGTTGGCTGGTGTCCGCAGCTCTCACTGCATTGTCTCCTATAGTCTTCATATAGTAATGTGAGTGACCGCAGGCAAACGCATAATAATGCAAAAAAGAAAATTAAAGCAATTTTCTCTTTTAAATTGTATTTTTTATCATATACTAACAAATAAGAGTTCAACCACATCGCAGACTAAACTCGAGTGCAGTTGGCTGGTGTCCGCAGCTCTCACTGCATTGTCTCCTATAGTCTTCATATAGTAATGGGAGTGACCGCAGGCAAACGCATAATAATGCAAATAAGAAAATTAAAGCAATTTTCTCTTTTAAATTGTATTTTTTATCATATACTAACAAATAAGAGTTCAACCACATCGCAGACTAAACTCGAGTGCAGTTGGCTGGTGTCCGCAGCTCTCACTGCATTGTCTCCTAAGGTCTTCATATAGTAATGGGAGTGAACGCAGGCAAACGCACAATAATGCAAATAAGAAAATAAATGAAATTTTCTCTTTTAAATAGTATTTAATATCAAATACTAGCAAATAAGAAGTCATCCACGTCACAGACTAAACTCCAGTGCAGTTGGCTGGTGTCCATCGCTCTCTCTGCATTGTCTCCTATAGTCTTCATATAGTAATGGGAGTGACCGCAGGCAAACGCAAAATATTGCAAATACGAAAATTAAAGCAATTTTCTCTTTTAAATTGTATTTTTTATCATATACTAACAAATAAGAGTTCAACCACATCGCAGACTAAACTCGAGTGCAGTTGGCTGGTGTCCGCAGCTCTCACTGCATTGTCTCTAAAGGTCTTCATATAGTAATGGGAGTGAACGCAGGCAAACGCACAATAATGCAAATAAGAAAGTAAATGAAATTTTCTCTTTTAAATAGTATTTAATATCATATACTAGCAAATAAGATGTCATCCACGTCACAGACTAAACTCCAGTGCATTTGGCTGGTGCCCGCAGCTCTCACTGCATTGTCTCCTAAGGTTTTCATATAGTAATGGGAGTGAACGCAACAAACGCACAATAATGCAAATAAGAAAATAATGAAATTTTCCCTTTTAAATAGTATTTAATATCATATACTAGCAAATAAGAAGTCATCCACGTAACAGACTAAACTCCAGTGCAGTTGGCTGGTGTCCGCAGCTCTCTCTGCATTGTCTCCTAAGGTCTTCATATAGTAATGGGAGTGAACGCAGGCAAACGCACAGTAATGCAAATAAGAAAATTAAAGCAATTTTCTCTTTTAAATTGTATTTTTTATAATATACTAACAAATAAGAGTTCAACCACAACGCAGACTAATCTCGAGTGCAGTTGGCTGGTATCCGCAGCTCACACTGCATTGTTTCCTAAGGTCTTCATATAGTAATGGGAGTGAACGCAGGCAAACGCACAATAATGCAAATAAGAAAATAAATGAAATTTTCTCTTTTAAATAGTATTTAATATCATATACTAGCAAATAAGAAGTCATCCACGTCACAGACTAAACTCCAGTGCAGTTGGCTGGTGTCCGCAGCTCTCACTGCATTGTCTCCTATAGTCTTCATATAGTAATGGGAGTGACCGCAGGCAAACGCAAAATAATGCAAATAAGAAAATTAAAGCAATTTTCTCTTTTAAATTGTATTTTTTATCATATACTAACAAATAAGAGTTCAACCACATCGCAGACTAAACTCGAGTGCAGTTGGCTGGTGTCCGCTGCTCTCACTGCATTGTCTCCTATAGTCTTCATATAGTAATGGGAGTGACCGCAGGCAAACTCATAATAATGCAAATAAGAAAATTAAAGAAATTTTCGCTTTTAAATTGTATTTTTTATCATATACAAACAAATAAGAGTTCAACCACATCGCAGACTAATCTCGAGTGCAGTTGGCTGGTGTCCGCAGCTCTCACTGCATTGTCTCCTAAGGTCTTCATATAGTAATGGGAGTGAACGCAGCCAAACACACATTAATGCAAATAAGAAAATAAATGACATTTTCTCTTTTAAATAGTATTTAATATCATATACTAGCAAATAAGAAGTCATCCACGTCACAGACTAAACTCCAGTGCAGTTGGCTGGTGTCCGCAGCTCTCACTGCATTGTCTCCTATAGTCTTCATATAGTAATGGGAGTGAACGCAGGCAAACGCAAAATAATGCAAATAAGAAAATTAAAGCAATTTTCTCTTTTAAATTGTATTTTTTATCATATACTAACAAATAAGAGTTCAACCACATCGCAGACTAAACTCCACTGCAGTTGGCTGGTGTCCGCAGCTCTGACTGCATTGTCTCCTATAGTCTTCATATAGTAACGGGAGTGACCGCAGGCAAACGCATAATAATGCAAATAAGAAAATTAAAGCAATTTTCTCTTTTAAATTGTATTTTTTATCATATACTAACAAATAAGAGTTCAACCACATCGCAGACTAAACTCGAGTGCAGTTGGCTGGTGTCCGCAGCTCTCACTGCATTGTCTCCTAAGGTCTTCATATAGTAATGCGAGTGACCGCAGGCAAACGCACAATAATGCAAATAAGAAAATAAATGAAATTTTCTCTTTTAAATAGTATTTAATATCATATACTAGCAAATAAGAAGTCATCCACGTCACAGACTAAACTCCAGTGCAGTTGGCTGGTGTCCATCGCTCTCTCTGCATTGTCTCCTATAGTCTTCATATAGTAATGGGAGTGACCGCTGGCAAACGCAAAATATTGCAAATACGAAAATTAAAGCAATTTTCTCTTTTAAATTGTATTTTTTATCATATACTAACAAATAGAAGTTCAACCACATCGCAGACTAAACTCGAGTGCAGTTGGCTGGTGTCCGCAGCTCTCACTGCATTGTCTCTAAAGGTCTTCATATAGTAATGGGAGTGAACGCAGGCAAACGCACAATAATGCAAATAAGAAAGTAAATGAAATTTTCTCTTTTAAATAGTATTTAATATCATATACTAGAAAATAGGAAGTCATCCACGTCACAGACTAAACTCGAGTGCAGTTGGCTGGTGTCCGCAGCTCTCTCTGCATTGTCTCCTATAGTCTTCATGTAGTAATGGGGGTGACCGCAGGCAAATGCAAAATAATGCAAATAAGAAAATTAAAGCAATTTTCTCTTTTATATTGTATTTTTTATCATATACTAACAAATAAGAGTTCAATTACATCGCAGACTAAAATCGAGTGCAGTTGGCAGGTGTCCGCAGCTCTCACTGCATTGTCTCCTAAGGTCTTCATATAGTAATGGGAGTGAACGCAGGCAAACGCACAATAATGCAAATAAGAAAATTAAAGCAATTTTCTCTTTTAAATTGTATTTTTTATCATATACTAACAAATAAGAGTTCAACCACATTGCAGACTAAACTCGAGTGCAGTTGGCTGGTGTCCGCAGCTCTCACTGCATTGTCTCCGAAGGTCTTCATATAGTAATGGGAGTGAACGCAGGCAAACGCACAATAATGCAAATAAGAAAATAAATGACATTTTCTCTTTTAAATAGTATTTAATATCATATACTAGCAAATAAGAAGTCATCCACGTCACAGACTAAACTCCAGTGCAGTTGGCTGGTGTCCGCAGCTCTCACTGCATTGTCTCCTATAGTCTTCATATAGTAATGGGAGTGACCGCAGGCAAACACAAAATAATGCAAATAAGAAAATTAAAGCAATTTTCTCTTTTAAATTGTATTTTTTATCATATACTAACAAATAAGAGTTCAACCACATCGCAGACTAAACTCGAGTGCAGTTGGCTGGTGTCCGCAGCTCTCACTGCATTGTCTCCTATAGTCTTCATATAGTAATGGGAGTGACTGCAGGCAAACGCATAATAATGCAAATAAGAAATTTAAAGCAATTTTCTCTTTTAAATTGTTTTTTTGTTATCATATACTAACAAATAAGAGTTCAACCACATCGCAGACTAAACTCGAGTGCAGTTGTCTGGTGTCCGCAGCTCTCACTGCATTGTCTCCTAAGGTCTTCATATAGTAATGGGAGTGAACGCAGGCAAACGCACAATAATGCAAATAAGAAAATAAATGAAATTTTCTCTTTTAAATAGTATTTAATATCATATACTAGCAAAAAGAAGTCATCCACGTCACAGACTAAACTCCAGTGCAGTTGGCTGGTGTCCGCAGCTCTCTCTGCATTGTCTCCTATAGCCTTCATATAGTAATGGGAGTGACCGCAGGCAAACGCAAAATAATGCAAATTAGAAAATTAAAGCAATTTTCTCTTTTAAATTGTATTTTTTATCATATGCTAACAAATAAGAGTTCAACCACATCGCAGACTAAACTCGAGTGCAGTTGGCTGGTGTCCGCAGCTCTCACTGCATTGTCTCCTAAGGTCTTCATATAGTAATGGGAGTGAACGCAGGCAAACACACAATAATGCAAATAAGAAAATAAATGAAATTTTCTCTTTTAAATAGTATTTAATATCATATACTAGCAAATAAGATGTCATCCACGTCACAGACTAAACTCCAGTGCAGTTGGCTGGTGTCCGCAGCTCTCACTGCGTTGTCTCCTAAGGTTTTCATATAGTAATGGGAGTGAACGCAACAAACGCACAATAATGCAAATAAGAAAATAATGAAATTTTCCCTTTTAAATAGTATTTAATATCATATACTAGCAAATAAGAAGTCATCCACGTAACAGACTAAACTCCAGTGCAGTTGGCTGGTGTCCGCAGCTCTCTCTGCATTGTCTCCTAAGGTCTTCATATAGTAATGGGAGTGACAGCAGGCAAACGCACAATAATGCAAATAAGAAAAAAAATGAAATTTTTCTTTTAAATAGCATTTAATATCATATACTAGCAAATAAGATGTCATCCACGTCGCAGACTAAACTCCAGTGCAGTTGGCTGGTGTCCGCAACTCTCACTGCATTGTCTCCTATAGTCTTCATATAGTAATGGGAGTGACAGCAGGCAAACGCAAAATAATGCAAATAAGAAAATTAAAGCAATTTTCTCTTTTAAATTGTATTTTTTATCATATACTAACAAATAAGAGTTCAACCACATCGCAGACTAAACTCAAGTGCAGTTGGCTGGTGTCCGCAGCTCTTACTGCATTGTCTCCTAATGTCTTCATATAGTAATGGGAGTGACAGCAGGCAAACGCAAAATAATGCAAATAAGAAAATTAAAGCAATTTTCTCTTTTAAATTGTATTTTTTATCATATACTAACAAATAAGAGTTCAACCACATCGCAGACTAAACTCAAGTGCAGTTGGCTGGTGTCCGCAGCTCTCACTGCATTGTCTCCTATAGTCTTCATATAGTAATGGGAGTGGCCGCAGGCAAACGCAAAATAATGCAAATAAGAAAATTAAAGCAATTTTCTCTTTTAAATTGTATTTTTTATCATATACTAACAAATAAGAGTTCAACCACATCGCAGACTAAACTCGAGTGCAGTTGGCTGGTGTCCGCAGCTCTCACTGCATTGTCTCCTATAGTCTTCATATAGTAATGGGAGTGACCGCAGGCAAACACATAATAATGCAAATAAGAAAATTAAAGCAATTTTCTCTTTTAAATTGTATTTTTTATCATATACTAACAAATAAGAGTTCAACCACATCGCAGACTAAACTCGAGTGCAGTTGGCTGGTGTCCGCAGCTCTCACTGCATTGTCTCCTAAGGTCTTCATATAGTAATGGGAGTGAACGCAGGCAAACGCACAATAATGCAAATAAGAAAATAAATGAAATTTTCTCTTTTAAATAGTATTTAATATCATATACTAGCAAATAAGAAGTCATCCACGTCACAGACTAAACTCCAGTGCAGTTGGCTGGTGTCCATCGCTCTCTCTGCATTGTCTCCTATAGTCTTCATATAGTAATGGGAGTGACCGCAGGCAAACGCAAAATATTGCAAATACGAAAATTAAAGCAATTTTCTCTTTTAAATTGTATTTTTTATCATATACTAACAAATAGAAGTTCAACCACATCGCAGACTAAACTCGAGTGCAGTTGGCTGGTGTCCGCAGCTCTCACTGCATTGTCTCTAAAGGTCTTCATATAGTAATGGGAGTGAACGCAGGCAAACGCACAATAATGCAAATAAGAAAGTAAATGAAATTTTCTCTTTTAAATAGTATTTAATATCATATACTAGAAAATAGGAAGTCATCCACGTCACAGACTAAACTCGAGTGCAGTTGGCTGGTGTCCGCAGCTCTCTCTGCATTGTCTCCTATAGTCTTCATGTAGTAATGGGGGTGACCGCAGGCAAATGCAAAATAATGCAAATAAGAAAATTAAAGCAATTTTCTCTTTTATATTGTATTTTTTATCATATACTAACAAATAAGAGTTCAATTACATCGCAGACTAAAATCGAGTGCAGTTGGCAGGTGTCCGCAGCTCTCACTGCATTGTCTCCTAAGGTCTTCATATAGTAATGGGAGTGAACGCAGGCAAACGCACAATAATGCAAATAAGAAAATTAAAGCAATTTTCTCTTTTAAATTGTATTTTTTATCATATACTAACAAATAAGAGTTCAACCACATTGCAGACTAAACTCGAGTGCAGTTGGCTGGTGTCCGCAGCTCTCACTGCATTGTCTCCGAAGGTCTTCATATAGTAATGGGAGTGAACGCAGGCAAACGCACAATAATGCAAATAAGAAAATAAATGACATTTTCTCTTTTAAATAGTATTTAATATCATATACTAGCAAATAAGAAGTCATCCACGTCACAGACTAAACTCCAGTGCAGTTGGCTGGTGTCCGCAGCTCTCACTGCATTGTCTCCTATAGTCTTCATATAGTAATGGGAGTGACCGCAGGCAAACACAAAATAATGCAAATAAGAAAATTAAAGCAATTTTCTCTTTTAAATTGTATTTTTTATCATATACTAACAAATAAGAGTTCAACCACATCGCAGACTAAACTCGAGTGCAGTTGGCTGGTGTCCGCAGCTCTCACTGCATTGTCTCCAATAGTCTTCATATAGTAATGGGAGTGACTGCAGGCAAACGCATAATAATGCAAATAAGAAAATTAAAGCAATTTTCTCTTTTAAATTGTTTTTTTTTTATCATATACTAACAAATAAGAGTTCAACCACATCGCAGACTAAACTCGAGTGCAGTTGTCTGGTGTCCGCAGCTCTCACTGCATTGTCTCCTAAGGTCTTCATATAGTAATGGGAGTGAACGCAGGCAAACGCACAATAATGCAAATAAGAAAATAAATGAAATTTTCTCTTTTAAATAGTATTTAATATCATATACTAGCAAAAAGAAGTCATCCACGTCACAGACTAAACTCCAGTGCAGTTGGCTGGTGTCCGCAGCTCTCTCTGCATTGTCTCCTATAGCCTTCATATAGTAATGGGAGTGACCGCAGGCAAACGCAAAATAATGCAAATTAGAAAATTAAAGCAATTTTCTCTTTTAAATTGAATTTTTTATCATATGCTAACAAATAAGAGTTCATCCACATCGCAGACTAAACTCGAGTGCAGTTGGCTGGTGTCCGCAGCTCTCACTGCATTGTCTCCTAAGGTCTTCATATAGTAATGGGAGTGAACGCAGGCAAACACACAATAATGCAAATAAGAAAATAAATGAAATTTTCTCTTTTAAATAGTATTTAATATCATATACTAGCAAATAAGATGTCATCCACGTCACAGACTAAACTCCAGTGCAGTTGGCTGGTGTCCGCAGCTCTCACTGCGTTGTCTCCTAAGGTTTTCATATAGTAATGGGAGTGAACGCAACAAACGCACAATAATGCAAATAAGAAAATAATGAAATTTTCCCTTTTAAATAGTATTTAATATCATATACTAGCAAATAAGAAGTCATCCACGTAACAGACTAAACTCCAGTGCAGTTGGCTGGTGTCCGCAGCTCTCTCTGCATTTTCTCCTAAGGTCTTCATATAGTAATGGGAGTGACAGCAGGCAAACGCACAATATTGCAAATAAGAAAAAAAATGAAATTTTTCTTTTAAATAGCATTTAATATCATATACTAGCAAATAAGATGTCATCCACGTCGCAGACTAAACTCCAGTGCAGTTGGCTGGTGTCCGCAACTCTCACTGCATTGTCTCCTATAGTCTTCATATAGTAATGGGAGTGACAGCAGGCAAACGCAAAATAATGCAAATAAGAAAATTAAAGCAATATCTCTTTTAAATTGTATTTTTTATCATATACTAACAAATAAGAGTTTAACCACATCGCAGACTAAACTCAAGTGCAGTTGGCTGGTGTCCGCAGCTCTTACTGCATTGTCTCCTAATGTCTTCATATAGTAATGGGAGTGACAGCAGGCAAACGCAAAATAATGCAAATAAGAAAATTAAAGCAATTTTCTCTTTTAAATTGTATTTTTTATCATATACTAACAAATAAGAGTTCAACCACATCGCAGACTAAACTCAAGTGCAGTTGGCTGGTGTCCGCAGCTCTCACTGCATTGTCTCCTATAGTCTTCATATAGTAATGGGAGTGGCCGCAGGCAAACGCAAAATAATGCAAATAAGAAAATTAAAGCAATTTTCTCTTTTAAATTGTATTTTTTATCATATACTAACAAATAAGAGTTCAACCACATCGCAGACTAAACTCGAGTGCAGTTGGCTGGTGTCCGCAGCTCTCACTGCATTGTCTCCTATAGTCTTCATATAGTAATGGGAGTGACCGCAGGCAAACGCATAATAATGCAAATAAGAAAATTAAAGCAATTTTTTCTTTTAAATTGTATTTTTTATCATATACTAACAAATAAGAGTTCAACCACATCGCAGACTAAACTCGAGTGCAGTTGGCTGGTGTCCGCAGCTCTCACTGCATTGTCTCCTAAGGTCTTCATATAGTAATGGGAGTGAACGCAGGCAAACGCACAATAATGCAAATAAGAAAATAAATGAAATTTTCTCTTTTAAATAGTATTTAATATCATATACTAGAAAATAAGAAGTCATCCACGTCACAGACTAAACTCCAGTTCAGTTGGCTGGTGTCCGCAGCTCTCACTGCATTGTCTCCTAAGGTCTTCATATAGTAATGCGAGTGACCGCAGGCAAACGCACAATAATGCAAATAAGAAAATAAATGAAATTTTCTCTTTTAAATAGTATTTAATATCAAATACTAGCAAATAAGAAGTCATCCACGTCACAGACTAAACTCCAGTGCAGTTGGCTGGTGTCCATCGCTCTCTCTGCATTGTCTCCTATAGTCTTCATATAGTAATGGGAGTGACCGCAGGCAAACGCAAAATATTGCAAATACGAAAATTAAAGCAATTTTCTCTTTTAATTTGTATTTTTTATCATATACTAACAAATAAGAGTTCAACCACATCGCAGACTAAACTTGAGTGCAGTTGGCTGGTGTCCGCAGCTCTGACTGCATTGTCTCTTAAGGTCTTCATATAGTAATGGGAGTGATCGCAGGCAAACGCACAATAATGCAAATAAGAAAGTAATTGAAATTTTCTCTTTTAAATAGTATTTAATATCATATACTAGAAAATACGAAGTCATCCACGTCACAGACTAAACTCTAGTGCAGTTGGCTGGTGTCCGCAGCTCTCTCTGCATTGTCTCCTATAGTCTTCATGTAGTAATGGGGGTGACCGCAGGCAAATGCAAAATAATGCAAATAAGAAAATTAAAGCAATTTTCTCTTTTATATTGTATTTTTTATCATATGCTAACAAATAAGAGTTCAACCACATCGCAGACTAAACTCGAGTGCAGTTGGCTGGTGTCCGCAGCTCTCACTGCATTGTCTCCTAAGGTCTTCATATAGTAATGGGAGTGAACGCAGGCAAACACACAATAATGCAAATAAGAAAATAAATGAAATTTTCTCTTTTAAATAGTATTTAATATCATATACTAGCAAATAAGATGTCATCCACGTCACAGACTAAACTCCAGTGCATTTGGCTGGTGTCCGCAGCTCTCACTGCATTGTCTCCTAAGGTTTTCATATAGTAATGGGAGTGAACGCAACAAACGCACAATAATGCAAATAAGAAAATAATGAAATTTTCCCTTTTAAATAGTATTTAATATCATATACTAGCAAATAAGAAGTCATCCACGTAACAGACTAAACTCCAGTGCAGTTGGCTGGTGTCCGCAGCTCTCTCTGCATTGTCTCCTAAGGTCTTCATATAGTAATGGGAGTGAACGCAGGCAAACGCACAATAATGCAAATAAGAAAATTAAAGCAATTTTCTCTTTTAAATTGTATTTTTTATAATATACTAACAAATAAGAGTTCAACCACAACGCAGACTAATCTCGAGTGCAGTTGGCTGGTATCCGCAGCTCACACTGCATTGTTTCCTAAGGTCTTCATATAGTAATGGGAGTGAACGCAGCCAAACACACAATAATGCAAAGAAGAAAATAAATGACATTTTCTCTTTTAAATAGTATTTAATATCATATACTAGCAAATAAGAAGTCATCCACGTCACAGACTAAACTCCAGTGCAGTTGGCTGGTGTCCGCAGCTCACACTGCTTTGTCTCCTATAGTCTTCATATACTAATGGGAGTGTCCACAGGCAAACGCAAAATAATGCAAATAAGAAAATTAAAGCAATTTTCTCTTTTAAATTGTATTTTTTATCATATACTAACAAATAAGAGTTCAACCACATCACAGACTAAACTCGAGTGCAGTTGGCTGGTGTCCGCAGCTCTCACTGCATTGTCTCCTTAGGTCTTCATATAGTAATGGGAGTGAACGCAGTCAAACGCACAATAATGCAAATAAGAAAATAAATGAAATTTTCTCTTTTAAATAGTATTTAATATCATATGCTAGCAAATAAGAAGTCATCCACCTCACAGACTAAACTCCAGTGCAGTTGGCTGGTGTCCGCAGCTCTCACTGCATTGTCTCCTAAGGTCTTCATATAGTAATGGGAGTGACCGCAGGCAAACGCAAAATAATGCAAATAAGAAAATTAAAGCAATTTTCTCTTTTAAATTGTATTTTTTATCATATACTAACAAATAAGTGTTCAACCACATCGCAGACTAAACTCGAGTGCAGTTGGCTGGTGTCCGCAGCTCTCACTGCATTGTCTCCTATAGTCTTCATATAGTAATGGGAGTGACCGCAGGCAAACACATAATAATGCAAATAAGAAAATTAAAGCAATTTTCTCTTTTAAATTGTATTTTTCTCATATACTAACAAATAAGTGTTCAACCACATCGCAGACTAAACTCGAGTGCAGTTGGCTGGTGTCCGCAGCTCTCACTGCATTGTCTCCTAAGGTCTTCATATAGTAATGGGAGTGAACGCAGGCAAACGCACAATAATGCAAATAAGAAAATAAATGAAATTTTCTCTTTTAAATAGTATTTAATATCATATACTAGCAAATAAAATGTCATCCACGTCACAGACTAAACTCCAGTGCAGTTGGCTGGTGCTTGCAGCTCTCACTGCATTGTCCCCTAAGGTTTTCATATAGTAATGGGAGTGAACGCAAGCAAACGCACAATAATGCAAATAAGAAAATAAATGAAATTTTCTCTTTTAAATAGTATTTAATATCATATACTAGAAAATAAGAAGTCATCCACGTCACAGGCTAAACTCCAGTGCAGTTGGCTGGTGTCCGCAGCTCTCACTGCATTGTCTCCTAAGGTCTTCATATAGTAATGGGAGTGACCGCAGGCAAATGCACAATAATGCTAATAAGAAAATAAATTAAATTTTCTCTTTTAAATAGTATTTAATATCATATACTAGCAAATAAGAAGTCATCCACGTCACAGACTAAACTCCAGTGCCGTTGGCTGGTGTCCGCTGCTCTCTCTGCATTGTCTCCTATAGTCTTTTATTTATTATTTTATTTATTTATTTATTCTGTTCCATAGGACCCACTTCAGGAGTAAGACTCCATGGTCATGGAACAAGTCAATACATTAATTGTTACACAATAATGGTAACAGAAAAAGTGAAAAGAATCAATAAAGAAAAAATAAATTAGCTTAATTGTTTAACTTTTCTAGGAGTTCCTCGACAGAATAAAAGGAGTGAGCCACGAGGTAACTCTTCAATTTAGATTTGAAAGCATGTGGATTAGTGCTAAGATTCTTAAGTTCTTGTGGCAGCTTATTGAAAATGGATGCCGCAGAATACTGCACCCCTTTCTGCACAAGTGTTAAGGTGGTGCGGTGCAAATGTAGATTAGACATCTGTCTAGTATTCACCGAGTGAAAGCTACTAACTCGTGGGAATAAGCTGATATTATTAACAACAAACGACATTAAAGAAAAAACGTATTGTGACGCCAGAGTCAAAATTCCCAGACTATTGAAAAGGGGTCGACATGACGTTCGCGAACTTACACCAGATATTGCTCGAACCACCCGTTTTTGAGCCAGAAATATCCTTTTTGCATCAGGCGAGTTACCCCAAAAAACAATGCCGTACGTCATAAGTGAGTGAAAGTAAGCGAAATAGACTACTTTTCGTGTTGAAAAATCACTTATCTCAGATATTGTTCTAATGGTAAATATAGCAGAATTTAGTTTTGGAACAAGATCCTGAACATGGGCTTTCCATGACAGCTTACTGTCTATATGAACACCTAGAAATTTGAACTGTTCAGTCTCACTTATCACATGCCCATTATGTGTAATCATAATGTCAGATTTCGTCAAATTATGTGTTAGAAATTGTAAGAACTGAGTTTTACTGTGATTTAACATCAACTTGTTTTCTATTAGCCATGAACTTATCTCTTGAACTGCATTATTTGATACTGTGTCAATATTACGAGCAACATCCTTCACTACAAAGCTGGTATCATCAGCAAACAAAAATATTTTACAATCACCTGTTATACTCAAAGGCATATCATTTATATAAATAAGAAACAGCAATGGTCCCAAAACAGACCCCTGGGGCACCCCATACTTAATTGTGCCCCATTGGGATTGCACGTCATAGCCATTTTCTACATTGCGGAGAATTACCTTCTGTTGTCTATTATTAAAGTAAGAGGTGAACCAGTTGTGGGCTACTCCCCGTATTCCATAATGTTCCAACTTCTGCAACAATATTTTGTGATCAACACAATCAAACGCTTTTGTTAAATCAAAGAAGACGCCTAATGTCCGTAGCCTCTTATTTAACCCATCAAGTGCCTCACAGAGAAATGAAAATATAGCGTTTTCGGTCGTTAAACCACTTCTAAAACCAAACTGTACGTTTGACAGGAAATTATGTGAACTGAAATGATCAATTAATCTTGAATATACAGCCTTCTCAATAACTTTGGAAAAAACCGATGGCATAGAAATAGGTCTATAGTTGTCTACATTATCCCTTTCACCTTTTTTATAAAGCGGTTTCACTACTGAGTACTTTAATCTGTTAGGAAACTGACCATTCCGAAAGGAAAAATTACAAATATGGCTTAGTACTGGGCTAACATATGGAGAACAGTACTTTAGAATTCTGCTGGATACCCCATCATATCCACAAGAGTCCTTAGTCTTTAGTGATTTAATTATTGACTCAATCTCACCTATGGAAGTATCATGAAGGATCATTTCAGGCAACAGCCTCGGAAACACATTTTCTAAAAACGTTATATAATTACCTGTAGAAACTAGAGTTTTGTAATGGGAGTGACCGCAGGCAAACGCAAAATAATGCAAATAAGAAAATTAAAGCAATTTTCTCTTTTAAATTGTATTTTTTATCATATACTAACAAATAAGAGTTCAACCACATCGCAGACTAAACTCGAGTGCAGTTGGCTGGTGTCCGCAGCTCTCACTGCATTGTCTCCTAAGGTCTTCATATAGTAATGGGAGTGAACGCAGGCAAACGCACAATAATGCAAATAAGAAAATAAATGAAATTTTCTCATTTAAATAGTATTTAATATCATATACTAGCAAATAAGAAGTCATCCACGTCACAGACTAAACTCGAGTGCAGTTGGCTGGTGTCCGCAGCTCTCACTGCATTGTCTCCTAAGGTCTTCATATAGTAATGGGAGTGAACGCAGGCAAACGCAAAATAATGCAAATAAGGAAATTAAAGCAATTTTCTCTTTTAAATTGTATTTTTCTCATATACTAACAAATAAGTGTTCAACCACATCGCAGACTAAACTTGAGTGCAGTTGGCTGGTGTCCGCAGCTCTCACTGCATTGTCTCCTAAGGTCTTCATATAGTAATGGGAGTGAACGCAGGCAAACTTACAATAATGCAAATAAGAAAATAAATGAAATTTTCTCTTTTAAATAGTATTTAATATCATATACTAGCAAAAAAGATGTCATCCACGTCACAGACTAAACTCCAGTGCAGTTGGCTGGTGTCCGCAGCTCTCACTGCATTGTCTCCTAAGGTTTTCATATAGTAATGGGAGTGAACGCAAGCAAAAGCACAATAATGCAAATAAGAAAATAAATGAAATTTTCTCTTTTAAATAGTATTTAATATCATATACTAGAAAATAAGAAGTCATCCACGTCACAGACTAAACTCCAGTGCAGTTGGCTGGTGTCCGCAGCTCTCACTGCATTGTCTCCTAAGGTCCTTATATAGTAATGGGAGTGACCGCAGGCAAATGCACAATAATGCTAATAAGAAAATAAATGAAATTTTCTCTTTTAAATAGTATTTAATATCATATACTAGCAAATAAGAAGTCATCCACGTCACAGACTAAACTCCAGTGCAGTTGGCTGGTGTCCGCAGCTCTCTCTGCATTGTCTCCTATAGTCTTCATATAGTAATGGGAGTTACCGCAGGCAAACGCAAAATAATGCAAATAAGAAAATTAAAGCAATTTTCTCTTTTAAATTGTATTTTTTATCATATACTAACAAATAAGAGTTCAACCACATTGCAGACTAAACACGAGTGCAGTTGGCTGGTGTCCGCAGCTCTCACTGCATTGTCTCCTAAGGTCTTCATATAGTAATGGGAGTGAACGCAGCCAAACACACAATAATGCAAATAAGGAAATAAATGACATTTTCTCTTTTAAATAGTATTTAATATCATATACTAGCAAATAAGAAGTCATCCACGTCACAGACTAAACTCCAGTGCAGTTGGCTGGTGTCCGCAGCTCACACTGCATTGTCTCCTATAGTCTTCATATACTAATGGGAGTGACCGCAGGCAAACGAAAATAATGCAAATAAGAAAATTAAAGCAATTTTCTCTTTTAAATTGTATTTTTTATCATATACTAACAAGTAAGAGTTCAACCACATCGCAGACTAAACTCGAGTGCAGTCGGCTGGTGTCCGCAGCTCTCACTGCATTGTCTCCTAAGGTCTTCATATAGTAATGGGAGTGACCGCAGGCAAACGCACAATAATGCAAATAAGAAAATAAATGAAATTTTCTCTTTTAAATAGAATTTAATATCATATACTAGCAAATAAGAAGTCATCCACGTCACAGACTAAACTCCAGTGCAGTTGGCTGGTGTCCGCAGCTCTCACTGCATTGTCTCCTATAGTCTTCATATAGTAATGGGAGTGACCGCAGGCAAACGCAAAATAATGCAAATAAGAAAATTAAAGCAATTTTCTCTTTTAAATTGTATTTTTTGTCATATACTAACAAATCAGAGTTCAACCACATCGCAGACTAAACTCGAGTGCAGTTGGCTGGTGTCCGCAGCTCTCACTGCATTGTCTCCTATAGTCTTCATATAGTAATGGGAGTGACCGCAGGCAAACGCATAATAATGCAAATAAGAAAATTAAAGCAATTTTCTCTTTTAAATTGTATTTTTTATCATATACTTACAAATAAGAGTTCAAACTCATCGCAGACTAAACTCGAGTGCAGTTGTCTGGTGTCCGCAGCTCTCACTGCATTGTCTCCCATAGTCTTCATATAGTAATGGGAGCGACCGGAGGCAAACACATAATAATGCAAATAAGAAAATTAAAGCAATTATCTCTGTTTAATTGTATTTTTTATCATATACTAACAAATAAGAGTTCAGCCACATCGCAGACAAATCTCGAGTGCAGTTGGCTGGTGTCCGCAGCTCTCACTGCATTGTCTCCTAAGGTCTTCATATAGTAATGGGAGTGAACGCAGGCAAACGCACAATAATGCAAATAAGAAAATAAATGAAATTTTCTCTTTTAAATAGTATTTAATATCATATACTAGCAAATAAGAAGTCATCCACGTCACAGACTAAACTCCAGTGCAGTTTGCTGGTGTCCGCAGCTCTCACTGCATTGTCTCCTATAGTCTTCATATAGTAATGGGAGTGACCGCAGGCAAACGCAAAACAATGCAAATAAGATAATTAAAGCAATTTTCTCTTTTAAATTGTATTTTTTATCATATACTAACAAATAAGAGTTCAACCACATCGCAGACTAAACTCGAGTGCAGTTGGCTGGTGTCCGCAGCTCTCACTGCCTTGTCTCCTAAGGTCTTCATATAGTAATGGGAGTGAACGCAGGCAAACGCACATTAATGCAAATAAGAAAATAAATGAAATTTTCTCTTTTAAATAGTATTTAATATCATATACTAGAAAATAAAAAATCATCCACGTCACAGACTAAACTCCAGTGCAGTTGACTGGTGTCCGCAGCTCTCACTGCATTGTCTCCTAAGGTCTTCATATAGTAATGGGAGTGACCGCAGGCAAACGCACAATAATGCAAATAAGAAAATAAATGAAATTTTCTCTTTTAAATAGTATTTAATATCATATACTAGCAAATAAGAAGTCATCCACGTCACAGACTTAACTCCAGTGCAGTTGGCTGGTGTCCGCAGCTCTCTCTGCATTGTCTCCTATAGTCTTCATATAGTAATGGGAGTGACCGCAGGCAAACGCAAAATAATGCAAATAAGAAAATTAAAGCAATTTTCTCTTTTAAATTGTATTTTTTATCATATACTAACAAATAAGAGTTCAACCACATCGCAGACTAAACTCGAGTGCAGTTGGCTGGTGTCTGCAGCTCTCACTGCATTGTCTTCTAAGGTCTTCATATAGTAATGGGAGTGAACGCAGGCAAACGCACAATAATGCAAATAAGAAAATAAATGAAATTGTCTCTTTTAAATAGTATTTAATATCATATACTAGAAAATAAGAAGTCATCCACGTCACAGACTAAACTCCAGTGCAGTTGGCTGGTGTCCGCAGCTCTTACTACATTTTCTCCTAAGGTCTTCTTATAGTAATGGGAGTGACCGCAGGCAAACGCACAATAATGCTAATAAGAAAATAATTGAAATTTTCTCTTTTAAATAGTATTTAATATCATATACTAGCAAATAAGAAGTCATCCACGTCAAAGACTAAACTCGAGGGCAGTTTGCTGATGTCCGCAGCTCTCACTACATTGTCTCCTAAGGTTTTCATATAGTAATGGGAGTGACCACAGGCAAACGCAAAATAATGCAAATATGAAAATTAAAGCAATTTTCTCTTTTAAATTGTATTTTTTATCATATACTAACAAATAAGAGTTCAACCACATCGCAGACTAAACTCGAGTGCAGTTGGCTGGTGTCCGCAGCTCTCACTGCATTGTCTCCTAAGGTCTTCATATAGTAATGGGAGTGACCGCAGGCAAACGCACAATAATGCAAATAAGAAAATAAATGAAATTTTCTCTTTTAAATAGTATTTAATATCATATGCTAGCAAATAAGAAGTCATCCACGTCACAGACTAAACTCCAGTGCAGTTGGCTGGTGTCCGCAGCTCTCACTGCATTGTCTCCTATAGTCTTCATATAGTAATGTGAGTGACCGCAGGCAAACGCATAATAATGCAAATAAGAAAATTAAAGCAATTTTCTCTTTTAAATTGTATTTTTTATCATATACTAACAAATAAGAGTTCAACCACATCGCAGACTAAACTCGAGTTCAGTTGGCTGGTGTCCGCAGCTCTCATTGCATTGTCTCCTATAGTCTTCATATAGTAATGGGAGTGACCGCAGGCAAACGCATAATAATGCAAATAAGAAAATTAAAGCAATTTTCTCTTTTAAATTGTATTTTTTATCATATACTAACAAATAAGAGTTCAACCACATCGCAGACTAAACTCGAGTGCAGTTGGCTGGTGTCCGCAGCTCTCACTGCATTGTCTCCTAAGGTCTTCATATAGTAATGGGAGTGAACGCAGGCAAACGCACAATAATGCAAATAAGAAAATAAATGAAATTTTCTCTTTTAAATAGTATTTAATATCATATACTAGCAAATAATATGTCATCCACGTCACAGACTAAACACCAGTGCAGTTGGCTGGTGTCCGCAGCTCTCACTGCATTGACTCCTAAGATCTTCATATAGTAATGGGAGTGAACGCACGCAAACGCACAATAATGCAAATAAGAAAATAAATGAAATTTTCTCTTTTAAATAGTATTTAATATCATATACTAGCAAATAAGAAGTCATCCACGTCACAGACTAAACTCCAGTGCAGTTGGCTGGTGTCCGCAGCTCTCTCTGCATTGTCTCCTATAGTCTTCATATAGTAATGGGAGTGACCGCAGGCAAACGCAAAATAATGCAAATACGAAAATTAAAGCAATTTTCTCTTTTAAATTGTATTTTTTATCATATACTAACAAATAAGAGTTCAACCACATCGCAGACTAAACTCGAGTGCAGTTGGCTGGTGTCCGCAGCTCTCACTGCATTGTCTCCTATAGTCTTCGTATAGTAATGGGAGTGACCGCAGGCAAACGCAAAATAATGCAAATAAGAAAATTAAAGCAATTTTCTCTTTTAAATTGTATTTTTTATCATATACTAACAAATAAGAGTTCAACCACATCGCAGACCTAACTCGAGTGCAGTTGGCTGGTGTCCGCAGCTGTCACTGCATTGTCTCCTAAGGTCTTCATATAGTAATGGGAGTGAACGCAGGCAAACGCACAATAATGCAAATAAAAAAATAAATGAAATTTTCTCTTTTAAATAGTATTGAATATCATATACAAGCAAATAAGAAGTCATCCACGTGACAGACTAAACTCCAGTGCAGTGTGCTGGTGTCCACAGCTCTCTCTGCATTGTCTCCTATAGTCTTCATATAGTAATGGGAGTGACCACAGGCAAACGCACAATAATGCAAATAAGAAAATAAAGCAATTTTCTCTTTTAAATTGTATTTTTTATCATATACTAACAAATAAGAGTTCAACCACATCGCAGACTAAACTCGAGTGCAGTTGGCTGGTGTCCGCAGCTCTCACAGCATTGTCTCCTAAGGTCTTCATATAGTAATGGGAGTGAACGCAGGCAAACGCAAAATAATGCAAATAAGAAAATTAAAGAATGTTTCTCTTTTAAATTGTATTTTTTATCATATACTAACAAATAAGAGTTCAACCACATCGCAGACTAAACTCGAGTGCAGTTGGCTGGTGTCCGCAGCTCTCTCTGCATTGACTCCTATAGTTTTCATATAGTAATGGGAGTGACCGCAGGCAAACGCATAATAATGCAAATAAGAAAATTAAAGCAATTTTCTCTTTTAAATTGTATTTTTTATCATATACTAACAAATAAGAGTTCAACCACATCGCAGACTAAACTCGACTGCAGTTGGCTGGTGTCCGCAGCTCTCACTGCATTGTCTCCTAAGGTCTTCATATAGTAATGGGAGTGAACGCAGGCAAACGCACAATAATGCAAATAAGAAAATAAACGAAATTTTCTCTTTTAAATAGTATTTAATATCATATACTAGCAAATAATATGTCATCCACGTCACAGACTAAACACCAGTGCAGTTGGCTGGTGTCCGCAGCTCTCACTGCATTGACTCCTAAGATCTTCATATAGTAATGGGAGTGAACGCACGCAAACGCACAATAATGCAAATAAGAAAATAAATGAAATTTTCTCTTTTAAATAGTATTTAATATCATATACTAGCAAATAAGAAGTCATCCACGTCACAGACTAAACTCCAGTGCAGTTGGCTGGTGTCCGCAGCTCTCTCTGCATTGTCTCCTATAGTCTTCATATAGTAATGGGAGTGACCGCAGGCAAACGCAAAATAATGCAAATACGAAAATTAAAGCAATTTTCTCTTTTAAATTGTATTTTTTATCATATACTAACAAATAAGAGTTCAACCACATCGCAGACTAAACTCGAGTGCAGTTGGCTGGTGTCCGCAGCTCTCACTGCATTGTCTGCTAAGGTCTTCATATAGTAATGGGAGTGAACGCAGGCAAACGCACAATAATGCAAATAAGAAAATTAAAGCAAGTTTCTCTTTTAAATTGTATTTTTTATCATATACTAACAAATAAGAGTTCAACCACATCACAGACTAAACTCGAGTGCAGTTGGCTGGTGTCCGCAGCTCTCACGGCATTGTCTCCTATAGTCTTCATATAGTAATGGGAGTGACCGCAGGCAAACGCAAAATAATGCAAATAAGAAAATTAAAGCAATTTTCTCTTTTAAATTGTATTTTTTATCATATACTAACAAATAAGAGTTCAACCACATCGCAGACTAAACTCGAGTGCAGTTGGCTGGTGTCCGCAGCTCTCACAGCATTGTCTCCTAAGGTCTTCATATAGTAATGGGAGTGAACGCAGGCAAACGCAAAATAATGCAAATAAGAAAATTAAAGCAAGTTTCCCTTTTAAATTGTATTTTTTATCATATACTAACAAATCAGAGTTCAACCACATCGCAGACTAAACTCGAGTGCAGTTGGCTGGTGTCCGCAGCTCTCACTGCATTGTCTCCTATAGTCTTCATATAGTAATGGGAGTGACCGCAGGCAAACGCAAAATAATGCAAATAAGAAAATTAAAGCAATTTTCTCTTTTAAATTGTATTTTTTATCATATACTAATAAATAAGAGTTCAACCACATCGCAGACCTAACTCGAGTGCAGTTGGCTGGTGTCCGCAGCTGTCACTGCATTGTCTCCTAAGGTCTTCATATAGTAATGGGAGTGAACGCAGGCAAACACACAATAATGCTAATAAGAAAATAAATGAAATTTTCTCTTTTAAATAGTATTTAATATCATATACTAGCAAATAAGAAGTCATCCACTTCACAGACTAAACTCCAGTGCAGTTGGCTGGTGTCGGCAGCTCTCTCTGCATTGTCTCCTATAGTCTTCATATAGTAATGGGAGTGACCGCAGGCAAACGCAAAATAATGCAATTAAGAAAATTAAAGCAATTTTCTCTTTTAAATTGTATTTTTTATCATATACTGACAAATAAGAGTACAACCACATCGCAGACTAAACTCGAGTGCAGTTGGCTGGTGTCCGCAGCTCTCACTGCATTGTCTCCTAAGGTCTTCATATAGTAATTGGAGTGAACGCAGGCAAACGCACAATAATGCAAATAAGAAAATAAATGAAATTTTCTCTTTTAAATAGTATTTAATATCATATACTAGAAAATAAGAAGTCATCCACGTCACAGACTAAACTCCAGTGCAGTTGGCTGGTGTCCGCAGCTCTCTCTGCATTGTCTCCTATAGTCTTCATATAGTAATGGGAGTGACCGCAGGGAAACGCAAAATAATGCAAATAAGAAAATTAAAGCAATTTTCTCTTTTAAATTGTATTTTTTATCATATTCTAACAAATAAGAGTTTACCACATCGCAGACTAAACTCGAGTACAGTAGGCTGGTGTCCGCAGCTCTCACTGCATTTCTTCATATAGTAATGGGAGTGAACGCAGGCAAACGCACAATAATGCAAATAAGAAATTAAATGAAATTTTCTCTTTTAAATAGTATTGAATATCATATACAAGCAAATAAGAAGTCATCCACGTGACAGACTAAACTCCAGTGCAGTGTGCTGGTGTCCACAGCTCTCTCTGCATTGTCTCCTATAGTCTTCATATAGTAATGGGAGTGACCACAGGCAAACGCACAATAATGCAAATAAGAAAATAAAGCAATTTTCTCTTTTAAATTGTATTTTTTATCATATACTAACAAATAAGAGTTCAACCACATCGCAGACTAAACTCGAGTGCAGTTGGCTGGTGTCCGCAGCTCTCACAGCATTGTCTCCTAAGGTCTTCATATAGTAATGGGAGTGAACGCAGGCAAACGCAAAATAATGCAAATAAGAAAATTAAAGAATGTTTCTCTTTTAAATTGTATTTTTTATCATATACTAACAAATAAGAGTTCAACCACATCGCAGACTAAACTCGAGTGCAGTTGGCTGGTGTCCGCAGCTCTCTCTGCATTGTCTCCTATAGTCTTCATATAGTAATGGGAGTGACCGCAGGCAAACGCATAATAATGCAAATAAGAAAATTAAAGCAATTTTCTCTTTTAAATTGTATTTTTTATCATGTACTAACAAATAAGAGTTCAACCACATCGCAGACTAAACTCGACTGCAGTTGGCTGGTGTCCGCAGCTCTCACTGCATTGTCTCCTAAGGTCTTCATATAGTAATGGGAGTGAACGCAGGCAAACGCACAATAATGCAAATAAGAAAATAAACGAAATTTTCTCTTTTAAATAGTATTTAATATCATATACTAGCAAATAATATGTCATCCACGTCACAGACTAAACACCAGTGCAGTTGGCTGGTGTCCGCAGCTCTCACTGCATTGACTCCTAAGATCTTCATATAGTAATGGGAGTGAACGCACGCAAACGCACAATAATGCAAATAAGAAAATAAATGAAATTTTCTCTTTTAAATAGTATTTAATATCATATACTAGCAAATAAGAAGTCATCCACGTCACAGACTAAACTCCAGTGCAGTTGGCTGGAGCCCGCAGCTCTCTCTGCATTGTCTCCTATAGTCTTCATATAGTAATGGGAGTGACCGCAGGCAAACGCAAAATAATGCAAATACGAAAATTAAAGCAATTTTCTCTTTTAAATTGTAGTTTTTATCATATACTAACAAATAAGAGTTCAACCACATCGCAGACTAAACTCGAGTGCAGTTGGCTGGTGTCCGCAGCTCTCACTGCATTGTCTGCTAAGGTCTTCATATAGTAATGGGAGTGAACGCAGGCAAACGCACAATAATGCAAATAAGAAAATTAAAGCAAGTTTCTCTTTTAAATTGTATTTTTTATCATATACTAACAAATAAGAGTTCAACCACATCGCAGACTAAACTCGAGTGCAGTTGGCTGGTGTCCGCAGCTCTCACTGCATTGTCTCCTATAGTCTTCATATAGTAATGGGAGTGACCGCAGGCAAACGCAAAATAATGCAAATAAGAAAATTAAAGCAATTTTCTCTTTTAAATTGTATTTTTTATCATATACTAACAAATAAGAGTTCAACCACATCGCAGACTAAACTCGAGTGCAGTTGGCTGGTGTCCGCAGCTCTCACAGCATTGTCTCCTAAGGTCTTCATATAGTAATGGGAGTGAACGCAGGCAAACGCAAAATAATGCAAATAAGAAAATTAAAGCAAGTTTCTCTTTTAAATTGTATTTTTTATCATATACTAACAAATAAGAGTTCAACCACATCGCAGACTAAACTCGAGTGCAGTTGGCTGGTGTCCGCAGCTCTCACAGCATTGTCTCCTAAGGTCTTCATATAGTAATGGGAGTGAACGCAGGCAAACGCAAAATAATGCAAATAAGAAAATTAAAGCAAGTTTCTCTTTTAAATTGTATTTTTTATCATATACTAACAAATCAGAGTTCAACCACATCGCAGACTAAACTCGAGTGCAGTTGGCTGGTGTCCGCAGCTCTCACTGCATTGTCTCCTATAGTCTTCATATAGTAATGGGAGTGACCGCAGGCAAACGCAAAATAATGCAAATAAGAAAATTAAAGCAATTTTCTCTTTTAAATTGTATTTTTTATCATATACTAATAAATAAGAGTTCAACCACATCGCAGACCTAACTCGAGTGCAGTTGGCTGGTGTCCGCAGCTGTCACTGCATTGTCTCCTAAGGTCTTCATATAGTAATGGGAGTGAACGCAGGCAAACACACAATAATGCTAATAAGAAAATAAATGAAATTTTCTCTTTTAAATAGTATTTAATATCATATACTAGCAAATAAGAAGTCATCCACTTCACAGACTAAACTCCAGTGCAGTTGGCTGGTGTCGGCAGCTCTCTCTGCATTGTCTCCTATAGTCTTCATATAGTAATGGGAGTGACCGCAGGCAAACGCAAAATAATGCAATTAAGAAAATTAAAGCAATTTTCTCTTTTAAATTGTATTTTTTATCATATACTGACAAATAAGAGTACAACCACATCGCAGACTAAACTCGAGTGCAGTTGGCTGGTGTCCGCAGCTCTCACTGCATTGTCTCCTAAGGTCTTCATATAGTAATTGGAGTGAACGCAGGCAAACGCACAATAATGCAAATAAGAAAATAAATGAAATTTTCTCTTTTAAATAGTATTTAATATCATATACTAGAAAATAAGAAGTCATCCACGTCACAGACTAAACTCCAGTGCAGTTGGCTGGTGTCCGCAGCTCTCTCTGCATTGTCTCCTAAGGTCTTCATATAGTAATGGGAGTGACCGCAGGCAAACGCACAATAATGCTAATAAAAAAATAAATGAAATTTTCTCTTTTAAATAGTATTTAATATCATATACTAGCAAATAAGAAGTCATCCACGTCACAGACTAAACTCCAGTGCAGTTGGCTGGTGTCTGCAGCTCTCTCTGCATTGTCTCCTATAGTCTTCATATAGTAATGGGAGTGACCGCAGGGAAACGCAAAATAATGCAAATAAGAAAATTAAAGCAATTTTCTCTTTTAAATTGTATTTTTTATCATATTCTAACAAATAAGAGTTTACCACATCGCAGACTAAACTCGAGTACAGTAGGCTGGTGTCCGCAGCTCTCACTGCATTTCTTCATATAGTAATGGGAGTGAACGCAGGCAAACGCACAATAATGCAAATAAGAAATTAAATGAAATTTTCTCTTTTAAATGGTATTGAATATCATATACAAGCAAATAAGAAGTCATCCACGTGACAGACTAAACTCCAGTGCAGTGTGCTGGTGTCCACAGCTCTCTCTGCATTGTCTCCTATAGTCTTCATATAGTAATGGGAGTGACCACAGGCAAACGCACAATAATGCAAATAAGAAAATAAAGCAATTTTCTCTTTTAAATTGTATTTTTTATCATATACTAACAAATAAGAGTTCAACCACATCGCAGACTAAACTCGAGTGCAGTTGGCTGGTGTCCGCAGCTCTCACAGCATTGTCTCCTAAGGTCTTCATATAGTAATGGGAGTGAACGCAGGCAAACGCAAAATAATGCAAATAAGAAAATTAAAGAATGTTTCTCTTTTAAATTGTATTTTTTATCATATACTAACAAATAAGAGTTCAACCACATCGCAGACTAAACTCGAGTGCAGTTGGCTGGTGTCCGCAGCTCTCTCTGCATTGTCTCCTATAGTCTTCATATAGTAATGGGAGTGACCGCAGGCAAACGCATAATAATGCAAATAAGAAAATTAAAGCAATTTTCTCTTTTAAATTGTATTTTTTATCATATACTAACAAATAAGAGTTCAACCACATCGCAGACTAAACTCGACTGCAGTTGGCTGGTGTCCGCAGCTCTCACTGCATTGTCTCCTAAGGTCTTCATATAGTAATGGGAGTGAACGCAGGCAAACGCACAATAATGCAAATAAGAAAATAAACGAAATTTTCTCTTTTAAATAGTATTTAATATCATATACTAGCAAATAATATGTCATCCACGTCACAGACTAAACACCAGTGCAGTTGGCTGGTGTCCGCAGCTCTCACTGCATTGACTCCTAAGATCTTCATATAGTAATGGGAGTGAACGCACGCAAACGCACAATAATGCAAATAAGAAAATAAATGAAATTTTCTCTTTTAAATAGTATTTAATATCATATACTAGCAAATAAGAAGTCATCCACGTCACAGACTAAACTCCAGTGCAGTTGGCTGGAGCCCGCAGCTCTCTCTGCATTGTCTCCTATAGTCTTCATATAGTAATGGGAGTGACCGCAGGCAAACGCAAAATAATGCAAATACGAAAATTAAAGCAATTTTCTCTTTTAAATTGTAGTTTTTATCATATACTAACAAATAAGAGTTCAACCACATCGCAGACTAAACTCGAGTGCAGTTGGCTGGTGTCCGCAGCTCTCACTGCATTGTCTGCTAAGGTCTTCATATAGTAATGGGAGTGAACGCAGGCAAACGCACAATAATGCAAATAAGAAAATTAAAGCAAGTTTCTCTTTTAAATTGTATTTTTTATCATATACTAACAAATAAGAGTTCAACCACATCGCAGACTAAACTCGAGTGCAGTTGGCTGGTGTCCGCAGCTCTCACTGCATTGTCTCCTATAGTCTTCATATAGTAATGGGAGTGACCGCAGGCAAACGCAAAATAATGCAAATAAGAAAATTAAAGCAATTTTCTCTTTTAAATTGTATTTTTTATCATATACTAACAAATAAGAGTTCAACCACATCGCAGACTAAACTCGAGTGCAGTTGGCTGGTGTCCGCAGCTCTCACAGCATTGTCTCCTAAGGTCTTCATATAGTAATGGGAGTGAACGCAGGCAAACGCAAAATAATGCAAATAAGAAAATTAAAGCAAGTTTCTCTTTTAAATTGTATTTTTTATCATATACTAACAAATCAGAGTTCAACCACATCGCAGACTAAACTCGAGTGCAGTTGGCTGGTGTCCGCAGCTCTCACTGCATTGTCTCCTATAGTCTTCATATAGTAATGGGAGTGACCGCAGGCAAACGCAAAATAATGCAAATAAGAAAATTAAAGCAATTTTCTCTTTTAAATTGTATTTTTTATCATATACTAACAAATAAGAGTTCAACCACATCGCAGACCTAACTCGAGTGCAGTTGGCTGGTGTCCGCAGCTGTCACTGCATTGTCTCCTAAGGTCTTCATATAGTAATGGGAGTGAACGCAGGCAAACACACAATAATGCAAATAAGAAAATAAATGAAATTTTCTCTTTTAAATAGTATTTAATATCATATACTAGCAAATAAGAAGTCATCCACTTCACAGACTAAACTCCAGTGCAGTTGGCTGGTGTCGGCAGCTCTCTCTGCATTGTCTCCTATAGTCTTCATATAGTAATGGGAGTGACCGCAGGCAAACGCAAAATAATGCAAATAAGAAAATTAAAGCAATTTTCTCTTTTAAATTGTATTTTTTATCATATTCTAACAAATAAGAGTTTACCACATCGCAGACTAAACTCGAGTACAGTAGGCTGGTGTCCGCAGCTCTCACTGCATTTCTTCATATAGTAATGGGAGTGAACGCAGGCAAACGCACAATAATGCAAATAAGAAAATAAATGAAATTTTCTCTTTTAAATAGTATTGAATATCATATACAAGCAAATAAGAAGTCATCCACGTGACAGACTAAACTCCAGTGCAGTGTGCTGGTGTCCACAGCTCTCTCTGCATTGTCTCCTATAGTCTTCATATAGTAATGGGAGTGACCACAGGCAAACGCACAATAATGCAAATAAGAAAATAAAGCAATTTTCTCTTTTAAATTGTATTTTTTATCATATACTAACAAATAAGAGTTCAACCACATCGCAGACTAAACTCGAGTGCAGTTGGCTGGTGTCCGCAGCTCTCACAGCATTGTCTCCTAAAGTCTTCATATAGTAATGGGAGTGAACGCAGGCAAACGCAAAATAATGCAAATAAGAAAATTAAAGAATGTTTCTCTTTTAAATTGTATTTTTTATCATATACTAACAAATAAGAGTTCAACCACATCGCAGACTAAACTCGAGTGCAGTTGGCTGGTGTCCGCAGCTCTCTCTGCTTTGTCTCCTATAGTCTTCATATAGTAAAGGGAGTGACCGCAGGCAAACGCATAATAATGCAAATAAGAAAATTAAAGCAATTTTCTCTTTTAAATTGTATTTTTTATCATATACTAACAAATAAGAGTTCAACCACATCGCAGACTATACTCGACTGCAGTTGGCTGGTGTCCGCAGCTCTCACTGCATTGTCTCCTAAGGTCTTCATATAGTAATGGGAGTGAACGCAGGCAAACGCACAATAATGCAAATAAGAAAATAAACGACATTTTCTCTTTTAAATAGTATTTAATATCATATACTAGCAAATAATATGTCATCCATGTCACAGACTAAACACCAGTGCAGTTGGCTGGTGTCCGCAGCTCTCACTGCATTGACTCCTAAGATCTTCATATAGTAATGGGAGTGAACGCACGCAAACGCACAATAATGCAAATAAGAGAATAAATGAAATTTTCTCTTTTAAATAGTATTTAATATCATATACTAGCAAATAAGAAGTCATCCACGTCACAGACTAAACTCCAGTGTAGTTGGCTGGTGTCCGCAGCTCTCTCTGCATTGTCTCCTAAGGTCTTCATATAGTAATGGGAGTGACCGCAGGCAAACGCACAATAATGCAAATAAGAAAATTAAAGCAAATTTCTCTTTTAAATTGTATTTTTTATCATATACTAACAAATAAGAGTTCAACTACATCGCAGACTAAAATCGAGGGCAGTTGGCTGGTGTCCGCAGCTCTCACTGCATTGTCTCCTAAGGTCTTCATATAGTAATGGGAGTGAACGCAGGCAAACGCACAATAATGCAAATAAGAAAATAAATGAAATTTTCTCTTTTAAATAGTATTTAATATCATATACTAGCAAATAAGAAGTCATCCACGTCACAGACTAAACTCCAGTGCAGTTGGCTGGTGTCCGCAGCTCTCTCTGCATTGTCTCCTATAGTCTTCATATAGTAATGGGAGTGACCGCAGGCAAACGCAAAATAATGCAAATAAGAAAATTAAAGCAATTTTCTCTTTTAAATTGTATTTTTTATCATATACTAACAAATAAGAGTTCAACCACATCGCAGACTAAACTCGAGTGCAGTTGGCTGGTGTCCGCAGCTCTCACTGCATTGTCTCCTAAGGTCTTCATATAGTAATGGGAGTGACCGCAGGCAAACGCACAATAATGGAAATAAGAAAATTAAAGCAATTTTCTCTTTTAAATTGTATTTTTTATCATATACTAACAAATAAGAGTTCAACTACATCGCAGACTAAACTCGAGGGCAGTTGGCTGGTGTCCGCAGCTCTCACTGCATTGTCTCCTAAGGTCTTCATATAGTAATGGGAGTGAACGCAGGCAAACGCACAATAATGCAAATAAGAAAATGAATGAAATTTTCTCTATTAAATAGTATTTAATATCATATACTAGCAAATAAGAAGTCATCCACGTCACAGACTAATCTCCAGTGCAGTTGGCTGGTGTCCGCAGCTCTCTCTGCATTGTGTCCTATAGTCTTCATATAGTAATGGGAGTGACCGCAGGCAAACGCAAAATAATGCAAGTAAGAAAATTAAAGCAATTTTCTCTTTTACATTGTATTTTTTATCATATACTAACAAATAAGAGTTCAACCACATCGCAGACTAAACTCGAGTGCAGTTTGCTGGTGTCCGCAGCTCACACTGCATTGTCTCCTAAGGTCTTCATATAGTAATGGGAGTGAATGCAGGCAAACGCACAATAATGCAAATAGGAAAATAAATGAAATTTTCTCTTTTAAATATTATTTAATATCTTATACTAGCAAATAAGAAGTCATCCACGTCACAGACTAATCTCAAGTGCAGTTGGCTGGTGTCCGCAGCTCTCTCTGCATTGTCTCCTATAGTCTTCATATAGTAATGGGAGTGACCGCAGGCAAACGCACAATAATGCAAATAAGAAAATAAATGAAATTTTCTCTTTTAAATATTATTTAATATCATATACTAGCAAATAAGAAGTCATCCACATCACAGACTAAACTCCAGTGCAGTTGGCTGGTGTCCGCAGCTCTCACTGCATTGTCGCCTAAGGTCTTCATATAGTAATGGGAGTGACCGCAGGCAAACGCACAATAATGCTAATAAGAATATAAATGAAATTTTCTCTTTTAAATAGTATTTAATATCATATACTAGCAAATAAGAAGTCATCCACGTCACAGACTAAACTCCAGTGCAGTTGGCTGGTGTCCGCAGCTCTCACTGCATTGTCTCCTAAGGTCTTCATATAGTAATGGGAGTGATCGCAGGCAAACGCACAATAATGCTAATAAGAAAATAAATGAAATTTTCTCTTTTAAATAGTATTTAATATTATATACTAGCAAATAAGAAGTCATCCACGTCACAGACTAAACTCCAGTGCAGTTGGCTGGTGTCCGCAGCTCTCACTGCATTGCCGCCTAAGGTCTTCATATAGTAATGGGAGTGACCGCAGGCAAACGCACACTAATGCTAATAAGAAAATAAATGAAATTTTCTCTTTTAAATAGTATTTAATATCATATACTAGCAAATAAGAAGTCATCCACGTCACAGACTAAACTCCAGTGCAGTTGGCTGGTGTCCGCAGCTCTCACTGCATTGTCGCCTAAGGTCTTCATATAGTAATGGGAGTGACCGCAGGCAAACGCACAATAATGCTAATAAGAAAATAAATGAAATTTTCTCTTTTAAATAGTATTTAATATCATATACTAGCAAATAAGAAGTCATCCACGTCACAGACTAAACTCCAGTGCAGTTGGCTGATGTCCGCAGCTCTCTCTGCATTGTGTCCTATAGTCTTCATATAGTAATGGGATTGACCGCAGGCAAACGCAAAATAATGCAAATAAGAAAATTAAAGCAATTTTCTCTTTTAAATTGTATTTTTTATCATATACTAACAAATAAGAGTTCATCCACATCACAGACTAAACTCCAGTGCAGTTGGCTGGTGTCCACAGCTCTCACTGCATTGTCTCCAAAGGTCTTCATATAGTAACGGGAGAGAACGCAGGCAAACGCACAATAATGCAAATAAGAAAATAAATGAAATTTTCTCTTTTACATAGTATTTAATATCATATACTAGCAAATAAGAAGTCACCCACGTCACAGACTAATCTCCAGTGGAGTTGGCTGGTGTCCGCAGCTCTCTCTGCATTGTATCCTATAGTCTTCATATAGTAATGGGAGTGACCGCAGGCAAACGCAAAATAATGCAAATAAGAAAATTAAAGCAATTTTTTCTTTTAAATTGTATTTTTATCATATACTAACAAATAAGAGTTCAACCACATCTCAGACTAAACTCGAGTGCAGTTGGCTGGTGTCCGCAGCTCTCACTGCATTGTCTCCTAAGGTCTTCATATAGTAATGGGAGTGAACGAAGGCAAACGCACAATAATGCTAATAAGAAAATAAATGAAATTTTCTTTTTTAAATAGTATTTAATATCATATACTAGCAAATAAGAAGTCATCCACGTCACAGACTGAACTCCAGTGCAGTTGGCTGGTGTCCGCAGCTCTCACTGCATTGTCACCTAAGGTCTTCATATAGTAATGGGAGTGACCGCAGGCAAACGCACAATAATGCAAATAAGAAAATAAATGAAATTTTCTCTTTTAAATAGTATTTAATATCATATACTAGCAAATAAGAAGTCATCCACGTCACAGACTAAACTCCAGTGCAGTTGGCTGGTGTCCGCACCTCTCACTGCATTGTCTCCTAAGGTCTTCATATAGTAATGGGAGTCACCGCAGGCAAACGCACAATAATGCTAATAAGAAAATAAATGAAATTTTCTCTTTTAAATAGTATGTAATATCATATACTAGCAAATAAGTAGTCATCCACGTTACAGACCAAACGCCAGTGCAGTTGGCTGGTGTCCGCAGCTCTCACTGCATTGTCTCCTAAGGTCTTCATATAGTAATGGGAGTGACCGCAGGCAATCGCACAATAATGCTAATAAGAAAATAAATGACATTTTCTCTTTTACATAGTATTTAATATCATATACTAGCAAATAAGAAGTCATCCACGTCACAGACTAATCTCCAGTGGAGTTGGCTGGTGTCCGCAGCTCTCTCTGCCTTGTCTCCTATAGTCTTCATATAGTAATGGGAGTGACCGCAGGCAAACGCAAAATAATGCAAATAAGAAAATTAAAGCAATTTTCTCTTTTAAATTGTATTTTTTCTCATATACTAACAAATAAGAGTTCAACCACATCGCAGACTAAACTCGAGTGCAGTTGGCTGGTGTCCGCAGCTCTCACTGCATTGTCTCCTAAGGTCTTCATATAGTAATGGGAGTGAACGCAGGCAAACGCAAAATATGCTAATAAGAAAATAAATGAAATTTTCTCTTTTAAATAGTTTTTAATATCATATACTAGCAAATAAGAAGTCATCCACGTCACAGAGTAAACTCCAGTGCAGTTGGCTGGTGTCCGCAACTCTCACTGCATTGTCTCCTAAGGTCTTCATATTGTAATGGGAGTGACCGCAGGCAAACGCACAATAATGCAAATAAGAAAATAAATGAAATTTTCTCTTTTAAATAGAATTTAATATCATATACTAGCAAATAAGAAGTCATCCACGTCACAGACTAAACTCCAGTGCAGTTGGCTGGTGTCCGCAGCTCTCACTGCATTGTCTCCTAAGGTCTTCATATAGTAATGGGAGTCACCGCAGGCAAACGCACAATAATGCAAATAAGAAAATAAATGAAATTTTCTCTTTTAAATAGTATTTAATATCATATACTAGCAAATAAGAAGTCATCCACGTCACAGACTAAACTCCAGTGCAGTTGGCTGGTGTCCGCAGCTCTCACTGCATTGTCGCCTAAGGTCTTCATATAGTAATGGGAGTGACCGCAGGCAAACGCACAATAATGCTAATAAGAAAATAAATGAAATTTTCTCTTTTAAATAGTATTTAATATCATATACTAGCAAATAAGAAGTCATCCACGTCACAGACGAAACTCCAGTGCAGTTGGCTGGTGTCCGCAGCTCTCACTGCATTGTCTCCTAAGGTCTTTATATAGTAATGTGAGTCACCGCAGGCAAACGCACAATAATGTTAATAAGAAAATAAATGAAATTTTCTCTTTTAAATAGTATTTAATATCATATACTAGCAAATAAGAAGTCATCCACGTCAAAGTCTAAACTCCAGTGCAGTTAGCTGGTGTCCGCAGCTCTCACTGCATTGTCGCCTAAGGTCTTCATATAGTAATGGGAGTGACCGCAGGCAAACGCACAATAATGCTAATAAGAAAATAAATGACATTTTCTCTTTTAAATAGTATTTAATATCATATACTAGCAAATAAGAAGTCATCCACGTCACAGACAAATCTCCAGTGCAGTTGGCTGGTGTCCGCAGCTCTCTCTGCATTGTGTCCTATAGTCTTCATATAGTAATGGGAGTGACCGCAGGCAAACGCAAAATAATGCAAATAAGAAAATTAAAGCAATTTTCTCTTTTAAATTGTATTTTTTATCATATACTAACAAATAAGAGTTCAACCACATCGCAGACTAAACTCGAGTGCAGTTGGCTGGTGTCCGCAGCTCTCACTGCATTGTCTCCTAAAGTCTTCATATAGTAATGGGAGTGAACGCAGGCAAACGCACAATAATGCAAGTAGGAAAATAAATGAAATTCACTCTTTTAAATAGCATTTAATATCTTATACTAGCAAATAAGAAGTCATCCACGTCACAGACTAAACTCCAGTGCAGTTGGCTGGTGTCCGCAGCTCTCACTGCATTGTCTCCTAAGGTCTTCATATAGTAATGGGAGTGACCGCAGGCAAACGCACAATAATGCTAATAAGAAAATAAATGAAATTTTCTCTTTTAAATAGTATTTAATATTATATACTAGCAAATAAAAAGTCATCCACGTCACAGACTAAACTCCAGTGCAGTTGGCTGGTGTCCGCAGCTCTCACTGCATTGTCGCCTAAGGTCTTCATATAGTAATGGGAGTGACCGCAGGCAAACGCACAATAATGCAAATAAGAAAATAAATGAAATTTTCTCTTTTAAATAGTATTTAAAATCATATACTAGCAAATAAGAAGTCATCCACGTCACAGACTAAAATCCAGTGCAGCTGGCTGGTGTCCGCAGCTCTCACTGCATTGTCTCCTAAGGTCTTCATATAGTAATGGGAGTGAACACAGACAAACGCACAATAATGCTAATAAGAAAATAAATGAAATTTTCTCTTTTAAATAGTATTTAATATCATATACTAGCAAATAAGAAGTCATCCACGTCACAGACTAAACTCCAGTGCAGCTGGCTGGTGTCCGCAGCTCTCACTGCATTGTCTCCTAAGGTCTTCATATAGTAATGGGAGTGAACGCAGGCAAACGCACAATAATGCAAATAAGAAAATAAATGAAATTTTCTCTTTTAAATAGTATTTAATATCATATACTAGCAAATAAGAAGTCATCCACGTCACAGACTAAACTCCAGTGCAGTTGGCTGGTGTCCGCAGCTCTCTCTGCATTGTCTCCTATAGTCTTCATATAGTAATGGGAGTGACTGCAAGCAAACGCAAAATAATGCAAATAAGAAAATTAAAGCAATTTTCTCTTTTAAATTGTCTTTTTTATCATATACTAACAAATAAGAGTTCAACCACATCGCAGACTAAACTCGAGTGCAGTTGGCTGGTGTCCGCAGCTCTCACTGCATTTTCTCCTAAGGTCTTCATATAGTAATGGGAGTGAACGCAGGCAAACACACAATAATGCATATAAGAAAATAAATGAAATTTTCTCTTTCTAAATAGTATTTAATATCATATACTAGCAAATAACAAGTCATCCACGTCACAGACTAATCTCCAGTGCAGTTGGCTGGTGTCCGCAGCTCTCTCTGCATTGTCTCCTATAGTCTTCATATAGTAATGGGAGTGACCGCAGGCAAACGCAAAATAATGCAAATAGGAAAATTAAATTAATTTTCTCTTTTAAATTGTATTTTTTATCATATACTAACAAATAAGAGTTCAACCACATCGCAGTCTAAACTCGAGTGCAGTTGGCTGGTGTCCGCAGCTCTCTCTGCATTGTCTCCTAAGGTCTTCATATAGTAAAGGGAGTGAACGCAGGCAAACGCACAATAATGCAAATAAGAAAATAAATGAAATTTTCTCTTTTAAATAGTATTTAATATCATATACTAACAAATAAGAAGTCATCCACGTCACAGACTAAACTCCAGTGCAATTGGCTGGTGTCCGCAGCTCTCACTGCATTGTCGCCTAAGGTCTTCATATAGTAATGGGAGTGACCGCAGGCAAACGCAGAATAATGCTAATAAGAAAATAAATGAAATTTTCTCTTTTAAATAGTATTTAATATCATATACTAGCAAATAAGAAGTCATCCACGTCACAGACTAAACTCCAGTGCAGTTGGCTGGTGTCCGCAGCTCTCACTGCATTGTCTCCTAAGGTCTTCATATAGTAATGGTAGTGACCACAGGCAAACGCACAATAATGCTAATAAGAAAATAAATGAAATTTTCTCTTTTAAATAGTATTTAATATCATATACTAGCAAATAAGAAGTCATCCACGTCACAGACTAAACTCCAGTGCAGTTGGCTGGTGTCCGCAGCTCTCACTGCTTTGTCGCCTAAGGTCTTCATATAGTAATGGGAGTGACCGCAGGCAAACGCACAATATTGCTAATAAGAAAATAAATGAAATTTTCTCTTTTAAATAGTATTTAATATCATATACCAGCAAATAAGAAGTCATCCACGTCACAGACTAAACTCCAGTGCAGTTGGCTGTTGTCCGCAGCTCTCTCTGCATTGTGTCCTATAGTCTTCATATAGTAATGGGATTGACCGCAGGCAAACGCAAAATAATGCAAATAAGAAAATTAAAGCAATTTTCTCTTTTAAATTGTATTTTTTATCATATACTAACAAATAAGAGTTCAACCACATCGCAGACTAAACTCGAGTGCAGTTGGCTGG
Organism: Locusta migratoria; assembly: GCA_026315105.1. Lineage (NCBI taxonomy): Eukaryota > Metazoa > Arthropoda > Insecta > Orthoptera > Acrididae > Locusta > Locusta migratoria. The sequence goes on from JAOYRU010000298.1 coordinate 713,795, forward strand.
TGTCCGCAGCTCTCACTGCATTGTCTCCTAAGGTCTTCATATAGTAATGGGAGTGAACGCAGGCAAACGCACAATAATGCAAATAGGAAAATAAATGAAATTTTCTCTTTTAAATATTATTTAATATCTGATACTAGCAAATAAGAAGTCATTAATGTCACAGACTAATCTCCAGTGCAGTTGGCTGGTGTCCGCAACTCTCTCTGCATTGTCTCCTATAGTTTTCATATAGTAATGGGAGTGACCGCAGGCAAACGCAAAATAATGCAAATAAGAAAATTAAAGCAATTTTCTTTTTAAATTGTATTTTTTATCATATACTAACAATAAGAGTTCAACCACATCGCAGACTAAACTCGAGTGCAGTTGGCTGGTGCCCGCAGCTCTCACTGCATTGTCTCCTAAAGTCTTCATATAGTAAAGGGAGTGAACGCAGGCAAATGCACAATAATGCAAATAAGAAAATAAATGAAATTTTCTCTTTTAAATAGTATTTAATATCATATACTAGCAAATAAGAAGTCATCCACGTCACAGACGAAACTCCAGTGCAGTTGGCTGGTGTCCGCAGCTCTCACTGCATTGTTGCCTAAGGTCTTCATATAGTAATGGGAGTGACCGCAGGCAAACGCACAATAATGCTAATAAGAAAATAAATGAAATTTTCTCTTTTAAATAGTATTTAATATCATATACTAGCAAATAAGAAGTCATCCACGTCACAGACTAAACTCCAGTGCAGCTGGCAGGTGTCCGCAGCTCTCACTGCATTGTCTCCTAAGGTCTTCATATAGTAATGGGAGTGAACGCAGGCAAACGCAAAATAATGCAAATAAGAAAATTAAAGCAATTTTCTCTTTTAAATTGTATTTTTTATCATATACTAACAAATAAGAGTTCAACCACATCGCAGACTAAACTCGAGTGCAGTTGGCTGGTGTCCGCAGCTCTCACTGCATTGTCTCCTAAGGTCTTCATATAGTAATGGGAGTGAACGCAGGCAAACGCACAATAATGCAAATAGGAAAATAAATGAAATTTTCTCTTTTAAATATTATTTAATATCTTATACTAGCAAATAAGAAGTCATTAATGTCACAGACTAATCTCCAGTGCAGTTGGCTGGTGTCCGCAGCTCTCTCTGCATTGTCTCCTATAGTTTTCATATAGTAATGGGAGTGACCGCAGGCAAACGCAAAATAATGCAAAAAAGAAAATTAAAGCAATTTTCTCTTTTACATTGTATTTTTTATCATATACTAACAATAAGAGTTCAACCACATCGCAGACTAAACTCGAGTGCAGTTGGCTGGTGCCCGCAGCTCTCACTGCATTGTCTCCTAAAGTCTTCATATAGTAAAGGGAGTGAACGCAGGCAAACGCACAATAATGCAAATAAGAAAATAAATGAAATTTTCTCTTTTAAATAGTATTTAATATCATATACTAGCAAATAAGAAGTCATCCACGTCACAGACGAAACTCCAGTGCAGTTGGCTGGTGTCCGCAGCTCTCACTGCATTGTTGCCTAAGGTCTTCATATAGTAATGGGAGTGACCGCAGGCAAACGCACAATAATGCTAATAAGAAAATAAATGAAATTTTCTCTTTTAAATAGTATTTAATATCATATACTAGCAAATAAGAAGTCATCCACGTCACAGACTAAACTCCAGTGCAGCTGGCTGGTGTCCGCAGCTCTCACTGCATTGTCTCCTAAGGTCTTCATATAGTAATGGGAGTGAACGCAGGCAAACGCAAAATAATGCAAATAAGAAAATTAAAGCAATTTTCTCTTTTAAATTGTATTTTTTATCATATACTAACAAATAAGAGTTCAACCACATCGCAGACTAAACTCGAGTGCAGTTGGCTGGTGTCCGCAGCTCTCACTGCATTGTCTCCTAAGGTCTTCATATAGTAATGGGAGTGAACGCAGGCAAACGCACAATAATGCAAATAGGAAAATAAATGAAATTTTCTCTTTTAAATATTATTTAATATCTTATACTAGCAAATAAGAAGTCATTAATGTCACAGACTAATCTCCAGTGCAGTTGGCTGGTGTCCGCAGCTCTCTCTGCATTGTCTCCTATAGTTTTCATATAGTAATGGGAGTGACCGCAGGCAAACGCAAAATAATGCAAAAAAGAAAATTAAAGCAATTTTCTCTTTTACATTGTATTTTTTATCATATACTAACAATAAGAGTTCAACCACATCGCAGACTAAACTCGAGTGCAGTTGGCTGGTGCCCGCAGCTCTCACTGCATTGTCTCCTAAAGTCTTCATATAGTAAAGGGAGTGAACGCAGGCAAACGCACAATAATGCAAATAAGAAAATAAATGAAATTTTCTCTTTTAAATAGTATTTAATATCATATACTAGCAAATAAGAAGTCATCCACGTCACAGACGAAACTCCAGTGCAGTTGGCTGGTGTCCGCAGCTCTCACTGCATTGTTGCCTAAGGTCTTCATATAGTAATGGGAGTGACCGCAGGCAAACGCACAATAATGCTAATAAGAAAATAAATGAAATTTTCTCTTTTAAATAGTATTTAATATCATATACTAGCAAATAAGAAGTCATCCACGTCACAGACTAAACTCCAGTGCAGCTGGCTGGTGTCCGCAGCAGTCACTGCATTGTCTCCTAAGGTCTTCATATAGTAATGGGAGTGAACGCAGGCAAACGCACAATAATGCTAATAAGAAAATAAATGAAATTTTCTCTTTTAAATAGTATTTAATATCATATACTAGCAAATAAGAAGTCATCCACGTCACAGACTAAACTCCAGTGCAGCTGGCTGGTGTCCGCAGCTCTCACTGCATTGTCTCCTAAGGTCTTCATATAGTAATGGGAGTGAACGCAGGCAAACGCACAATAATGCAAATAAGAAAATAAATGAAATTTTCTCTTTTAAATAGTATTTAATATCATATACTAGCAAATAAGAAGTCATCCACCTCACAGACTAAACTCCAGTGCAGTTGGCTGGTGTCCGCAGCTCTCTCTGCATTGTCTCCTATAGTCTTCATATAGTAATGGGAGGACCGCAGGCAAACGCACAATAAAGCAAATAAGAAAATTAAAGCAATTTTCTCTTTTAAATTGTATTTTTTATCATATACTAACAAATAAGAGTTCAACCACATCGCAGACTAAACTCGAGTGCAGTTTGCTGGTGTCCGCAGCTCTCATTGCATTGTCTCCTAAGGTCTTCATATAGTAATGGGAGTGAACGCAGGCAAACGCACAATAATGCAAATAGGAAAATAAATGAAATTTTCTCTTTTAAATATTATTTAATATCTTATACTAGCAAATAAGAAGTCATCCATATCACAGACTAATCTCCAGTGCAGTTGGCTGGTGTCCGCAGCTCTCTCTGAATTGTCTCCTATAGTCTTCATATAGTAATGGGAGTGACCGCAGGAAAACGCAAAATAATGCAATAAGAAAATTAAAGCAATTTTCTCTTTAAAATTGTATTTTTTATCATATACTAACAAATAAGAGTTCAACCACATCGCAGTCTAAACTCGAGTGCAGTTAACTGGTGTCCGCAGCTCTCACTGCATTGTCCCTAAGGTCTTCATATAGTAAAGGGAGTGAACGCAGGCAAACGCACAATAATGCAAATAAGAAAATAAATGAAATTTTCTCTTTTAAATAGTATTTAATATCATATGCTAGCAAATAAGAAGTCATCCACGTCACAGACTAAACTCCAGTGCAGTTGGCTGGTGTCCGCAGCTCTCACTGCATTGTCTCCTAAGGTCTTCATATAGTAATGGGAGTGACCGCAGGCAAATGCACAATAATGCAAATAAGAAAATAAATGAAATTTTCTCTTTTAAATAGTATTTAATATCATATACTAGCAAATAAGAAGTCATCCATGTCACAGACTAAACTCCAGTGCAGTTGGCTGGTGTCCGCAGCTCTCACTGCATTGTCGCCTAAGGTCTTCATATAGTAATGGGAGTGACCGCAGGCAAACGCACAATAATGCTAATAAGAAAATAAATGAAATTTTCTCTTTTAAATAGTATTTAATATCATATACTAGCAAATAAGAAGTCATCCACGTCACAGACTAAACTCCAGTGCAGTTGGCTGGTGTCCGCAGCTCTCTCTGCATTGTCTCCTAAGGTCTTCATATAGTAAGGGGTGTGACCGCAGGCAAACGCACAATAATGCTAATAAGAAAATAAATGAAATTTTCTCTTTTAAATAGTATTTAATATTATATACTAGCAAATAAGAAGTCATCCACGTCACAGGCTAAACTCCAGTGCAGTTGGCTGGTGTCCGCAGCTCTCACTGCATTGTCGCCTAAGGTCTTCATATAGTAATGGGAGTGACCGCAGGCAAACGCACACTAATGCTAATAAGAAAATAAATGAAATTTTCTCTTTTAAATAGTATTTAATATCATATACTAGCAAATAAGAAGTCATCCACGACACAGACTAAACTCCAGTGCAATTGGCTGGTGTCCGCAGCTCTCACAGCATTGTCTCCTAAGGTCTTCATATAGTAATGGGAGTGACCGCAGGCAAACGCACAATAATGCTAATAAGAAAATAAATGAAATTTTCTCTTTTAAATAGTATTTAATATCATATACTAGCAAATAAGAAGTCATCCACGTCACAGACTAAACTCCAGTGCAGTTGGCTGGTGTCCGCAGCTCTCACTGCATTATCGCCTAAGGTCTTCATATAGTAATGGGAGTGACCGCAGGCAAACGCACAATAATGCTAATGAGAAAATAAATGAAATTTTCTCTTTTAAATAGTATTTAATATCATATACTAGCAAATAAGAAGTCATCCACGTCACAGACTAAACTCCAGTGCAGTTGGCTGGTGTCCGCAGCTCTCTCTGCATTGTGTCCTGTAGTCTTCATATAGTAATGGGATTGACCGCAGGCAAACGCAAAATAATGCAAATAAGAAAATTAAAGCAATTTTCTCTTTTAAATTGTATTTTTTATCATATACTAACAAATAAGAGTTCAACCACATCGAAGACTAAACTCGAGTGCAGTTGGCTGGTGTCCGCAACTCTCACTGCATTGTCTCCTAAGGTCTTGATATAGTAATGGGAGTGAACTCAGGCAAATGCACAATAATGCAAATAGGAAAATAAATGAAATTTTCTCTTTTAAATATTATTTAATATCTTATACTAGCAAATAAGAAGTCATCCAAGTCACAGACTAATCTCCTGTGCAGTTGGCTGATGTCCGCAGCTCTCTCTGCATTGTCTCCTATAGTTTTCATATAGTAATGGGAGTGACTCCAGGCAAACGCAAAATAATGCAAATAAGAAAATTAAAGCAATTTTCTCTTTTAAATTGTATTTTTTATCATATACTAACAATAAGAGTTCAACCACATCGCAGACTAAACTCGAGTGCAGTTGGCTGGTGTCCGCAGCTCTCACTGCATTGTCTCCTAAAGTCTTCATATAGTAAAGGGAGTGAACGCAGGCAAACGCACAATAATGCAAATAAGAATATAAATGAAATTTTCTCTTTTTAATAGTATTTAATATCATATACTAGCAAATAAGGAGTCATCCACGTCACAGACTAAACTCCAGTGCAGTTGGCTGGTGTCCGCAGCTCTCACTGCATTGTCTCCTAAGGTCTTCATATAGTAATGGGAGTGACCGCAGGCAAACGCACAATAATGCAAATAAGAAAATAAATGAAATTTTCTCTTTTAAATAGTATTTAATATCATATACTAGCAAATAAGAAGTCATCCACGTCACAGACTAAACTCCAGTGCAGTTGGCTGGTGTCCGCAGCTCTCACTGCATTGTCTCCTAAGGTCTTCATATAGTAATGGGAGTGACCGCAGGCAAACGCACAATAATGCTAATAAGAAAATAAATGAAATTTTCTCTTTTAAATAGTATTTAATATTATATACTAGCAAATAAGAAGTCATCCACGTCACAGACTAAACTCCAGTGCAGTTGGCTGGTGTCCGCAGCTCTCACTGCATTGTCGCCTAAGGTCTTCATATAGTAATGGGAGTGACCGCAGGCAAACGCACAATAATGCAAATAAGAAAATAAATGAAATTTTCTCTTTTAAATAGTATTTAAAATCATATACTAGCAAATAAGAAGTCATCCACGTCACAGACTAAAATCCAGTGCAGCTGGCTGGTGTCCGCAGCTCTCACTGCATTGTCTCCTAAGGTCTTCATATAGTAATGGGAGTGAACGCAGGCAAACGCACAATAATGCTAATAAGAAAATAAATGAAATTTTCTCTTTTAAATAGTATTTAATATCATATACTAGCAAATAAGAAGTCATCCACGTCACAGACTAAACTCCAGTGCAGCTGGCTGGTGTCCGCAGCTCTCACTGCATTGTCTCCTAAGGTCTTCATATAGTAATGGGAGTGAACGCAGGCAAACGCACAATAATGCAAATAAGAAAATAAATGAAATTTTCTCTTTTAAATAGTATTTAATATCATATACTAGCAAATAAGAAGTAATCCACGTCACAGACTAAACTCCAGTGCAGTTGGCTGGTGTCCGCAGCTCTCTCTGCATTGTCTCCTATAGTCTTCATATAGTAATGGGAGTGACTGCAAGCAAACGCAAAATAATGCAAATAAGAAAATTAAAGCAATTTTCTCTTTTAAATTGTCTTTTTTATCATATACTAACAAATAAGAGTTCAACCACATCGCAGACTAAACTCGAGTGCAGTTGGCTGGTGTCCGCAGCTCTCACTGCATTGTCTCCTAAGGTCTTCATATAGTAATGGGAGTGACCGCAGGCAAACGCACAATAATGCAAATAAGAAAATTAAAGCAATTTTCTCTTTTAAATTGTATTTTTTATCATATACTAACAAATAAGAGTTCAACTACATCGCAGACTAAACTCGAGGGCAGTTAGCTGGTGTCCGCAGCTCTCACTGCATTGTCTCCTAAGGTCTTCATATAGTAATGGGAGTGAACGCAGGCAAACGCACAATAATGCAAATAAGAAAATAAATGAAATTTTCTCTTTCTAAATAGTATTTAATATCATATACTAGCAAATAAGAAGTCATCCACGTCACAGACTAATCTCCAGTGCAGTTGGCTGGTGTCCGCAGCTCTCTCTGCATTGTCTCCTATAGTCTTCATATAGTAATGGGAGTGACCGCAGGCTAACGCAAAATAATGCAAATAGGAAAATTAAAGATATTTTCTCTTTTAAATTGTATTTTTTATCATATACTAACAAATAAGAGTTCAACCACATCGCAGTCTAAACTCGAGTGCAGTTGGCTGGTGTCCGCAGCTCTCTCTGCATTGTCTCCTAAGGTCTTCATATAGTAATGGGAGTGACCGCAGGCAAACGCACAATAATGCTAATAAGAAAATAAATGAAATTTTCTCTTTTAAATAGTATTTAATATCATATACTAGCAAATAAGAAGTCATCCACGTCACAGACTAAACTCCAGTGCAGTTGGCTGGTGTCCGCAGTTCTCACTGCATTGTCTCCTAAGGTCTTCATATAGTAATGGTAGTGACCACAGGCAAACGCACAATAATGCTAATAAGAAAATAAATGAAATTTTCTCTTTTAAATAGTATTTAATATCATATACTAGCAAATAAGAAGTCATCCACGTCACAGACTAAACTCCAGTGCAGTTGGCTGGTGTCCGCAGCTCTCACTGCATTGTCGCCTAAGGTCTTCATATAGTAATGGGAGTGACCGCAGGCAAACGCACAATATTGCTAATAAGAAAATAAATAAAATTTTCTCTTTTAAATAGTATTTAATATCATATACTAGCAAATAAGAAGTCATCCACGTCACAGACTAAACTCCAGTGCAGTTGGCTGTTGTCCGCAGCTCTCTCTGCATTGTGTCCTGTAGTCTTCATATAGTAATGGGATTGACCGCAGGCAAACGCAAAATAATGCAAATAAGAAAATTAAAGCAATTTTCTCTTTTGAATTGTATTTTTTATCATATACTAACAAATAAGAGTTCAACCACATCGCAGACTAAACTCGAGTGCAGTTGGCTGGTGTCCGCAGCTCTCACTGCATTGTCTCCTAAGGTCTTCATATAGTAATGGGAGTGAACGCAGGCAAACGCACAATAATGCAAATAGGAAAATAAATGAAATTTTCTCTTTTAAATATTATTTAATATCTTATACTAGCAAATAAGAAGTCATCCATGTCACAGACTAATCTCCAGTGCAGTTGGCTGGTGTCCGCAGCTCTCTCTGCATTGTCTCCTATAGTTTTCATATAGTAATGGGAGTGACCGCAGGCAAACGCAAAATAATGCAAATAAGAAAATTAAAGCAATTTTCTCTTTTAAATTGTATTTTTTATCATATACTAACAATAAGAGTTCAACCACATCGCAGACTAAACTCGAGTGCAGTTGGCTGGTGGCCGCAGCTCTCACTGCATTGTCTCCAAAATCTTCATATAGTAAAGGGAGTGAACGCAGGCAAATGCACAATAATGCAAATAAGAAAATAAATGAAATTTTCTCTTTTTAATAGTATTTAATATCATATACTAGCAAATAAGAAGTCATCCACGTCACAGACTAATCTCCAGTGCAGTTGGCTGGTGTCCGCAGCTCTCTCTGCATTGTGTCCTATAGTCTTCATATAGTAATGGGAGTGACCGCAGGCAAACGCAAAATAATGCAAATAAGAAAATTAAAGCAATTTTCTCTTTTAAATTGTATTTTTTATCATATACTAACAAATAAGAGTTCAACCACATTGCAGACTAAACTCGAGTGCAGTTTGCTGGTGTCCGCAGCTCTCACTGCATTGTCTCCTAAGGTCTTCATATAGTAATGGGAGTGAACGCAGGCAAACACACAATAATGCAAATAGGAAAATAAATGAAATTTTCTCTTTTAAATATTATTTAATATCTTATACTAGCAAATAAGAAGTCATCCACGTCACAGACTAATCTCCAGTGCAGTTGGCTGGTGTCCGCAGCTCTCTCTGCATTGTCTCCTATAGTCTTCATATAGTAATGGGAGTGACCGCAGGCAAACGCAAAATAATGCAAATAAGAAAATTAAAGCAATTTTCTCTTTTAAATTGTATTTTTTATCATATACTAACAAATAAGAGTTCAACCACATCGCAGTCTAAACTAGAGTGCAGTTGGCTGGTGTCCGCAGCTCTCACTGCATTGTCTCCTAAGGTCTTCATATAGTAATGGGAGTGACCGCAGGCAAACGCACAATAATGCAAATAAGAAAATTAAAGCAATTTTCTCTTTTAAATTATATTTTTTATCATATACTAACAAATAAGAGTTCAACCACATTGCAGACTAAACTCGAGTGCAGTTTGCTGGTGTCCGCAGCTCTCACTGCATTGTCTCCTAAGGTCTTCATATAGTAATGGGAGTGAACGCAGGCAAACACACAATAATGCAAATAGGAAAATAAATGAAATTTTCTCTTTTAAATATTATTTAATATCTTATACTAGCAAATAAGAAGTCATCCACGTCACAGACTAATCTCCAGTGCAGTTGGCTGGTGTCCGCAGCTCTCTCTGCATTGTCTCCTATAGTCTTCATATAGTAATGGGAGTGACCGCAGGCAAACGCAAAATAATGCAAATAAGAAAATTAAAGCAATTTTCTCTTTTAAATTGTATTTTTTATCATATACTAACAAATAAGAGTTCAACCACATCGCAGTCTAAACTAGAGTGCAGTTGGCTGGTGTCCGCAGCTCTCACTGCATTGTCTCCTAAGGTCTTCATATAGTAATGGGAGTGACCGCAGGCAAACGCACAATAATGCAAATAAGAAAATTAAAGCAATTTTCTCTTTTAAATTATATTTTTTATCATATACTAACAAATAAGAGTTCAACCACATCGCAGACTAAACTCGAGTGCAGTTGGCTGGTGTCCGCAGCTCTCACTGCATTGTCTCCTAAGGTCTTCATATAGTAATGGGAGTGACCGCAGGCAAACGCACAATAATGCAAATAAGAAATTTAAAGCAATTTTCTCTTTTAAATTGTATTTTTTATCATATACTAACAAATAAGAGTTCAACTACATCGCAGACTAAACTCAAGGGCAGTTGGCTGGTGTCCGCAGCTCTCACTGCATTGTCTCCTAAGGTCTTCATATAGTAATGGGAGTGAACGCAGGCAAATGCACAATAATGCAAATAAGAAAATAAATGAAATTTTCTCTTTTAAATAGTATTTAATATCATATAGTAGCAAATAAGAAGTCATCCACGTCACAGACTAAACTCCAGTGCAGTTGGCTGGTGTCCGCAGCTCTCTCTGCATTGTCTCCTAAGGTCTTCATATAGTAATGGGAGTGACTGCAAGCAAACGCAAAATAATGCAAATAAGAAAATTAAAGCAATTTTCTCTTTTAAATTGTCTTTTTTATCATATACTAACAAATAAGAGTTCAACCACATCGCAGACTAAACTCGAGTGCAGTTGGCTGGTGTCCGCAGCTCTCACTGCATTGTCTCCTAAGGTCTTCATATAGTAATGGGAGTGAACGCAGGCAAACACACAATAATGCATATAAGAAAATAAATGAAATTTTCTCTTTCTAAATAGTATTTAATATCATATACTAGCAAATAACAAGTCATCCACGTCACAGACTAATCTCCAGTGCAGTTGGCTGGTGTCCGCAGCTCTCTCTGCATTGTCTCCTATAGTCTTCATATAGTAATGGGAGTGACCGCAGGCAAACGCAAAATAATGCAAATAGGAAAATTAAAGCAATTTTCTCTTTTAAATTGTATTTTTTATCATATACTAACAAATAAGAGTTCAACCACATCGCAGTCTAAACTCGAGTGCAGTTGGCTGGTGTCCGCAGCTCTCTCTGCATTGTCTCCTAAGGTCTTCATATAGTAAAGGGAGTGAACGCAGGCAAACGCACAATAATGCAAATAAGAAAATAAATGAAATTTTCTCTTTTAAATAGTATTTAATATCATATACTAACAAATAAGAAGTCATCCACGTCACAGACTAAACTCCAGTGCAATTGGCTGGTGTCCGCAGCTCTCACTGCATTGTCGCCTAAGGTCTTCATATAGTAATGGGAGTGACCGCAGGCAAACGCAGAATAATGCTAATAAGAAAATAAATGAAATTTTCTCTTTTAAATAGTATTTAATATCATATACTAGCAAATAAGAAGTCATCCACGTCACAGACTAAACTCCAGTGCAGTTGGCTGGTGTCCGCAGCTCTCACTGCATTGTCTCCTAAGGTCTTCATATAGTAATGGTAGTGACCACAGGCAAACGCACAATAATGCTAATAAGAAAATAAATGAAATTTTCTCTTTTAAATAGTATTTAATATCATATACTAGCAAATAAGAAGTCATCCACGTCACAGACTAAACTCCAGTGCAGTTGGCTGGTGTCCGCAGCTCTCACTGCATTGTCGCCTAAGGTCTTCATATAGTAATGGGAGTGACCGCAGGCAAACGCACAATATTGCTAATAAGAAAATAAATGAAATTTTCTCTTTTAAATAGTATTTAATATCATATACCAGCAAATAAGAAGTCATCCACGTCACAGACTAAACTCCAGTGCAGTTGGCTGTTGTCCGCAGCTCTCTCTGCATTGTGTCCTATAGTCTTCATATAGTAATGGGATTGACCGCAGGCAAACGCAAAATAATGCAAATAAGAAAATTAAAGCAATTTTCTCTTTTAAATTGTATTTTTTATCATATACTAACAAATAAGAGTTCAACCACATCGCAGACTAAACTCGAGTGCAGTTGGCTGGTGTCCGCAGCTCTCACTGCATTGTCTCCTAAGGTCTTCATATAGTAATGGGAGTGAACGCAGGCAAACGCACAATAATGCAAATAGGAAAATAAATGAAATTTTCTCTTTTAAATATTATTTAATATCTGATACTAGCAAATAAGAAGTCATTAATGTCACAGACTAATCTCCAGTGCAGTTGGCTGGTGTCCGCAACTCTCTCTGCATTGTCTCCTATAGTTTTCATATAGAAATGGGAGTGACCGCAGGCAAACGCAAAATAATGCAAATAAGAAAATTAAAGCAATTTTCTTTTTAAATTGTATTTTTTATCATATACTAACAATAAGAGTTCAACCACATCGCAGACTAAACTCGAGTGCAGTTGGCTGGTGCCCGCAGCTCTCACTGCATTGTCTCCTAAAGTCTTCATATAGTAAAGGGAGTGAACGCAGGCAAATGCACAATAATGCAAATAAGAAAATAAATGAAATTTTCTCTTTTAAATAGTATTTAATATCATATACTAGCAAATAAGAAGTCATCCACGTCACAGACGAAACTCCAGTGCAGTTGGCTGGTGTCCGCAGCTCTCATTGCATTGTTGCCTAAGGTCTTCATATAGTAATGGGAGTGACCGCAGGCAAACGCACAATAATGCTAATAAGAAAATAAATGAAATTTTCTCTTTTAAATAGTATTTAATATCATATACTAGCAAATAAGAAGTCATCCACGTCACAGACTAAACTCCAGTGCAGCTGGCTGGTGTCCGCAGCTCTCACTGCATTGTCTCCTAAGGTCTTCATATAGTAATGGGAGTGAACGCAGGCAAACGCAAAATAATGCAAATAAGAAAATTAAAGCAATTTTCTCTTTTAAATTGTATTTTTTATCATATACTAACAAATAAGAGTTCAACCACATCGCAGACTAAACTCGAGTGCAGTTGGCTGGTGTCCGCAGCTCTCACTGCATTGTCTCCTAAGGTCTTCATATAGTAATGGGAGTGAACGCAGGCAAACGCACAATAATGCAAATAGGAAAATAAATGAAATTTTCTCTTTTAAATATTATTTAATATCTTATACTAGCAAATAAGAAGTCATTAATGTCACAGACTAATCTCCAGTGCAGTTGGCTGGTGTCCGCAGCTCTCTCTGCATTGTCTCCTATAGTTTTCATATAGTAATGGGAGTGACCGCAGGCAAACGCAAAATAATGCAAATAAGAAAATTAAAGCAATTTTCTCTTTTACATTGTATTTTTTATCATATACTAACAATAAGAGTTCAACCACATCGCAGACTAAACTCGAGTGCAGTTGGCTGGTGCCCGCAGCTCTCACTGCATTGTCTCCTAAAGTCTTCATATAGTAAAGGGAGTGAACGCAGGCAAACGCACAATAATGCAAATAAGAAAATAAATGAAATTTTCTCTTTTAAATAGTATTTAATATCATATACTAGCAAATAAGAAGTCATCCACGTCACAGACGAAACTCCAGTGCAGTTGGCTGGTGTCCGCAGCTCTCACTGCATTGTTGCCTAAGGTCTTCATATAGTAATGGGAGTGACCGCAGGCAAACGCACAATAATGCTAATAAGAAAATAAATGAAATTTTCTCTTTTAAATAGTATTTAATATCATATACTAGCAAATAAGAAGTCATCCACGTCACAGACTAAACTCCAGTGCAGCTGGCTGGTGTCCGCAGCAGTCACTGCATTGTCTCCTAAGGTCTTCATATAGTAATGGGAGTGAACGCGGGCAAACGCACAATAATGCTAATAAGAAAATAAATGAAATTTTCTCTTTTAAATAGTATTTAATATCATATACTAGCAAATAAGAAGTCATCCACGTCACAGACTAAACTCCAGTGCAGCTGGCTGGTGTCCGCAGCTCTCACTGCATTGTCTCCTAAGGTCTTCATATAGTAATGGGAGTGAACGCAGGCAAACGCACAATAATGCAAATAAGAAAATAAATGAAATTTTCTCTTTTAAATAGTATTTAATATCATATACTAGCAAATAAGAAGTCATCCACCTCACAGACTAAACTCCAGTGCAGTTGGCTGGTGTCCGCAGCTCTCTCTGCATTGTCTCCTATAGTCTTCATATAGTAATGGGAGGACCGCAGGCAAACGCACAATAATGCAAATAAGAAAATTAAAGCAATTTTCTCTTTTAAATTGTATTTTTTATCATATACTAACAAATAAGAGTTCAACCACATCGCAGACTAAACTCGAGTGCAGTTTGCTGGTGTCCGCAGCTCTCATTGCATTGTCTCCTAAGGTCTTCATATAGTAATGGGAGTGAACGCAGGCAAACGCACAATAATGCAAATAGGAAAATAAATGAAATTTTCTCTTTTAAATATTATTTAATATCTTATACTAGCAAATAAGAAGTCATCCATATCACAGACTAATCTCCAGTGCAGTTGGCTGGTGTCCGCAGCTCTCACTGCATTGTCTCCTAAGGTCTTCATATAGTAATGGGAGTGACCGCAGGCAAATGCACAATAATGCAAATAAGAAAATAAATGAAATTTTCTCTTTTAAATAGTATTTAATATCATATACTAGCAAATAAGAAGTCATCCATGTCACAGACTAAACTCCAGTGCAGTTGGCTGGTGTCCGCAGCTCTCACTGCATTGTCGCCTAAGGTCTTCATATAGTAATGGGAGTGACCGCAGGCAAACGCACAATAATGCTAATAAGAAAATAAATGAAATTTTCTCTTTTAAATAGTATTTAATATCATATACTAGCAAATAAGAAGTCATCCACGTCACAGACTAAACTCCAGTGCAGTTGGCTGGTGTCCGCAGCTCTCTCTGCATTGTCTCCTAAGGTCTTCATATAGTAAGGGGTGTGACCGCAGGCAAACGCACAATAATGCTAATAAGAAAATAAATGAAATTTTCTCTTTTAAATAGTATTTAATATTATATACTAGCAAATAAGAAGTCATCCACGTCACAGGCTAAACTCCAGTGCAGTTGGCTGGTGTCCGCAGCTCTCACTGCATTGTCGCCTAAGGTCTTCATATAGTAATGGGAGTGACCGCAGGCAAACGCACACTAATGCTAATAAGAAAATAAATGAAATTTTCTCTTTTAAATAGTATTTAATATCATATACTAGCAAATAAGAAGTCATCCACGACACAGACTAAACTCCAGTGCAATTGGCTGGTGTCCGCAGCTCTCACAGCATTGTCTCCTAAGGTCTTCATATAGTAATGGGAGTGACCGCAGGCAAACGCACAATAATGCTAATAAGAAAATAAATGAAATTTTCTCTTTTAAATAGTATTTAATATCATATACTAGCAAATAAGAAGTCATCCACGTCACAGACTAAACTCCAGTGCAGTTGGCTGGTGTCCGCAGCTCTCACTGCATTATCGCCTAAGGTCTTCATATAGTAATGGGAGTGACCGCAGGCAAATGCACAATAATGCTAATAAGAAAATAAATGAAATTTTCTCTTTTAAATAGTATTTAATATCATATACTAGCAAATAAGAAGTCATCCACGTCACAGACTAAACTCCAGTGCAGTTGGCTGGTGTCCGCAGCTCTCTCTGCATTGTGTCCTGTAGTCTTCATATAGTAATGGGATTGACCGCAGGCAAATGCAAAATAATGCAAATAAGAAAATTAAAGCAATTTTCTCTTTTAAATTGTATTTTTTATCATATACTAGCAAATAAGAGTTCAACCACATCGAAGACTAAACTCGAGTGCAGTTGGCTGGTGTCCGCAACTCTCACTGCATTGTCTCCTAAGGTCTTGATATAGTAATGGGAGTGAACTCAGGCAAATGCACAATAATGCAAATAGGAAAATAAATGAAATTTTCTCTTTTAAATATTATTTAATATCTTATACTAGCAAATAAGAAGTCATCCAAGTCACAGACTAATCTCCTGTGCAGTTGGCTGATGTCCGCAGCTCTCTCTGCATTGTCTCCTATAGTTTTCATATAGTAATGGGAGTGACTCCAGGCAAACGCAAAATAATACAAATAAGAAAATTAAAGCAATTTTCTCTTTTAAATTGTATTTTTTATCATATACTAACAAATAAGAGTTCAACTACATCGCAGACTAAACTCGAGGGCAGTTGGCTGGTGTCCGCAGCTCTCACTGCATTGTCTCCTAAGGTCTTCATATAGTAATGGGAGTGAACGCAGGCAAACGCACAATAATGCAAATAAGAAAATAAATGAAATTTTCTCTTTTAAATAGTATTTAATATCATATACTAGCAAATAAGAAGTCATCCACGTCACAGACTAAACTCCAGTGCAGTTGGCTGGTGTCCGCAGCTCTCTCTGCATTGTCTCCTATAGTCTTCATATAGTAATGGGAGTGACTGCAAGCAAACGCAAAATAATGCAAATAAGAAAATTAAAGCAATTTTCTCTTTTAAATTGTCTTTTTTATCATATACTAACAAATAAGAGTTCAACCACATCGCAGACTAAACTCGAGTGCAGTTGGCTGGTGTCCGCAGCTCTCACTGCATTGTCTCCTAAGGTCTTCATATAGTAATGGGAGTGAACGCAGGCAAACACACAATAATGCATATAAGAAAATAAATGAAATTTTCTCTTTCTAAATAGTATTTAATATCATATACTAGCAAATAACAAGTCATCCACGTCACAGACTAATCTCCAGTGCAGTTGGCTGGTGTCCGCAGCTCTCTCTGCATTGTCTCCTATAGTCTTCATATAGTAATGGGAGTGACCGCAGGCAAACGCAAAATAATGCAAATAGGAAAATTAAAGCAATTTTCTCTTTTAAATTGTATTTTTTATCATATACTAACAAATAAGAGTTCAACCACATCGCAGTCTAAACTCGAGTGCAGTTGGCTGGTGTCCGCAGCTCTCTCTGCATTGTCTCCTAAGGTCTTCATATAGTAAAGGGAGTGAACGCAGGCAAACGCACAATAATGCAAATAAGAAAATAAATGAAATTTTCTCTTTTAAATAGTATTTAATATCATATACTAACAAATAAGAAGTCATCCACGTCACAGACTAAACTCCAGTGCAATTGGCTGGTGTCCGCAGCTCTCACTGCATTGTCGCCTAAGGTCTTCATATAGTAATGGGAGTGACCGCAGGCAAACGCAGAATAATGCTAATAAGAAAATAAATGAAATTTTCTCTTTTAAATAGTATTTAATATCATATACTAGCAAATAAGAAGTCATCCACGTCACAGACTAAACTCCAGTGCAGTTGGCTGGTGTCCGCAGCTCTCACTGCATTGTCTCCTAAGGTCTTCATATAGTAATGGTAGTGACCACAGGCAAACGCACAATAATGCTAATAAGAAAATAAACGAAATTTTCTCTTTTAAATAGTATTTAATATCATATACTAGCAAATAAGAAGTCATCCACGTCACAGACTAAACTCCAGTGCAGTTGGCTGGTGTCCGCAGCTCTCACTGCATTGTCGCCTAAGGTCTTCATATAGTAATGGGAGTGACCGCAGGCAAACGCACAATATTGCTAATCAGAAAATAAATGAAATTTTCTCTTTTAAATAGTATTTAATATCATATACCAGCAAATAAGAAGTCATCCACGTCACAGACTAAACTCCAGTGCAGTTGGCTGTTGTCCGCAGCTCTCTCTGCATTGTGTCCTATAGTCTTCATATAGTAATGGGATTGACCGCAGGCAAACGCAAAATAATGCAAATAAGAAAATTAAAGCAATTTTCTCTTTTAAATTGTATTTTTTATCATATACTAACAAATAAGAGTTCAACCACATCGCAGACTAAACTCGAGTGCAGTTGGCTGGTGTCCGCAGCTCTCACTGCATTGTCTCCTAAGGTCTTCATATAGTAATGGGAGTGAACGCAGGCAAACGCACAATAATGCAAATAGGAAAATAAATGAAATTTTCTCTTTTAAATATTATTTAATATCTGATACTAGCAAATAAGAAGTCATTAATGTCACAGACTAATCTCCAGTGCAGTTGGCTGGTGTCCGCAACTCTCTCTGCATTGTCTCCTATAGTTTTCATATAGAAATGGGAGTGACCGCAGGCAAACGCAAAATAATGCAAATAAGAAAATTAAAGCAATTTTCTTTTTAAATTGTATTTTTTATCATATACTAACAATAAGAGTTCAACCACATCGCAGACTAAACTCGAGTGCAGTTGGCTGGTGCCCGCAGCTCTCACTGCATTGTCTCCTAAAGTCTTCATATAGTAAAGGGAGTGAACGCAGGCAAATGCACAATAATGCAAATAAGAAAATAAATGAAATTTTCTCTTTTAAATAGTATTTAATATCATATATTAGCAAATAAGAAGTCATCCACGTCACAGACGAAACTCCAGTGCAGTTGGCTGGTGTCCGCAGCTCTCATTGCATTGTTGCCTAAGGTCTTCATATAGTAATGGGAGTGACCGCAGGCAAACGCACAATAATGCTAATAAGAAAATAAATGAAATTTTCTCATTTAAATAGTATTTAATATCATATACTAGCAAATAAGAAGTCATCCACGTCACAGACTAAACTCCAGTGCAGCTGGCTGGTGTCCGCAGCTCTCACTGCATTGTCTCCTAAGGTCTTCATATAGTAATGGGAGTGAACGCAGGCAAACGCAAAATAATGCAAATAAGAAAATTAAAGCAATTTTCTCTTTTAAATTGTATTTTTTATCATATACTAACAAATAAGAGTTCAACCACATCGCAGACTAAACTCGAGTGCAGTTGGCTGGTGTCCGCAGCTCTCACTGCATTGTCTCCTAAGGTCTTCATATAGTAATGGGAGTGAACGCAGGCAAACGCACAATAATGCAAATAGGAAAATAAATGAAATTTTCTCTTTTAAATATTATTTAATATCTTATACTAGCAAATAAGAAGTCATTAATGTCACAGACTAATCTCCAGTGCAGTTGGCTGGTGTCCGCAGCTCTCTCTGCATTGTCTCCTATAGTTTTCATATAGTAATGGGAGTGACCGCAGGCAAACGCAAAATAATGCAAATAAGAAAATTAAAGCAATTTTCTCTTTTACATTGTATTTTTTATCATATACTAACAATAAGAGTTCAACCACATCGCAGACTAAACTCGAGTGCAGTTGGCTGGTGCCCGCAGCTCTCACTGCATTGTCTCCTAAAGTCTTCATATAGTAAAGGGAGTGAACGCAGGCAAACGCACAATAATGCAAATAAGAAAATAAATGAAATTTTCTCTTTTAAATAGTATTTAATATCATATACTAGCAAATAAGAAGTCATCCACGTCACAGACGAAACTCCAGTGCAGTTGGCTGGTGTCCGCAGCTCTCACTGCATTGTTGCCTAAGGTCTTCATATAGTAATGGGAGTGACCGCAGGCAAACGCACAATAATGCTAATAAGAAAATAAATGAAATTTTCTCTTTTAAATAGTATTTAATATCATATACTAGCAAATAAGAAGTCATCCACGTCACAGACTAAACTCCAGTGCAGCTGGCTGGTGTCCGCAGCAGTCACTGCATTGTCTCCTAAGGTCTACATATAGTAATGGGAGTGAACGCAGGCAAACGAACAATAATGCTAATAAGAAAATAAATGAAATTTTCTCTTTTAAATAGTATTTAATATCAAATACTAGCAAATAAGAAGTCATCCACGTCACAGACTAAACTCCAGTGCAGCTGGCTGGTGTCCGCAGCTCTCACTGCATTGTCTCCTAAGGTCTTCATATAGTAATGGGAGTGAACGCAGGCAAACGCACAATAATGCAAATAAGAAAATAAATGAAATTTTCTCTTTTAAATAGTATTTAATATCATATACTAGCAAATAAGAAGTCATCCACCTCACAGACTAAACTCCAGTGCAGTTGGCTGGTGTCCGCAGCTCTCTCTGCATTGTCTCCTATAGTCTTCATATAGTAATGGGAGGACCGCAGGCAAACGCACAATAATGCAAATAAGAAAATTAAAGCAATTTTCTCTTTTAAATTGTATTTTTTATCATATACTAACAAATAAGAGTTCAACCACATCGCAGACTAAACTCGAGTGCAGTTTGCTGGTGTCCGCAGCTCTCATTGCATTGTCTCCTAAGGTCTTCATATAGTAATGGGAGTGAACGCAGGCAAACGCACAATAATGCAAATAGGAAAATAAATGAAATTTTCTCTTTTAAATATTATTTAATATCTTATACTAGCAAATAAGAAGTCATCCATATCACAGACTAATCTCCAGTGCAGTTGGCTGGTGTCCGCAGCTCTCTCTGAATTGTCTCCTATAGTCTTCATATAGTAATGGGAGTGACCGCAGGCAAACGCAAAATAATGCAATAAGAAAATTAAAGCAATTTTCTCTTTAAAATTGTATTTTTTATCATATACTAACAAATAAGAGTTCAACCACATCGCAGTCTAAACTCGAGTGCAGTTAACTGGTGTCCGCAGCTCTCACTGCATTGTCCCTAAGGTCTTCATATAGTAAAGGGAGTGAACGCAGGCAAACGCACAATAATGCAAATAAGAAAATAAATGAAATTTTCTCTTTTAAATAGTATTTAATATCATATGCTAGCAAATAAGAAGTCATCCACATCACAGACTAAACTCCAGTGCAGTTGGCTGGTGTCCGCAGCTCTCACTGCATTGTCTCCTAAGGTCTTCATATAGTAATGGGAGTGACCGCAGGCAAATGCACAATAATGCAAATAAGAAAATAAATGAAATTTTCTCTTTTAAATAGTATTTAATATCATATACTAGCAAATAAGAAGTCATCCATGTCACAGACTAAACTCCAGTGCAGTTGGCTGGTGTCCGCAGCTCTCACTGCATTGTCGCCTAAGGTCTTCATATAGTAATGGGAGTGACCGCAGGCAAACGCACAATAATGCTAATAAGAAAATAAATGAAATTTTCTCTTTTAAATAGTATTTAATATCATATACTAGCAAATAAGAAGTCATCCACGTCACAGACTAAACTCCAGTGCAGTTGGCTGGTGTCCGCAGCTCTCTCTGCATTGTCTCCTAAGGTCTTCATATAGTAAGGGGTGTGACCGCAGGCAAACGCACAATAATGCTAATAAGAAAATAAATGAAATTTTCTCTTTTAAATAGTATTTAATATTATATACTAGCAAATAAGAAGTCATCCACGTCACAGGCTAAACTCCAGTGCAGTTGGCTGGTGTCCGCAGCTCTCACTGCATTGTCGCCTAAGGTCTTCATATAGTAATGGGAGTGACCGCAGGCAAACGCACACTAATGCTAATAAGAAAATAAATGAAATTTTCTCTTTTAAATAGTATTTAATATCATATACTAGCAAATAAGAAGTCATCCACGACACAGACTAAACTCCAGTGCAATTGGCTGGTGTCCGCAGCTCTCACAGCATTGTCTCCTAAGGTCTTCATATAGTAATGGGAGTGACCGCAGGCAAACGCACAATAATGCTAATAAGAAAATAAATGAAATTTTCTCTTTTAAATAGTATTTAATATCATATACTAGCAAATAAGAAGTCATCCACGTCACAGACTAAACTCCAGTGCAGTTGGCTGGTGTCCGCAGCTCTCACTGCATTATCGCCTAAGGTCTTCATATAGTAATGGGAGTGACCGCAGGCAAATGCACAATAATGCTAATAAGAAAATAAATGAAATTTTCTCTTTTAAATAGTATTTAATATCATATACTAGCAAATAAGAAGTCATCCACGTCACAGACTAAAGTCCAGTGCAGTTGGCTGGTGTCCGCAGCTCTCTCTGCATTGTGTCCTGTAGTCTTCATATAGTAATGGGATTGACCGCAGGCAAATGCAAAATAATGCAAATGAGAAAATTAAAGCAATTTTCTCTTTTAAATTGTATTTTTTATCATATACTAGCAAATAAGAGTTCAATCACATCGAAGACTAAACTCGAGTGCAGTTGGCTGGTGTCCGCAACTCTCACTGCATTGTCTCCTAAGGTCTTGATATAGTAATGGGAGTGAACTCAGGCAAATGCACAATAATGCAAATAGGAAAATAAATGAAATTTTCTCTTTTAAATATTATTTAATATCTTATACTAGCAAATAAGAAGTCATCCAAGTCACAGACTAATCTCCTGTGCAGTTGGCTGATGTCCGCAGCTCTCTCTGCATTGTCTCCTATAGTTTTCATATAGTAATGGGAGTGACTCCAGGCAAACGCAAAATAATACAAATAAGAAAATTAAAGCAATTTTCTCTTTTAAATTGTATTTTTTATCATATACTAACAATAAAAGTTCAACCACATCGCAGACTAAACTCGAGTGCAGTTGGCTGGTGTCCGCAGCTCTCACTGCATTGTCTCCTAAAGTCTTCATATAGTAAAGGGAGTGAACGCAGGCAAACGCACAATAATGCAAATAAGAATATAAATGAAATTTTCTCTTTTTAATAGTATTTAATATCATATACTAGCAAATAAGGAGTCATCCACGTCACAGACTAAACTCCAGTGCAGTTGGCTGGTGTCCGCAGCTCTCACTGCATTGTCTCCTAAGGTCTTCATATAGTAATGGGAGTGACCGCAGGCAAACGCACAATAATGCAAATAAGAAAATAAATGAAATTTTCTCTTTTAAATAGTATTTAATATCATATACTAGCAAATAAGAAGTCATCCACGTCACAGACTAAACTCCAGTGCAATTGGCTGGTGTCCGCAGCTCTCACAGCATTGTCTCCTAAGGTCTTCATATAGTAATGGGAGTGACCGCAGGCAAACGCACAATAATGCTAATAAGAAAATAAATGAAATTTTCTCTTTTAAATAGTATTTAATATCATATACTAGCAAATAAGAAGTCATCCACGTCACAGACTAAACTCCAGTGCAGTTGGCTGGTGTCCGCAGCTCTCACTGCATTATCGCCTAAGGTCTTCATATAGTAATGGGAGTGACCGCAGGCAAACGCACAATAATGCTAATAAGAAAATAAATGAAATTTTCTCTTTTAAATAGTATTTAATATCATATACTAGCAAATAAGAAGTCATCCACGTCACAGACTAAACTCCAGTGCAGTTGGCTGGTGTCCGCAGCTCTCTCTGCATTGTGTCCTGTAGTCTTCATATAGTAATGGGATTGACCGCAGGCAAACGCAAAATAATGCAAATAAGAAAATTAAAGCAATTTTCTCTTTTAAATTGTATTTTTTATCATATACTAACAAATAAGAGTTCAACCACATCGAAGACTAAACTCGAGTGCAGTTGGCTGGTGTCCGCAACTCTCACTGCATTGTCTCCTAAGGTCTTGATATAGTAATGGGAGTGAACTCAGGCAAATGCACAATAATGCAAATAGGAAAATAAATGAAATTTTCTCTTTTAAATATTATTTAATATCTTATACTAGCAAATAAGAAGTCATCCAAGTCACAGACTAATCTCCTGTGCAGTTGGCTGATGTCCGCAGCTCTCTCTGCATTGTCTCCTATAGTTTTCATATAGTAATGGGAGTGACTCCAGGCAAACGCAAAATAATGCAAATAAGAAAATTAAATCAATTTTCTCTTTTAAATTGTATTTTTTATCATATACTAACAATAAAAGTTCAACCACATCGCAGACTAAACTCGAGTGCAGTTGGCTGGTGTCCGCAGCTCTCACTGCATTGTCTCCTAAAGTCTTCATATAGTAAAGGGAGTGAACGCAGGCAAACGCACAATAATGCAAATAAGAATATAAATGAAATTTTCTCTTTTTAATAGTATTTAATATCATATACTAGCAAATAAGGAGTCATCCACGTCACAGACTAAACTCCAGTGCAGTTGGCTGGTGTCCGCAGCTCTCACTGCATTGTCTCCTAAGGTCTTCATATAGTAATGGGAGTGACCGCAGGCAAACGCACAATAATGCAAATAAGAAAATAAATGAAATTTTCTCTTTTAAATAGTATTTAATATCATATACTAGCAAATAAGAAGTCATCCACGTCACAGACTAAACTCCAGTGCAGTTGGGAGGTGTCCGCAGCTCTCACTGCATTGTCTCCTAAGGTCTTCATATAGTAATGGGAGTGACCGCAGGCAAACGCACAATAATGCTAATAAGAAAATAAATGAAATTTTCTCTTTTAAATAGTATTTAATATTATATACTAGCAAATAAGAAGTCATCCACGTCACAGACTAAACTCCAGTGCAGTTGGCTGGTGTCCGCAGCTCTCACTGCATTGTCGCCTAAGGTCTTCATATAGTAATGGGAGTGACCGCAGGCAAACGCACAATAATGCAAATAAGAAAATAAATGAAATTTTCTCTTTTAAATAGTATTTAAAATCATATACTAGCAAATAAGAAGTCATCCACGTCACAGACTAAAATCCAGTGCAGCTGGCTGGTGTCCGCAGCTCTCACTGCATTGTCTCCTAAGGTCTTCATATAGTAATGGGAGTGAACGCAGGCAAACGCACAATAATGCTAATAAGAAAATAAATGAAATTTTCTCTTTTAAATAGTATTTAATATCATATACTAGCAAATAAGAAGTCATCCACGTCACAGACTAAACTCCAGTGCAGCTGGCTGGTGTCCGCAGCTCTCACTGCATTGTCTCCTAAGGTCTTCATATAGTAATGGGAGTGAACGCAGGCAAACGCACAATAATGCAAATAAGAAAATAAATGAAATTTTCTCTTTTAAATAGTATTTAATATCATATACTAGCAAATAAGAAGTAATCCACGTCACAGACTAAACTCCAGTGCAGTTGGCTGGTGTCCGCAGCTCTCTCTGCATTGTCTCCTATAGTCTTCATATAGTAATGGGAGTGACTGCAAGCAAACGCAAAATAATGCAAATAAGAAAATTAAAGCAATTTTCTCTTTTAAATTGTCTTTTTTATCATATACTAACAAATAAGAGTTCAACCACATCGCAGACTAAACTCGAGTGCAGTTGGCTGGTGTCCGCAGCTCTCACTGCATTGTCTCCTAAGGTCTTCATATAGTAATGGGAGTGACCGCAGGCAAACGCACAATAATGCAAATAAGAAAATTAAAGCAATTTTCTCTTTTAAATTGTATTTTTTATCATATACTAACAAATAAGAGTTCAACTACATCGCAGACTAAACTCGAGGGCAGTTGGCTGGTGTCCGCAGCTCTCACTGCATTGTCTCCTAAGGTCTTCATATAGTAATGGGAGTGAACGCAGGCAAACGCACAATAATGCAAATAAGAAAATAAATGAAATTTTCTCTTTCTAAATAGTATTTAATATCATATACTAGCAAATAAGAAGTCATCCACGTCACAGACTAATCTCCAGTGCAGTTGGCTGGTGTCCGCAGCTCTCTCTGCATTGTCTCCTATAGTTTTCATATAGTAATGGGAGTGACCGCAGGCAAACGCAAAATAATGCAAATAAGAAAATTAAAGCAATTTTCTCTTTTAAATTGTATTTTTTATCATATACTAACAATAAGAGTTCAACCACATCGCAGACTAAACTCGAGTGCAGTTGGCTGGTGGCCGCAGCTCTCACTGCATTGTCTCCAAAATCTTCATACAGTAAAGGGAGTGAACGCAGGCAAATGCACAATAATGCAAATAAGAAAATAAATGAAATTTTCTCTTTTTAATAGTATTTAATATCATATACTAGCAAATAAGAAGTCATCCACGTCACAGACTAATCTCCAGTGCAGTTGGCTGGTGTCCGCAGCTCTCTCTGCATTGTGTCCTATAGTCTTCATATAGTAATGGGAGTGACCGCAGGCAAACGCAAAATAATGCAAATAAGAAAATTAAAGCAATTTTCTCTTTTAAATTGTATTTTTTATCATATACTAACAAATAAGAGTTCAACCACATTGCAGACTAAACTCGAGTGCAGTTTGCTGGTGTCCGCAGCTCTCACTGCATTGTCTCCTAAGGTCTTCATATAGTAATGGGAGTGAACGCAGGCAAACACACAATAATGCAAATAGGAAAATAAATGAAATTTTCTCTTTTAAATATTATTTAATATCTTATACTAGCAAATAAGAAGTCATCCACGTCACAGACTAATCTCCAGTGCAGTTGGCTGGTGTCCGCAGCTCTCTCTGCATTGTCTCCTATAGTCTTCATATAGTAATGGGAGTGACCGCAGGCAAACGCAAAATAATGCAAATAAGAAAATTAAAGCAATTTTCTCTTTTAAATTGTATTTTTTATCATATACTAACAAATAAGAGTTCAACCACATCGCAGTCTAAACTAGAGTGCAGTTGGCTGGTGTCCGCAGCTCTCACTGCATTGTCTCCTAAGGTCTTCATATAGTAATGGGAGTGACCGCAGGCAAACGCACAATAATGCAAATAAGAAAATTAAAGCAATTTTCTCTTTTAAATTATATTTTTTATCATATACTAACAAATAAGAGTTCAACCACATCGCAGACTAAACTCGAGTGCAGTTGGCTGGTGTCCGCAGCTCTCACTGCATTGTCTCCTAAGGTCTTCATATAGTAATGGGAGTGACCGCAGGCAAACGCACAATAATGCAAATAAGAAATTTAAAGCAATTTTCTCTTTTAAATTGTATTTTTTATCATATACTAACAAATAAGAGTTCAACTACATCGCAGACTAAACTCAAGGGCAGTTGGCTGGTGTCCGCAGCTCTCACTGCATTGTCTCCTAAGGTCTTCATATAGTAATGGGAGTGAACGCAGGCAAACGCACAATAATGCAAATAAGAAAATAAATGAAATTTTCTCTTTTAAATAGTATTTAATATCATATAGTAGCAAATAAGAAGTCATCCACGTCACAGACTAAACTCCAGTGCAGTTGGCTGGTGTCCGCAGCTCTCTCTGCATTGTCTCCTATAGTCTTCATATAGTAATGGGAGTGACCGCAGGCAAACGCAAAATAATGCAAATAAGAAAATTAAAGCAATTTTCTCTTTTAAATTGTATTTTTTATCATATACTAACAAATAAGAGTTCAACCACATCGCAGACTAAACTCGAGTGCAGTTGGCTGGTGTCCGCAGCTCTCACTGCATTGTCTCCTAAGGTCTTCATATAGTAATGGGAGTGACCGCAGGCAAACGCACAATAATGCAAATAAGAAAATTAAAGCAATTTTCTCTTTTAAATTGTATTTTTTATCATATACTAACAAATAAGAGTTCAACTACATCGCAGACTAAACTCGAGGGCAGTTGGCTGGTGTCCGCAGCTCTCACTGCATTGTCTCCTAAGGTCTTCATATAGTAATGGGAGTGAACGCAGGCAAACGCACAATAATGCAAATAAGAAAATAAATGAAATTTTCTCTTTTAAATAGTATTTAATATCATATACTAGCAAATAAGAAGTCATCCACGTCACAGACTAAACTCCAGTGCAATTGGCTGGTGTCCGCAGCTCTCTCTGCATTGTCTCCTATAGTCTTCATATAGTAATGGGAGTGACCGCAGGCAAACGCAAAATAATGCAAATAAGAAAATTAAAGCAATTTTCTCTTTTAAATTGTATTTTTTATCATATACTAACAAATAAGAGTTCAACCACATCGCAGACTAAACTCGAGTGCAGTTGGCTGGTGTCCGCAGCTCTCACTGCATTGTCTCCTAAGGTCTTCATATAGTAATGGGAGTGAATGCAGGCAAACGCACAATAATGCAAATAGGAAAATAAATGAAATTTTCTCTTTTAAATATTATTTAATATCTTATACTAGCAAATAAGAAGTCATCCACGTCACAGACTAATCTCAAGTGCAGTTGGCTGGTGTCCGCAGCTCTCTCTGCATTGTCTCCTATAGTCTTCATATAGTAATGGGAGTGACCGCAGGCAAACGCACAATAATGCAAATAAGAAAATAAATGAAATTTTCTCTTTTAAATATTATTTAATATCATATACTAGCAAATAAGAAGTCATCCACATCACAGACTAAACTCCAGTGCAGTTGGCTGGTGTCCGCAGCTCTCACTGCATTGTCGCCTAAGGTCTTCATATAGTAATGGGAGTGACCGCAGGCAAACGCACAATAATGCTAATAAGAATATAAATGAAATTTTCTCTTTTAAATAGTATTTAATATCATATACTAGCAAATAAGAAGTCATCCACATCACAGACTAAACTCCAGTGCAGTTGGCTGGTGTCCGCAGCTCTCACTGCATTGTCTCCTAAGGTCTTCATATAGTAATGGGAGTGATCGCAGGCAAACGCACAATAATGCTAATAAGAAAATAAATGAAATTTTCTCTTTTAAATAGTATTTAATATTATATACTAGCAAATAGGAAGTCATCCACGTCACAGACTAAACTCCAGTGCAGTTGGCTGGTGTCCGCAGCTCTCACTGCATTGCCGCCTAAGGTCTTCATATAGTAATGGGAGTGACCGCAGGCAAACGCACACTAATGCTAATAAGAAAATAAATGAAATTTTCTCTTTTAAATAGTATTTAATATCATATACTAGCAAATAAGAAGTCATCCACGTCACAGACTAAACTCCAGTGCAGTTGGCTGGTGTCCGCAGCTCTCACTGCATTGTCGCCTAAGGTCTTCATATAGTAATGGGAGTGACCGCAGGCAAACGCACAATAATGCTAATAAGAAAATAAATGAAATTTTCTCTTTTAAATAGTATTTAATATCATATACTAGCAAATAAGAAGTCATCCAAGTCACAGACTAAACTCCAGTGCAGTTGGCTGATGTCCGCAGCTCTCTCTGCATTGTGTCCTATAGTCTTCATATAGTAATGGGATTGACCGCAGGCAAACGCAAAATAATGCAAATAAGAAAATTAAAGCAATTTTCTCTTTTAAATTGTATTTTTTATCATATACTAACAAATAAGAGTTCATCCACATCACAGACTAAACTCCAGTGCAGTTGGCTGGTGTCCGCAGCTCTCACTGCATTGTCTCCAAAGGTCTTCATATAGTAACGGGAGTGAACGCAGGCAAACGCACAATAATGCTAATAAGAAAATAAATGAAATTTTCTTTTTTAAATAGTATTTAATATCATATACTAGCAAATAAGAAGTCATCCACGTCACAGACTGAACTCCAGTGCAGTTGGCTGGTGTCCGCAGTTCTCACTGCATTGTCTCCTAAGGTCTTCATATAGTAATGGGAGTGACCGCAGGCACACGCACAATAATGCAAATAAGAAAATAAATGAAATTTTCTCTTTTAAATAGTATTTAATATCATATACTAGCAAATAAGAAGTCATCCACGTCACAGACTAAACTCCAGTGCAGTTGGCTGGTGTCCGCACCTCTCACTGCATTGTCTCCTAAGGTCTTCATATAGAAATGGGAGTCACCGCAGGCAAACGCACAATAATGCTAATAAGAAAATAAATGAAATTTTCTCTTTTAAATGGTATGTAATATCATATACTAGCAAATAAGAAGTCATCCACATCACAGACCAAACGCCAGTGCAGTTGGCTGGTGTCCGCAGCTCTCACTGCATTGTCTCCTAAGGTCTTCATATAGTAATGGGAGTGACCGCAGGCAATCGCACAATAATGCTAATAAGAAAATAAATGACATTTTCTTTTTTACATAGTATTTAATATTATATACTAGCAAATAAGAAGTCATACACGTCACAGACTAATCTCCAGTGGAGTTGGCTGGTGTCCGCAGCTCTCTCTGCATTGTCTCCTAAGGTCTTCATATTGTAATGGGAGTGAACGCAGGCAAACGCAAAATATGCTAATAAGAAAATAAATGAAATTTTCTCTTTTAAATAGTTTTTAATATCATATACTAGCAAATAAGAAGTCATCCACGTCACAGAGTAAACTCCAGTGCAGTTGGCTGGTGTCCGCAACTCTCACTGCATTGTCTCCTAAGGTCTTCATATTGTAATGGGAGTGACCGCAGGCAAACGCACAATAATGCAAATAAGAAAATAAATGAAATTTTCTCTTTTAAATAGTATTTAATATCATATACTAGCAAATAAGAAGTCATCCACGTCACAGACTAAACTCCAGTGCAGTTGGCTGGTGTCCGCAGCTCTCACTGCATTGTCTCCTAAGGTCTTCATATAGTAATGGGAGTCACCGCAGGCAAACGCACAATAATGCTAATAAGAAAA
Source organism: Locusta migratoria (assembly GCA_026315105.1). Classification (NCBI taxonomy): domain Eukaryota; kingdom Metazoa; phylum Arthropoda; class Insecta; order Orthoptera; family Acrididae; genus Locusta; species Locusta migratoria. Next base: position 743,757 of record JAOYRU010000298.1, read on the forward strand.
TAAATGAAATTTTCTCTTTTAAATGGTATTTAATATCATATACTAGCAAATAAGAAGTCATCCACTTCACAGACTAAACTCCAGTGCAGTTGGCTGGTGTCCGCAGCTCTCACTGCATTGTCGCCTAAGGTCTTCATATAGTAATGGGAGTGACCGCAGGCAAACGCACAATAATGCTAATAAGAAAATAAATGAAATTTTCTCTTTTAAATAGTATTTAATATCATATACTAGCAAATAAGAAGTCATCCACGTCACAGACGAAACTCCAGTGCAGTTGGCTGGTGTCCGCAGCTCTCACTGCATTGTCTCCTAAGGTCTTTATATAGTAATGTGAGTCACCGCAGGCAAACGCACAATAATGCTAATAAGAAAATAAATGAAATTTTCTCTTTTAAATAGTATTTAATATCATATACTAGCAAATAAGAAGTCATCCACGTCAAAGACTAAACTCCAGTGCAGTTAGCTGGTGTCCGCAGCTCTCACTGCATTGTCGCCTAAGGTCTTCATATAGTAATGGGAGTGACCGCAGGCAAACGCACAATAATGCTAATAAGAAAATAAATGACATTTTCTCTTTTAAATAGTATTTAATATCATATACTAGCAAATAAGAAGTCATCCACGTCACAGACAAATCTCCAGTGCAGTTGGCTGGTGTCCGCAGCTCTCTCTGCATTGTGTCCTATAGTCTTCATATAGTAATGGGAGTGACCGCAGGCAAACGCAAAATAATGCAAATAAGAAAATTAAAGCAATTTTCTCTTTTAAATTGTATTTTTTATCATATACTAACAAATAAGAGCTCAACCACATCGCAGACTAAACTCGAGTGCAGTTGGCTGGTGTCCGCAGCTCTCACTGCATTGTCTCCTAAGGTCTTCATATAGTAATGGGAGTGAGCGCAGGCAAACGCACAATAATGCAAATAAGAAAATAAATGAAATTTTCTCTTTTAAATAGTATTTAATATCATATACTAGCAAATAAGAAGTCATCCACGTCACAGACTAAACTCCAGTGCAGTTGGCTGGTGTCCGCAGCTCTCTCTGCATTGTCTCCTATAGTCTTCATATAGTAATGGGAGTGACCGCAGGCAAACGCAAAATAATGCAAATAAGAAAATTAAAGCTATTTTCTCTTTTAAATTGTATTTTTTATCATATACTAACCAATAAGAGTTCAACCACATCGCAGACTAAACTCGAGTGCAGTTGGCTGGTGTCCGCAGCTCTCACTGCATTGTCTCCTAAGGTCTTCATATAGTAATGGGAGTGAACGCAGGCAAACGCACAGTAATGCAAATAAGAAAATAAATGAAATTTTCTCTTTTAAATAGTATTTAATATCATATACTAGCAAATAAGAAGTCATCCACGTCACAGACTAAACTCCAGTGCAGTTGGCTGGTGTCCGCAGCTCTCTCTGCATTGTCTCCTATAGTCTTCATATAGTAATGGGAGTGACCGCAGGCAAACGCAAAATAATGCAAATAAGAAAATTAAAGCTATTTTCTCTTTTAAATTGTATTTTTTATCATATACTAACCAATAAGAGTTCAACCACATCGCAGACTAAACTCGAGTGCAGTTGGCTGGTGTCCGCAGCTCTCACTGCATTGTCTCCTAAGGTCTTCATATAGTAATGGGAGTGAACGCAGGCAAACGCACAATAATGCAAATAGGAAAATAAATGAAATTTTCTCTTTTAAATATTATTTAATATCTTATACTAGCAAATAAGAAGTCATCCACGTAACAGACTAATCTCCAGTGCAGTTGGCTGGTGTCCGCAGCTCTCTCTGCATTGTCTCCTATAGTCTTCATATAGTAATGGGAGTGACCGCAGGCAAACGCAAAATAATGCAAATAAGAAAATTAAAGCAATTTTCTCTTTTAAATTGTATTTTTTATCATATACTAACAAATAAGAGTTCAACCACATCGTAGTCTAAACTCGAGTGCAGTTGGCTGGTGTCCGCAGCTCTCACTGCATTGTCTCCTAAGGTCTTCATATAGTAAAGAGAGTGAACGCAGGCAAACGCACAATAATGCAAATAAGAAAATAAATCAAATTTTCTCTTTTAAATAGTATTTAATATCATATACTAGCAAATAAGAAGTCATCCAAGTCACAGACTAAACTCCAGTGCAGTTGGCTGGTGTCCGCAGCTCTCACTGCATTGTCTCCTAAGGTCTTCATATAGTAATGGGAGTGACCGCAGGCAAACGCACAATAATGCAAAAAAGAAAATAAATGAAATTTTCTCTTTTAAATAGTATTTAATATCATATACTAGCAAATAAGAAGTCATCCACGTCACAGACTAAACTCCAGTGCAGTTGGCTGGTGTCCGCAGCTCTCACTGCATTGTCACCCAAGGTCTTCATATAGTAATGGGAGTGACCGCAGGCAAACGCACAATAATGCTAATAAGAAAATAAATGAAATTTTCTCTTTTAAATAGTATTTAATATCATATACTAGCAAATAAGAAGACATCCACGTCACAGACTAAACTCCAGTGCAGTTGGCTGGTGTCCGCAGCTCTCACTGCATTGTCTCCTAAGGTCTTCATATAGAAATGGGAGTGACCGCAGGCAAACGCACAATAATGCTAATAAGAAAATAAATGAAATTTTCTCTTTTAAATAGTATTTAATATTATATACTAGCAAATAAGAAGTCATCCACGTCACAGACTAAACTCCAGTGCAGTTGGCTGGTGTCCGCAGCTCTCACTGCATTGTCGCCTAAGGTCTTCATATAGTAATGGGAGTGACCGCAGGCAAACGCACATTAATGCTAATAAGAAAATAAATGAAATTTTCTCTTTTAAATAGTATTTAATATCATATACTAGCAAATAAGAAGTCATCCACGTCACAGACTAAACTCCAGTGCAGTTGGCTGGTGTCCGCAGCTCTCACTGCATTGTCTCCTAAGGTCTTCATATAGTAATGGGAGTGACCGCAGGCAAACGCACAATAAGGCTAATAAGAAAATAAATGAAATCTTCTCTTTTAAATATTATTTAATATCATATACTAGCAAATAAGAAGTCATCCACGTCACAGACTAATCTCAAGTGCAGTTGGCTGGTGTCCGCAGCTCTCTCTGCATTGTCTCCTATAGTCTTCATATAGTAATGGGAGTGACCGCAGGCAAACGCAAAATAATGCAAATAGGAAAATTAAAGCAATTTTCTCTTTTAAATTGTATTTTTTATCATATACTAACAAATAAGAGTTCAACCACATCGCAGACTAATCTCGAGTGCAGTTGGCTGGTGTCCGCAGCTCTCACTGCATTGTCTCCTAAGGTCTTCATATAGTAATGGGAGTGACCGCAGGCAAACGCACAATAATGCTAATAAGAAAATAAATGACATTTTCTCTTTTAAATAGTATTTAATATCATATACTAGCAAATAAGAAGTCATCCACGTCACAGACAAATCTCCAGTGCAGTTGGCTGGTGTCCGCAGCTCTCTCTGCATTGTGTCCTATAGTCTTCATATAGTAATGGGAGTGACCGCAGGCAAACGCAAAATAATGCAAATAAGAAAATTAAAGCTATTTTCTCTTTTAAATTGTATTTTTTATCATATACTAACCAATAAGAGTTCAACCACATCGCAGACTAAACTCGAGTGCAGTTGGCTGGTGTCCGCAGCTCTCACTGCATTGTCTCCTAAGGTCTTCATATAGTAATGGGAGTGAACGCAGGCAAACGCACAATAATGCAAATAGGAAAATAAATGAAATTTTCTCTTTTAAATATTATTTAATATCTTATACTAGCAAATAAGAAGTCATCCACGTAACAGACTAATCTCCAGTGCAGTTGGCTGGTGTCCGCAGCTCTCTCTGCATTGTCTCCTATAGTCTTCATATAGTAATGGGAGTGACCGCAGGCAAACTCAAAATAATGCAAATAAGAAAATTAAAGCAATTTTCTCTTTTAAATTGTATTTTTTATCATATACTAACAAATAAGAGTTCAACCACATCGTAGTCTAAACTCGAGTGCAGTTGGCTGGTGTCCGCAGCTCTCACTGCATTGTCTCCTAAGGTCTTCATATAGTAAAGAGAGTGAACGCAGGCAAACGCACAATAATGCAAATAAGAAAATAAATCAAATTTTCTCTTTTAAATAGTATTTAATATCATATACTAGCAAATAAGAAGTCATCCAAGTCACAGACTAAACTCCAGTGCAGTTGGCTGGTGTCCGCAGCTCTCACTGCATTGTCTCCTAAGGTCTTCATATAGTAATGGGAGTGACCGCAGGCAAACGCACAATAATGCAAAAAAGAAAATAAATGAAATTTTCTCTTTTAAATAGTATTTAATATCATATACTAGCAAATAAGAAGTCATCCACGTCACAGACTAAACTCCAGTGCAGTTGGCTGGTGTCCGCAGCTCTCACTGCATTGTCACCCAAGGTCTTCATATAGTAATGGGAGTGACCGCAGGCAAACGCACAATAATGCTAATAAGAAAATAAATGAAATTTTCTCTTTTAAATAGTATTTAATATCATATACTAGCAAATAAGAAGACATCCACGTCACAGACTAAACTCCAGTGCAGTTGGCTGGTGTCCGCAGCTCTCACTGCATTGTCTCCTAAGGTCTTCATATAGAAATGGGAGTGACCGCAGGCAAACGCACAATAATGCTAATAAGAAAATAAATGAAATTTTCTCTTTTAAATAGTATTTAATATTATATACTAGCAAATAAGAAGTCATCCACGTCACAGACTAAACTCCAGTGCAGTTGGCTGGTGTCCGCAGCTCTCACTGCATTGTCGCCTAAGGTCTTCATATAGTAATGGGAGTGACCGCAGGCAAACGCACATTAATGCTAATAAGAAAATAAATGAAATTTTCTCTTTTAAATAGTATTTAATATCATATACTAGCAAATAAGAAGTCATCCACGTCACAGACTAAACTCCAGTGCAGTTGGCTGGTGTCCGCAGCTCTCACTGCATTGTCTCCTAAGGTCTTCATATAGTAATGGGAGTGACCGCAGGCAAACGCACAATAAGGCTAATAAGAAAATAAATGAAATCTTCTCTTTTAAATATTATTTAATATCATATACTAGCAAATAAGAAGTCATCCACGTCACAGACTAATCTCAAGTGCAGTTGGCTGGTGTCCGCAGCTCTCTCTGCATTGTCTCCTATAGTCTTCATATAGTAATGGGAGTGACCGCAGGCAAACGCAAAATAATGCAAATAGGAAAATTAAAGCAATTTTCTCTTTTAAATTGTATTTTTTATCATATACTAACAAATAAGAGTTCAACCACATCGCAGACTAATCTCGAGTGCAGTTGGCTGGTGTCCGCAGCTCTCACTGCATTGTCTCCTAAGGTCTTCATATAGTAATGGGAGTGACCGCAGGCAAACGCACAATAATGCTAATAAGAAAATAAATGACATTTTCTCTTTTAAATAGTATTTAATATCATATACTAGCAAATAAGAAGTCATCCACGTCACAGACAAATCTCCAGTGCAGTTGGCTGGTGTCCGCAGCTCTCTCTGCATTGTGTCCTATAGTCTTCATATAGTAATGGGAGTGACCGCAGGCAAACGCAAAATAATGCAAATAAGAAAATTAAAGCAATTTTCTCTTTTAAATTGTATTTTTTATCATATACTAACAAATAAGAGTTCAACCACATCGCAGACTAAACTCGAGTGCAGTTGGCTGGTATCCGCAGCTCTCACTGCATTGTCTCCTAAAGTCTTCATATAGTAATGGGAGTGAACGCAGGCAAACGCACAATAATGCAAGTAGGAAAATAAATGAAATTCACTCTTTTAAATAGTATTTAATATCTTATACTAGCAAATAAGAAGTCATCCACGTCACAGACAAAACTCCAGTGCAGTTGGCTGGTGTCCGCAGCTCTCTCTGCATTGTCTCCTATAGTCTTCATATAGTAATGGGAGTGACCGCAGGCAAACGCAAAATAATGCAAATAAGAAAATTAATGCAATTTTCTCTTTTAAATTGAATTTTTTATCATATACTAACAAATAAGAGTTCAACCACATCGCAGACTAAACTCGAGTGCAGTTGGCTGGTGTCCGCAGCTCTCACTGCATTGTCTCCTAAGGTCTTCATATAGTAAAGGGAGTGAACGCAGGCAAACGCACAATAATGCAAATAAGAAAATAAATGAAATTTTCTCTTTTAAATAGTATTTGATATCATATACTAGCAAATAAGAAGTCATCCACGTCACAGACTAAACTCCAGTGCAGTTGGCTGGTGTCCGCAGCTCTCTCTGCATTGTCTCCTATAGTCTTCATATAGTAATGGGAGTGACCGCAGGCAAACGCAAAATAATGCAAATAAGAAAATTAAAGCTATTTTCTCTTTTAAATTGTATTTTTTATCATATACTAACCAATAAGAGTTCAACCACATCGCAGACTAAACTCGAGTGCAGTTGGCTGGTGTCCGCAGCTCTCACTGCATTGTCTCCTAAGGTCTTCATATAGTAATGGGAGTGAACGCAGGCTAACGCACAGTAATGCAAATAAGAAAATAAATGAAATTTTCTCTTTTAAATAGTATTTAATATCATATACTAGCAAATAAGAAGTCATCCACGTCACAGACTAAACTCCAGTGCAGTTGGCTGGTGTCCGCAGCTCTCACTGCATTGTCTCCTAAGGTCTTCATATAGTAATGGGAGTGACCGCAGGCAAACGCACAATAATGCTAATAAGAAAATAAATGAAATTTTCTCTTTTAAATAGTATTTAATATCATATACTAGCAAATAAGAAGTCATCCACGTCACAGACTAAACTCCAGTGCAGTTGGCTGGTGTCCGCAGCTCTCTCTGCATTGTCTCCTATAGTCTTCATATAGTAATGGGAGTGACCGCAGGCAAACGCAAAATAATGCAAATAAGAAATTAAAGCAATTTTCTCTTTTCAATTGTATTTTTTATCATATACTAACAATAAGAGTTCAACCACATCGCAGACTAAACTCGAGTGCAGTTGGCTGGTTTCCGCAACTCTCACTGCATTGTCTCCTAAGGTCTTCATATAGTAAATGGAGTGAACGCAGGCAAATGCACAATAATGCAAATAAGAAAATAAATGAAATTTTCTCTTTTTAATAGTATTTAATATCATATACTAGCAAATAAGAAGTCATCCACGTCAGAGACTAATCTCCAGTGCAGTTGGCTGGTGTCCGCAGCTCTCTCTGCATTGTGTCCTATAGTCTTCATATAGTAATGGGAGTGACCGCAGGCAAACGCAAAATAATGCAAATAAGAAAATTAAAGCAATTTTCTCTTTTAAATTGTATTTTTTATCATATACTAACAAATAAGAGTTCAACCACATCACAGACTAAACTCGAGTGCAGTTTGCTGGTGTCCGCAGCTCTCACTGCATTGTCTCCTAAGGTGTTCATATAGTAATGGGAGTGAACGCAGGCAAACGCACAATAATGCAAATAGGAAAACAAATGAAATTTTCTCTTTTAAATATTATTTAATATCATATACTAGCAAATAAGTAGTCATCCACGTAACAGACTAATCTCCAGTGCAGTTGGCTGGTGTCCGCAGCTCTCTCTGCATTGTCTCCTATAGTCTACATATAGTAATGGGAGTGATCGCAGGCAAACGCAAAATAATGCAAATAAGAAAATTAAAGCAATTTTCTCTTTTAAATTGTATTTTTTATCATATACTAACAAATAAGAGTTCAACCACATCGTAGTCTAAACTCGAGTGCAGTTGGCTGGTGTCCGCAGCTCTCACTGCATTGTCTCCTAAGGTCTTCATATAGTAAAGAGAGTGAACGCAGGCAAACGCACAATAATGCAAATAAGAAAATAAATGAAATTTTCTCTTTTAAATAGTATTTAATATCATATACTAGCAAATAAGAAGTCATCCACGTCACAGACTAAACTCCAGTGCAGTTGGCTGGTGTCCGCAGCTCTCACTGCATTGTCACCCAAGGTCTTCATATAGTAATGGGAGTGACCGCAGGCAAACGCACAATAATGCTAATAAGAAAATAAATGAAATTTTCTCTTTTAAATAGTATTTAATATCATATACTAGCAAATAAGAAGTCATCCACGTCACAGACTAAACTCCAGTGCAGTTGGCTGGAGTCCGCAGGTCTCACTGCATTGTCTCCTAAGGTCTTCATATAGAAATGGGAGTGACCGCAGGCAAACGCACAATAATGCTAATAAGAAAATAAATGAAATTTTCTCTTTTAAATATTATTTAATATCATATACTAGCAAATAAGAAGTCATCCACGTCACAGACTAAACTCCAGTGCAGTTGGCTGGTGTCCGCAGCTCTCACTGCATTGTCGCCTAAGGTCATCCACGTCACAGACTAAACTCCAGTGCAGTTGGCTGGTGTCCGCAGCTCTCACTGCATTGTCTCCTAAGGTCTTCATATAGAAATGGGAGTGACCGCAGGCAAACGCACAATAATGCTAATAAGAAAATAAATGAAATTTTCTCTTTTAAATAGTATTTAATATTATATACTAGCAAATAAGAAGTCATCCACGTCACAGACTAAACTCCAGTGCAGTTGGCTGGTGTCCGCAGCTCTCACTGCATTGTCGCGTAAGGTCTTCATATAGTAATGGGAGTGACCGCAGGCAAACGCACATTAATGCTAATAAGAAAATAAATGAAATTTTCTCTTTTAAATAGTATTTAATATCATATACTAGCAAATAAGAAATCATCCACGTCACAGACTAAACTCCAGTGCAGTTGGCTGGTGTCCGCAGCTCTCACTGCATTGTCTCCTAAGGTCTTCATATAGTAATGGGGGTGTCCGCAGGCAAACGCACAATAAGGCTAATAAGAAAATAAATGAAATTTTCTCTTTTAAATATTATTTAATATCATATACTAGCAAATAAGAAGTCATCCACGTCACAGACTAATCTCAAGTGCAGTTGGCTGGTGTCCGCAGCTCTCTCTGCATTGTCTCCTATAGTCTTCATATAGTAATGGGAGTGACCGCAGGCAAACGCAAAATAATGCAAATAGGAAAATTAAAGCAATTTTCTCTTTTAAATTGTATTTTTTATCATATACTAACAAATAAGAGTTCAACCACATCGCAGACTAATCTCGAGTGCAGTTGGCTGGTGTCCGCAGCTCTCACTGCATTGTCTCCTAAGGTCTTCATATAGTAATGGGAGTGACCGCAGGCAAACGCACAATAATGCAAATAAGAAAATAAATGAAATTTTCTCTTTTAAATAGTATTTAATATTATATACTAGCAAATAAGAAGTCATCCACGTCACAGACTAAACTCCAATGCAGTTGGCTGGTGTCCGCAGCTCTCACTGCATTGTCGCCTAAGGTCTTCATATAGTAATGGGAGTGACCGCAGGCAAACGCACAATAATGCTAATAAGAAAATAAATGAAATTTTCTCTTTTAAATAGTATTTAATATCATATACTGGCAAATAAGAAGTCATCCACGTCACAGACTAAACTCCAGTGCAGTTGGCTGGTGTCCGCAGCTCTCTCTGCATTGTGTCCTATAGTCTTCATATAGTAATGGGATTGACCGCAGGCAAACGCAAAATAATGCAAATAAGAAAATTAAAGCAATTTTCTCTTTTAAATTGTATTTTTTATCATATACTAACAAATAAGAGTTCAACCACATCACAGACTATACTCCAGTGGAGTTGGCTGGTGTCCGCAGCTCTCACTGCATTGTCTCCTAAGGTCTTCATATAGTAATGGGAGTGAACGCAGGCAAACGCACAATAATGCAAATAAGAAAATAAATGAAATTTTCTCTTTTACATAGTATTTAACATTATATACTAGCAAATAAGAAGTCATCCACGTCACAGACTAAACTCCAGTGCAGTTGGCTGGTGTCCGCAGCTCTCACTGCATTGTCTCCTAAGGTCTTCATATAGTAATGGGAGTGACCGCAGGCAAATGCACAATAATGCAAATAAGAAAATAAATGACATTTTCTCTTTTAAATAGTATTTAATATCATATACTAGCAAATAAGAAGTCATCCATGTCACAGACTAAACTCCAGTGCAGTTGGCTGGTGTCCGCAGCTCTCACTGCATTGTCGCCTAAGGTCTTCATATAGTAATGGGAGTGACCGCAGGCAAACGCACAATAATGCTAATAAGAAAATAAATAAAATTTTCTCTTTTAAATAGTATTTAATATTATATACTAGCAAATAAGAAGTCATCCACGTCACAGACTAAACTCCAATGCAGTTGGCTGGTGTCTGCAGCTCTCACTGCATTGTCGCCTAAGGTCTTCATATAGTAATGGGAGTGACCGCAGGCAAACGCACAATAATGCTAATAAGAAAATAAATGAAATTTTCTCTTTTAAATAGTATTTAATATCATATACTAGCAAATAAGAAGTCATCCACGTCACAGACTAAACTCCAGTGCAGTTGGCTGGTGTCCGCAGCTCTCTCTGCATTGTGTCCTATAGTCTTCATATAGTAATGGGATTGACCGCAGGCAAACGCAAAATAATGCAAATAAGAAAATTAAAGCAATTTTCTCTTTTAAATTGTATTTTTTATCATGTACTAACAAATAAGAGTTCAACCACATCACAGACTATACTCCAGTGGAGTTGGCTGGTGTCCGCAGCTCTCTCTGCATTGTCTCCTATAGTCTTCATATAGTAATGGGAGTGACCGCAGGCAAACGCAAAATAATGCAAATAAGAAAATTACAGCAATTTTCTCTTTTAAATTATATTTTTTATCATATACTAACAAATAAGAGTTCAACCACATCGCAGACTAAACTCGAGTGCAGTTGGCTGGTGTCCGCAGCTCTCACTGCATTGTCTCCTAAGGTCTTCATATAGTAAAGGGAGTGAACGCAGGCAAACGCACAATAATGCAAATAAGAAAATAAATGACATTTTCTCTTTTAAATAGTATCTAATATTATATACTAGCAAATAAGAAGTCATCCACGTCACAGACTAAACTCCAGTGCAGTTGGCTGGTGTCCGCAGCTCTCACTGCATTGTCTCTTAAGGTCTTCATATAGTAATGGGAGTGACCGCAGGCAAACGCACAATAATGCTAATAAGAAAATAAATAAAATTTTCTCTTTTAAATAGTATTTAATATTATATACTAGCAAATAAGAAGTCATCCACGTCACAGACTAAACTCCAATGCAGTTGGCTGGTGTCTGCAGCTCTCACTGCATTGTCGCCTAAGGTCTTCATATAGTAATGGGAGTGACCGCAGGCAAACGCACAATAATGCTAATAAGAAAATAAATGAAATTTTCTCTTTTAAATAGTATTTAATATCATATACTAGCAAATAAGAAGTCATCCACGTCACAGACTAAACTCCAGTGCAGTTGGCTGGTGTCCGCAGCTCTCTCTGCATTGTGTCCTATAGTCTTCATATAGTAATGGGATTGAACGCAGGCAAACGCACAATAATGCTAATAAGAAAATAAATGAAATTTTCTCTTTTAAATAGTATTTAATATCATATACTAGCAAATAAGAAGTCATCCACGTCACAGACTAAACTCCAGTGCAGTTGGCTGGTGTCCGCAGCTCTCTCTGCATTGTGTCCTATAGTCTTCATATAGTAATGGGATTGACCGCAGGCAAACGCACAATAATGCTAATAAGAAAATAAATGAAATTTTCTCTTTTAAATAGTATCTAATATTATATACTAGCAAATAAGAAGTCATCCACGTCACAGACTAAACTCCAGTGCAGTTGGCTGGTGTCTGCAGCTCTCACTGCATTGTCTCCTAAGGTCTTCATATAGTAAGGGGTGTGACCGCAGGCAAACGCACAATAATGCTAATAAGAAAATAAATGAAATTTTCTCTTTTAAATAGTATTTAATATCATATACTAGCAAATAAGAAGTCATCCACGTCACAGACTAAACTCCAGTGCAGTTGGCTGGTGTCCGCAGCTCTCACTGCATTGTCTCCTAAGGTCTTCATATAGTCATGGGAGTGACCGCAGGCAAACGCACAATAATGCTAATAAGAAAATAAATGAAATTTTCTCTTTTAAATAGTATCTAATATTATATACTAGCAAATAAGAAGTCATCCACGTCACAGACTAAACTCCAGTGCAGTTGGCTGGTGTCCGCAGCTCTCACTGCATTGTCTCTTAAGGTCTTCATATAGTAATGGGAGTGACCGCAGGCAAACGCACAATAATGCTAATAAGAAAATAAATAAAATTTTCTCTTTTAAATAGTATTTAATATTATATACTAGCAAATAAGAAGTCATCCACGTCACAGACTAAACTCCAATGCAGTTGGCTGGTGTCTGCAGCTCTCACTGCATTGTCGCCTAAGGTCTTCATATAGTAATGGGAGTGACCGCAGGCAAACGCACAATAATGCTAATAAGAAAATAAATGAAATTTTCTCTTTTAAATAGTATTTAATATCATATACTAGCAAATAAGAAGTCATCCACGTCACAGACTAAACTCCAGTGCAGTTGGCTGGTGTCCGCAGCTCTCTCTGCATTGTGTCCTATAGTCTTCATATAGTAATGGGATTGACCGCAGGCAAACGCAAAATAATGCAAATAAGAAAATTAAAGCAATTTTCTCTTTTAAATTGTATTTTTTATCATGTACTAACAAATAAGAGTTCAACCACATCACAGACTATACTCCAGTGGAGTTGGCTGGTGTCCGCAGCTCTCTCTGCATTGTCTCCTATAGTCTTCATATAGTAATGGGAGTGACCGCAGGCAAACGCAAAATAATGCAAATAAGAAAATTACAGCAATTTTCTCTTTTAAATTTTATTTTTTATCATATACTAACAAATAAGAGTTCAACCACATCGCAGACTAAACTCGAGTGCAGTTGGCTGGTGTCCGCAGCTCTCACTGCATTGTCTCCTAAGGTCTTCATATAGTAAAGGGAGTGAACGCAGGCAAACGCACAATAATGGAAATAAGAAAATAAATGAAATTTTCTCCTTTAAATAGTATTTCATATCATATACTAGCAAATAAGAAGTCATCCACGTCACAGACTAAACTCCAGTGCAGTTGGCTGTTGTCCGCAGCTCTCACTGCATTGTCGCCTAAGGTCTTCATATAGTAATGGGAGTGACCGCAGGCAAACGCACAATAATGCTAATAAGAAAATAAATGAAATTTTCTCTTTTAAATAGTATTTAATATCATATACTAGCAAATAAGAAGTCATCCACGTCACAGACTAAACTCCAGTGCAGTTGGTTGGTGTCCGCAGCTCTCACTGCATTGTCGCCTAAGGTCCTCATATAGTAATGGGAGTGACCGCAGGCAAACGCACAATAATGCTAATAAGAAAATAAATGAAATTTTCTCTTTTAAATAGTATTTAATATCATATACTAGCAAATAAGAAGTCATCCACGTCACAGACTAAACTCCAGTGCAGTTGGCTGGTGTCCGCAGCTCTCACTGCATTGTCTCCTAAGGTCTTCATATAGTAATGGGAGTGACCGCAGGCAAACGCACAATAAGGCTAATAAGAAAATAAATGAAATTTTCTCTTTTAAATATTATTTAATATCATATACTAGCAAATAAGAAGTCATCCACGTCACAGACTAATCTCAAGTGCAGTTGGCTGGTGTCCGCAGCTCTCTCTGCATTGTCTCCTATAGTCTTCATATAGTAATGGGAGTGACCGCAGGCAAACGCAAAATAATGCAAATAGGAAAATTAAAGCAATTTTCTCTTTTAAATTGTATTTTTTATCATATACTAACAAATAAGAGTTCAACCACATCGCAGACTAATCTCGAGTGCAGTTGGCTGGTGTCCGCAGCTCTCACTGCATTGTCTCCTAAGGTCTTCATAAAGTAATGGGAGTGACCGCAGGCAAACGCACAATAATGCTAATAAGAAAATAAATGAAATTTTCTCTTTTAAATAGTATTTAATATCATATACTTGCAAATAAGAAGTCATCCACGTCACAGATTAAACTCCAGTGCAGTTGGCTGGTGTCCGCAGCTCTCTCTGCATTGTGTCCTATAGTCTTCATATAGTAATGGGATTGATCGCAGGCAAACGCAAAATAATGCAAATAAGAAAATTAAAGCAATTTTCTCTTTTAAATTGTATTTTTTATCATATACTAACAAATAAGAGTTCAACCACATCACAGACTATACTCCAGTGGAGTTGGCTGGTGTCCGCAGCTCTCACTGCATTGTCTCCTAAGGTCTTCATATAGTAATGGGAGTGAACGCAGGCAAACGCACAATAATGCAAATAAGAAAATAAATGAAATTTTCTCTTTTACATAGTATTTAACATTATATACTAGGAAATAAGAAGTCATCCACGTCACAGACTAAACTCCAGTGCAGTTGGCTGGTGTCCGCAGCTCTCACTGCATTGTCTCCTAAGGTCTTCATATAGTAAAGGGAGTGAACGCAGGCAAACGCACAATAATGCAAATAAGAAAATAAATGAAATTTTCTCTTTTAAATAGTATTTAATATCATATGCTAGCAAATAAGAAGTCATCCGCGTCACAGACTAAACTCCAGTGCAGTTGGCTGGTGTCCGCAGCTTTCACTGCATTGTCTCCTAAGGTCTTCATATAGTAATGGGAGTGACCGCAGGCAAATGCACAATAATGCAAATAAGAAAATAAATGACATTTTCTCTTTTAAATAGTATTTAATATCATATACTAGCAAATAAGAAGTCATCCATGTCACAGACTAAACTCCAGTGCAGTTGGCTGGTGTCCGCAGCTCTCACTGCATTGTCGCCTAAGGTCTTCATATAGTAATGGGAGTGACCGCAGGCAAACGCACAATAATGCTAATAAGAAAATAAATGAAATTTTCTCTTTTAAATAGTATTTAATATCATATACTAGCAAATAAGAAGTCATCCACGTCACAGACTAAACTCCAGTGCAGTTGGCTGGTGTCTGCAGCTCTCACTGCTTTGTCTCCTAAGGTCTTCATATAGTAAGGGGTGTGACCGCAGGCAAACTCACAATAATGCTAATAAGAAAATAAATGAAATTTTCTCTTTTAAATAGTATTTAATATCATATACTAGCAAATAAGAAGTCATCCACGTCACAGACTAAACTCCAGTGCAATTGGCTGGTGTCCGCAGCTCTCACTGCATTGTCTCCTAAGGTCTTCATATAGTCATGGGAGTGACCGCAGGCAAACGCACAATAATGCTAATAAGAAAATAAATGAAATTTTCTCTTTTAAATAGTATCTAATATTATATACTAGCAAATAAGAAGTCATCCACGTCACAGACTAAACTCCAGTGCAGTTGGCTGGTGTCCGCAGCTCTCACTGCATTGTCTCTTAAGGTCTTCATATAGTAATGGGAGTGACCGCAGGCAAACGCACAATAATGCTAATAAGAAAATAAATAAAATTTTCTCTTTTAAATAGTATTTAATATTATATACTAGCAAATAAGAAGTCATCCACGTCACAGACTAAACTCCAATGCAGTTGGCTGGTGTCAGCAGCTCTCACTGCATTGTCGCCCAAGGTCTTCATATAGTAATGGGAGTGACCGCAGGCAAACGCACAATAATGCTAATAAGAAAATAAATGAAATTTTCTCTTTTAAATAGTATTTAATATCATATACTAGCAAATAAGAAGTCATCCACGTCACAGACTAAACTCCAGTGCAGTTGGCTGGTGTCCGCAGCTCTCTCTGCATTGTGTCCTATAGTCATCATATAGTAATGGGATTGACCGCAGGCAAACGCAAAATAATGCAAATAAGAAAATTAAAGCAATTTTCTCTTTTAAATTGTATTTTTTATCATATACTAACAAATAAGAGTTCAACCACATCACAGACTATACTCCAGTGGAGTTGGCTGGTGTCCGCAGCTCTCTCTGCATTGTCTCCTGTAGTCTTCATATAGTAATGGGAGTGACCGCAGGCAAACGCACAATAATGCTAATAAGAAAATTACAGCAATTTTCTCTTTTAAATTATATTTTTTATCATATACTAACATATAAGAGTTCAACCACATCGCAGACTAAACTCGAGTGCAGTTGGCTGGTGTCCGCTGCTCTCACTGCATTGTCTCCAAAGGTCTTCATATAGTAAAGGGAGTGAACGCAGGCAAACGCACAATAATGCAAATAAGAAAATAAATGAAATTTTCTCCTTTAAATAGTATTTCATATCATATACTAGCTAATAAGAAGTCATCCACGTCACAGACTAAACTCCAGTGCAGTTGGCTGTTGTCTGCAGCTCTCACTGCATTGTCGCCTAAGGTCTTCATATAGTAATGGGAGTGACCGCAGGCAAACGCACAATAATGCTAATAAGAAAATAAATGAAATTTTCTCTTTTAAATAGTATTTAATATCATATACTAGCAAATAAGAAGTCATCCACGTCACAGACTAAACTCCAGTGCAGTTGGTTGGTGTCCGCAGCTCTCACTGCATTGTCGCCTAAGGTCTTCATATAGTAATGGGAGTGACCGCAGGCAAACGCACAATAATGCTAATAAGAAAATAAATGAAATTATCTCTTTTAAATAGTATTTAATATCATATACTAGCAAATAAGAAGTCATCCACGTCACAGACTAAACTCCAGTGAAGTTGGCTGGTGTCCGCAACTCTCACTGCATTGTCTCCTAAGGTCTTTGTATAGTCATGGGAGTGACCGCAGGCAAACGTACAATAATGCTAATAAGAAAATAAATGAAATTTTCTCTTTTAAATAGTATTTAATATCATATACTAGCAAATAAGAAGTCATCCACGTCACAGACTAAACTCCAGTGCAGTTGGCTGGTGTCCGCAGCTCTCACTGCATTGTCTCCTAAGGTCTTCATATAGTAATGGGAGTGACCGCAGGCAAACGCACAATAAGGCTAATAAGAAAATAAATGAAATTTTCTCTTTTAAATATTATTTAATATCATATACTAGCAAATAAGAAGTCATCCACGTCACAGACTAATCTCAAGTGCAGTTGGCTGGTGTCCGCAGCTCTCTCTGCATTGTCTCCTATAGTCTTCATATAGTAATGGGAGTGACCGCAGGCAAACGCAAAATAATGCAAATAGGAAAATTAAAGCAATTTTCTCTTTTAAATTGTATTTTTTATCATATACTAACAAATAAGAGTTCAACCACATCGCAGACTAATCTCGAGTGCAGTTGGCTGGTGTCCGCAGCTCTCACTGCATTGTCTCCTAAGGTCTTCATATAGTAATGGGAGTGACCGCAGGCAAACGCACAATAATGCAAATAAGAAAATAAATGAAATTTTCTCTTTTAAATAGTATTTAATATTATATACTAGCAAATAAGAAGTCATCCACGTCACAGACTAAACTCCAATGCAGTTGGCTGGTGTCCGCAGCTCTCACTGCATTGTCGCCTAAGGTCTTCATATAGTAATGGGAGTGACCGCAGGCAAACGCACAATAATGCTAATAAGAAAATAAATGAAATTTTCTCTTTTAAATAGTATTTAATATCATATACTGGCAAATAAGAAGTCATCCACGTCACAGACTAAACTCCAGTGCAGTTGGCTGGTGTCCGCAGCTCTCTCTGCATTGTGTCCTATAGTCTTCATATAGTAATGGGATTGACCGCAGGCAAACGCAAAATAATGCAAATAAGAAAATTAAAGCAATTTTCTCTTTTAAATTGTATTTTTTATCATATACTAACAAATAAGAGTTCAACCACATCACAGACTATACTCCAGTGGAGTTGGCTGGTGTCCGCAGCTCTCACTGCATTGTCTCCTAAGGTCTTCATATAGTAATGGGAGTGAACGCAGGCAAACGCACAATAATGCAAATAAGAAAATAAATGAAATTTTCTCTTTTACATAGTATTTAACATTATATACTAGCAAATAAGAAGTCATCCATGTCACAGACTAATCTCCAGTGGAGTTGGCTGGTGTCTGCAGCTCTCTCTGCATTGTCTCCTATAGTCTTCATATAGTAATGGGAGTGAACGCAGGCAAACGCAAAATAATGCAAATAAGAAAATTACAGCAATTTTCTCTTTTAAATTGTATTTTTTATCATATACTAACAAATAAGAGTTCAACCACATCGCAGACTAAACTCGAGTGCAGTTGGCTGGTGTCCGCAGCTCTCACTGCATTGTCTCCTAAGGTCTTCATATAGTAAAGGGAGTGAACGCAGGCAAACGCACAATAATGCAAATAAGAAAATAAATGAAATTTTCTCTTTTAAATAGTATTTAATATCATATGCTAGCAAATAAGAAGTCATCCACGTCACAGACTAAACTCCAGTGCAGTTGGCTGGTGTCCGCAGCTTTCACTGCATTGTCTCCTAAGGTCTTCATATAGTAATGGGAGTGACCGCAGGCAAATGCACAATAATGCAAATAAGAAAATAAATGACATTTTCTCTTTTAAATAGTATTTAATATCATATACTAGCAAATAAGAAGTCATCCATGTCACAGACTAAACTCCAGTGCAGTTGGCTGGTGTCCGCAGCTCTCACTGCATTGTCGCCTAAGGTCTTCATATAGTAATGGGAGTGACCGCAGGCAACGCACAATAATGCTAATAAGAAAATAAATGAAATTTTCTCTTTTAAATAGTATTTAATATCATATACTAGCAAATAAGAAGTCATCCACGTCACAGACTAAACTCCAGTGCAGTTGGCTGGTGTCTGCAGCTCTCACTGCATTGTCTCCTAAGGTCTTCATATAGTAAGGGGTGTGACCGCAGGCAAACGCAAAATAATGCTAATAAGAAAATAAATGAAATTTTCTCTTTTAAATAGTATTTAATATCATATACTAGCAAATAAGAAGTCATCCACGTCACAGACTAAACTCCAGTGCAGTTGGCTGGTGTCCGCAGCTCTCACTGCATTGTCTCCTAAGGTCTTCATATAGTCATGGGAGTGACCGCAGGCAAACGCACAATAATGCTAATAAGAAAATAAATGAAATTTTCTCTTTTAAATAGTATCTAATATTATATACTAGCAAATAAGAAGTCATCCACGTCACAGACTAAACTCCAGTGCAGTTGGCTGGTGTCCGCAGCTCTCACTGCATTGTCTCTTAAGGTCTTCATATAGTAATGGGAGTGACCGCAGGCAAACGCACAATAATGCTAATAAGAAAATAAATAAAATTTTCTCTTTTAAATAGTATTTAATATTATATACTAGCAAATAAGAAGTCATCCACGTCACAGACTAAACTCCAGTGCAGTTGGCTGGTGTCTGCAGCTCTCACTGCATTGTCGCCTAAGGTCTTCATATAGTAATGGGAGTGACCGCAGGCAAACGCACAATAATGCAAATAAGAAAATAAATGACATTTTCTCTTTTAAATAGTATTTAATATCATATACTAGCAAATAAGAAGTCATCCATGTCACAGACTAAACTCCAGTGCAGTTGGCTGGTGTCCGCAGCTCTCACTGCATTGTCGCCTAAGGTCTTCATATAGTAATGGGAGTGACCGCAGGCAACGCACAATAATGCTAATAAGAAAATAAATGAAATTTTCTCTTTTAAATAGTATTTAATATCATATACTAGCAAATAAGAAGTCATCCACGTCACAGACTAAACTCCAGTGCAGTTGGCTGGTGTCTGCAGCTCTCACTGCATTGTCTCCTAAGGTCTTCATATAGTAAGGGGTGTGACCGCAGGCAAACGCAAAATAATGCTAATAAGAAAATAAATGAAATTTTCTCTTTTAAATAGTATTTAATATCATATACTAGCAAATAAGAAGTCATCCACGTCACAGACTAAACTCCAGTGCAGTTGGCTGGTGTCCGCAGCTCTCACTGCATTGTCTCCTAAGGTCTTCATATAGTCATGGGAGTGACCGCAGGCAAACGCACAATAATGCTAATAAGAAAATAAATGAAATTTTCTCTTTTAAATAGTATCTAATATTATATACTAGCAAATAAGAAGTCATCCACGTCACAGACTAAACTCCAGTGCAGTTGGCTGGTGTCCGCAGCTCTCACTGCATTGTCTCTTAAGGTCTTCATATAGTAATGGGAGTGACCGCAGGCAAACGCACAATAATGCTAATAAGAAAATAAATAAAATTTTCTCTTTTAAATAGTATTTAATATTATATACTAGCAAATAAGAAGTCATCCACGTCACAGACTAAACTCCAGTGCAGTTGGCTGGTGTCTGCAGCTCTCACTGCATTGTCGCCTAAGGTCTTCATATAGTAATGGGAGTGACCGCAGGCAAACGCACAATAATGCTAATAAAAAAATAAATGAAATTTTCTCTTTTAAATAGTATTTAATATCATATACTAGCAAATAAGAAGTCATCCACGTCACAGACTAAACTCCAGTGCAGTTGGCTGGTGTCCGCAGCTCTCTCTGCATTGTGTCCTATAGTCTTCATATAGTAATGGGATTGACCGCAGGCAAACGCAAAATAATGCAAATAAGAAAATTAAAGCAATTTTCTCTTTTAAATTGTATTTTTTATCATATACTAACAAATAAGAGTTCAACCACATCACAGACTATACTCCAGTGGAGTTGGCTGGTGTCCGCAGCTCTCTTTGCATTGTCTCCTATAGTCTTCATATAGTAATGGGAGTGACCGCAGGCAAACGCAAAATAATGCAAATAAGAAAATTACAGCAATTTTCTCTTTTAAATTATATTTTTTATCATATACTAACAAATAAGAGTTCAACCACTTCGCAGACTAAACTCGAGTGCAGTTGGCTGGTGTCCGCAGCTCTCACTGCATTGTCTCCTAAGGTCTTCATATAGTAAAGGGAGTGAACGCAGGCAAACGCACAATAATGCAAATAAGAAAATAAATGAAATTTTCTCCTTTAAATAGTATTTCATATCATATACTAGCAAATAAGAAGTCATCCACGTCACAGACTAATCTCCAGTGCAGTTGGCTGTTGTCCGCAGCTCTCACTGCATTGTCGCCTAAGGTCTTCATATAGTAATGGGAGTGACCGCAGGCAAACGCACAATAATGCTAATAAGAAAATAAATGAAATTTTCTCTTTTAAATAGTATTTAATATCATATACTAGCAAATAAGAAGTCATCCACGTCACAGACTAAACTCCAGTGCAGTTGGTTGGTGTCCGCAGCTCTCACTGCATTGTCGCCTAAGGTCTTCATATAGTAATGGGAGTGACCGCAGGCAAACGCACAATAATGCTAATAAGAAAATAAATGAAATTTTCTCTTTTAAATAGTATTTAATATCATATACTAGCAAATAAGAAGTCATCCACGTCACAGACTAAACTCCAGTGCAGTTGGCTGGTGTCCGCAGCTCTCACTGCATTGTCTCCTAAGGTCTTCGTATAGTCATGGGAGTGACCGCAGGCAAACGTACAATAATGCTAATAAGAAAATAAATGAAATTTTCTCTTTTAAATAGTATTTAATATCATATACTAGCAAATTGGAAGTCATCAACGTCACAGACTAAACTCGAGTGCAGTTGGCTGGTGTCCGCAGCTCTCACTGCATTGTCTCCTAAGGTCTTCATATAGTAATGGGAGTGAACGCAGGCCAACGCACAATAATGCAAATAAGAAAATAAATGAAATTTTCTCTTTTTAATAGTATTTAATATCATATACTAGCAAATAAGAAGTCATCCACGTCACAGACTAAACTCCAGTGCAGTTGGCAGTGTCCGCAGCTCTCACTGCATTGTCTCCTAAGGTCTTCATATAGTAATGGGAGTGAACGCAGGCAAACGCACAATAATGCAAATAAGAAAATAAATGAAATTTTCTCTTTTACATAGTATTTAACATTATATACTAGCAAATAAGAAGTCATCCACGTCACAGACTAATCTCCAGTGGAGTTGGCTGGTGTCCGCAGCTCTCTCTGCATTGTCTCCTATGGTCTTCATATAGTAATGGGAGTGACCTCAGGCAATCGCAAAATAATGCAAATAAGAAAATTAAAGCAATTTTCTCTTTTAAATTGTATTTTTTATCATATACTAACAAATAAGAGTTCAACCACATCGCAGACTAAACTCGAGTGCAGTTGGCTGGTGTCCGCAGCTCTCACTGCATTGTCTCTTAAGGTCTTCATGTAGTAATGGGAGTGAACGCAGGCAAACGCACAATAATGCAAATAAGAAAATAAATGAAATTTTCTCTTTTACATAGTATTTAACATTATATACTAGCAAATAAGAAGTCATCCACGTCACAGACTAATCTCCAGTGGAGTTGGCTGGTGTCCGCAGCTCTCTCTGCATTGTCTCCTATAGTCTTCATATAGTAATGGGAGTGACCGCAGGCAATCGCAAAATAATGCAAATAAGAAAATTAAAGCAATTTTCTCTTTTAAATAGTATTTAATATCATATACTAACAAATAAGAGTTCAACCACATCGCAGACTAAACTCGAGTGCAGTTGGCTGGTGTCCGCAGCTCTCACTGCATTGTCTCCTAAGGGCTTCATATAGTAATGGGAGTGACCGCAGGCAAACGCACAATAATGCACATAAGAAAATAAATGAAATTTTCTCTTTTAAATAGTATTTAATATCATATACTAGCAAATAAGAAGTCATCCACGTCACAGACTAAACTCCAGTGCAGTTGGCTGGTGTCCGCAGCTCTCACTGCATTGTCGCCTAAGGTCTTCATATAGTAATGGGAGTGACCGCAGGCAAACACACAATAATGCTAATAAGAAAATAAATGAAATTTTCTCTTTTAAATAGTATTTAATATCATATACTAGCAAATATGAAGTCATCCACGTCACAGACTAAACTCCAGTGCAGGTGGCTGGTGTCCGCAGCTCTCACTGCATTGTCTCCTAAGGTCTTCATATAGTAATGGGAGTGACCGCAGGCAAAAGCACAATAATGCTAATAAGAAAATAAATGAAATTTTCTCTTTTAAATAGTATTTAATATCATATACTAGCAAATAAGAAGTCATCCACGTCACAGACTAAACTCCAGTGCAGTTGGCTGGTGTCCGCAGCTCTCACTGCATTGTCTCCTAAGGTCTTCATATAGTCATGGGAGTGACCGCAGGCAAACGCACAATAATGCTAATAAGAAAATAAATGAAATTTTCTCTTTTAAATAGTATTTAATATCATATACTAGCAAATAGGAAGTCATCAACGTCACAGACTAAACTCCAGTGCAGTTGGCTGGTGTCCGCAGCTCTCACTGCCTTGTCTCCTAAGGTCTTCATATCGTAATGGGAGTGACCGCAGATAAACGCACAATAATGCTAATAAGATAATAAATAAAATTTTCTCTTTTAAATAGTATTTAATATCATATACTAGCAAATAAGAAGTCATCCTCGTCACAGACTAAACTCCAGTGCAGTTGGCTGATGTCCGCAGCTCTCTCTGCATTGTGTCCTATAGTCTTCATATAGTAATGGGATTGACCGCAGGCAAACGCAAAATAATGCAAATAAGAAAATTAAAGCAATTTTCTCTTTTAAATTGAATTATTTATCATATACTAACAAATAAGAGTTCAACCACATCGCAGACTAAACTCGAGTGCAGTTGGCTGGTGTCCGCAGCTCTCACTGCATTGTCACCTAAGGTCTTCATATAGTAATTGAAGTGAACGAAGGCAACTGCACAATAATGCTAATAAGAAAATAAATGAAATTTTCTCTTTTACATAGTATTTAACATTATATACTAGCAAATAAGAAGTCATCCACGTCACAGACTAATCTCCAGTGGAGTTGGCTGGTGTCCGCAGCTCTCTCTGCATTTTCTCCTATAGTCTTCATATAGTAATGGGAGTGACCGCAGGCAATCGCAAAATAATGCAAATAAGAAAATTAAAGCAATTTTCTCTTTTAAATAGTATTTAATATCATATACTAACAAATAAGAGTTCAACCACATCGCAGACTAAACTCGAGTGCAGTTGGCTGGTGTCCGCAGCTCTCACTGCATTGTCTCCTAAGGTCTTCATATAGTAATGGGAGTGACCGCAGGCAAACGCACAATAATGCACATAAGAAAATAAATGAAATTTTCTCTTTTAAATAGTATTTAATATCATATACTAGCAAATAAGAAGTCATCCACGTCACAGACTAAACTCCAGTGCAGTTGGCTGGTGTCCGGAGCTCTCACTGCATTGTCTCCTAAGGTCTTCATATAGTAATGGGAGTGACCGCAGGCAAACGCACAATAATGCCAATAAGAAAATAAATGAAATTTTCTCTTTTAAATAGTATTTAATATCATATACTAGCAAATATGAAGTCATCCACATCACAGACTAAACTCCAGTGCAGTTGGCTGGTGTCCGCAGCTCTCACTGCATTGTCTCCTAAGGTCTTCATATAGTAATGGGAGTGACCGCAGGCAAACGCACAATAATGCTAATAAGAATATAAATGAAATTTTCTCTTTTAAATAGTATTTAATATCATATACTAGCAAATAAGAAGTCATCCACGTCACAGACTAAACTCCAGTGCAGTTGGCTGGTGTCCGCAGCTCTCACTGCATTGTCTCCTAAGGTCTTCATATAGTCATGGGAGTGACCGCAGGCAAACGCACAATAATGCTAATAAGAAAATAAATGAAATTTTCTCTTTTAAATAGTATTTAATATCATATACTAGCAAATAGGAAGTCATCAACGTCACAGACTAAACTCCAGTGCAGTTGGCTGGTGTCCGCAGCTCTCACTGCCTTGTCTCCTAAGGTCTTCATATAGTAATGGGAGTGACCGCAGATAAACGCACAATAATGCTAATAAGAAAATAAATGAAATTTTCTCTTTTAAATAGTATTTAATATCATATACTAGCAAATAAGAAGTCATCCTCGTCACAGACTAAACTCCAGTGCAGTTGGCTGATGTCCGCAGCTCTCTCTGCATTGTGTCCTATAGTCTTCATATAGTAATGGGATTGACCGCAGGCAAACGCAAAATAATGCAAATAAGAAAATTAAAGCAATTTTCTCTTTTAAATTGAATTTTTTATCATATACTAACAAATAAGAGTTCAACCACATCGCAGACTAAACTCGAGTGCAGTTGGCTGGTGTCCGCAGCTCTCACTGCATTGTCACCTAAGGTCTTCATATAGTAATGGAAGTGAACGAAGGCAACTGCACAATAATGCTAATAAGAAAATAAATGAAATTTTCTCTTTTAAATAGTATTTAATATCATATACTAGCAAATAAGAAGTCATCCACGTCACAGACTGAACTCCAGTGCAGTTGGCTGGTGTCCGCAGCTCTCACTGCATTGTCTCCTAAGGTCTTCATATAGTAATGGGAGTGACCGCAGGCAAACACACAATAATGCAAATAAGAAAATAAATGAAATTTTCTCTATTAAAATGTATTTAATATCATATACTAGCAAATAAGAAGTCATCCACGTCACAGACTAAACTCCAGTGCAGTTGGCTGGTGTCCGCAGCTCTCACTGCATTGTCTCCTAAGGTCTTCATATAGTAATGGGAGTCACCGCAGGCAAACGCACAATAATGCTAATAAGAAAATAAATGAATTTTTCTCTTTTAAATAGTATTTAATATCATATACTAGCAAATAAGAAGTCATCCACGTCACAGACTAAACTCCAGTGCAGTTGGCTGGTGTCCGCAGCTCTCACTGCATTGTCGCCTAAGGTCTTCATATAGTAATGGGAGTGACCGCAGGCAAACGCACAATAATGCAAATAAGAAAATAAATGAAATTTTCTCTTTTAAATAGTATTTAATATCATATAGTAGCAAATAAGAAGTCATCCACGTCACAGACTAAACTCCAGTGCAGTTGGCTGGTGTCCGCAGCTCTCACTGCATTGTCTCCTAAGGTCTTCATATAGTAATGGGAGTCACCGCAGGCAAACGCACAATAATGCTAATAAGAAAATAAATGAAATTTTCTCTTTTAAATAGTATTTAATATCATATACTAGCAAATAAGAAGTCATCCACGTCACAGACTAAACTCCAGTGCAGTTGGCTGGTGTCCGCAGCTCTCACTGCATTGTCGCCTAAGGTCTTCATATAGTAATGGGAGTGACCGCTGGAAAATGCACAATAATGCTAATAAGAAAATAAATGACATTTTCTCTTTTAAATAGTATTTAATATCATATACTAGCAAATAAGAAGTCATCCACGTCACAGACAAATCTCCAGTGCAGTTGGCTGGTGTCCGCAGCTCTCTCTGCATTGTCTCCTATAGTCTTAATATAGTAATGGGAGTGACCGCAGGCAAACGCAAAATAATGCAAATAAGAAAATTAAAACAATTTTCTCTTTTAAATTGTATTTTTTATCATAAACTAACAAATAAGAGTTCAACCACATCGCAGACTAAACTCGAGTGCAGTTGGCTGGTGTCCGCAGCTCTCACTGCATTGTCTCCTAAAGTCTTCATATAGTAATGGGAGTGAACGCAGGCAAACGCACAATAATGCAAGTAGGAAAATAAATGAAATTCACTCTTTTAAATAGTATTTAATATCTTATACTAGCAAATAAGAAGTCATCCACGTCACAGACTAAACTCCAGTGCAGTTGGCTGGTGTCCGCTGCCCTCTCTGCATTGTCTCCTATAGTCGTCGTATAGTAATGGGAGTGACCGCAGGCAAACGCAAAATAATGCAAATAAGAAAATTAAAGCAATTTTCTCTTTTAAATTGAATTTTTTATCATATACTAACAAATAAGAGTTCACCCACATCGCAGACTAAACTCGAGTGCAGTTGGCTGGTGTCCGCACCTCTCACTGCATTGTCTCCTAAGGTCTTCATATAGTAAAGGGAGTGAACGCAGGCAAACGCACAATAATGCAAATAAGAAAATAAATGAAATTTTCTCTTTTAAATAGTATTTAATAACATATACTAGCAAATAAGAAGTCATCCACGTCACAGACTAAACTCCAGTGCAGTTGGCTGGTGTCCGCAGCTCTCTCTGCATTGTCTCCTATAGTCTTCATATAGTAATGGGAGTGACCGCAGGCAAACGCAAAACAATGCAAATAAGAAAATTAAAGCTATTTTCTCTTTTAAATTGTATTTTTTATCATATACTAACAAATAAGAGTTCAACCACATCGCAGACTAAACTCGAGTGCAGTTGGCTGGTGTCCGCAGCTCGCACTGCATTGTCTCCTAAGGTCTTCATATAGTAATGGGAGTGAACGCAGGCAAACGCACAATAATGCAAATAAGAAAATAAATGAAATTTTCTCTTTTAAATAGTATTTAATATCATATACTAGCAAATAAGAAGTCATCCACGTCACAGACTAAACTGCAGTGCAGTTGGCTGGTGTCCGCAGCTCTCACTGCATTGTCTCCTAAGGTCTTCATATAGTAATGGGAGTGACCGCAGGCAAACGCACAATAATGCTAATAAGAAAATAAATGAAATTTTCTCTTTTAAATTGTATTTAATATCATATACTAGCAAATAAGAAGTCATCCACGTCACAGACTAAACTCCAGTGCAGTTGGCTGGTGTCCGCAGCTCTCTCTGCATTGTCTCCTATAGTCTTCATATAGTAATGGGAGTGACCGCAGGCAAACGCAAAATAATGCAAATAAGAAAACTAAAGCAATTTTCTCTTTTAAATTGTATTTATTATCATATACTAACAAATAAGAGTTCAACCACATCGCAGACTAAACTCGAGTGCAGTTGGCTGGTGTCCGCAGCTCTCACTGCATTGTCTCCTAAGGTCTTCATATAGTAATGGGAGTGAACGCAGGCAAACGCACAATAATGCAAATAAGAAAATAAATGAAATTTTCTCTTTTAAATAGTATTTAAAATCATATACTAGCAAATATGAAGTCATCCACGTCACAGACTAAACTCCAGTGCAGTTGGCTGTTGTCCGCAGCTCTCACTGCATTGTCGCCTAAGGTCTTCATATAGTAATGGGAGTGACCGCAGGCAAACGCACAATAATGCTAATAAGAAAATAAATGAAATTTTCTGTTTTAAATAGTATTTAATATCATATACTAGCAAATAAGAAGTCATCCACGTCACAGACAAATCTCCAGTGCAGTTGGCTGGTGTCCGCAGCTCTCTCTGCATTGTCTCCTATAGTCTTCATATAGTAATGGGAGTGACCGCAGGCAAACGCAAAATAATGCAAATAAGAAAATTAAAGCAATTTTCTCTTTTAAATTGTATTTTTTATCATAAACTAACAAATAAGAGTTCAACCACATCGCAGACTAAACTCGAGTGCAGTTGGCTGGTGTCCGCAGCTCTCACTGCATTGTCTCCTAAAGTCTTCATATAGTAATGGGAGTGAACGCAGGCAAACGCACAATAATGCAAGTAGGAAAATAAATGAAATTCACTCTTTTAAATAGTATTTAATATCTTATACTAGCAAATAAGAAGTCATCCACGTCACAGACTAAACTCCAGTGCAGTTGGCTGGTGTCCGCAGCCCTCTCTGCATTGTCTCCTATAGTCGTCATATAGTAATGGGAGTGACCGCAGGCAAACGCAAAATAATGCAAATAAGAAAATTAAAGCAATTTTCTCTTTTAAATTGAATTTTTTATCATATACTAACAAATAAGAGTTCAACCACATCGCAGACTAAACTCTAGTGCAGTTGGCTGGTGTCCGCACCTCTCACTGCATTGTCTCCTAAGGTCTTCATATAGTAATGGGAGTGACCGCAGGCAAACGCACAATAATGCTAATAAGAAAATAAATGAAATTTTCTCTTTTAAATAGTATTTAAAATCATATACTAGCAAATATGAAGTCATCCACGTCACAGACTAAACTCCAGTGCAGTTGGCTTTTGTCCGCAGCTCTCACTGCATTGTCGCCTAAGGTCTTCATATAGTAATGGGAGTGACCGCAGGCAAACGCACAATAATGCAAATAAGAAAATAAATGAAATTTTCTCTTTTAAATAGTATTTAATATCATATACTAGCTAATAAGAAGTCATCCACGTCACAGACTAAACTCCAGTGCAGTTGGCTGGTGTCCGCAGCTCTCTCTGCATTGTCTCCTGCAGTCTTCATATAGTAATGGGAGTGACCGCAGGCAAACGCAAAATAATGCAAATAAGAAAATTAAAGCAATTTTCTCTTTTAAATTGTATTTTTTATCATATACTAACAAACAAGATTTCAACCACATCGCAGACTAAACTCGATTGCAGTTGGCTGGTGTCCGCAGCTCTCACTGCATTGTCTCCTAAGGTCTTCATATAGTAATGGAAGTGACCGCAGGCAAACGCACAATAATGCAAATATGAAAATAAATGAAATTTTCTCTTTTAAATAGTATTTACTATCATATACTAGCAAATAAGAAGTCATCCACGTCACAGACTAAACTCCAGTGCAGTTGGCTGGTGTCCGCAGCTCTCACTGCATTGTCTCCTAAGGTGTTCATATAGTAAAGGGAGTGAACGCAGGCAAACGCACAATAATGCAAATAAGAAAATAAATGAAATTTTCTCTTTTAAATAGTACTTAATAGCACATACTAGCAAATAAGAAGTCATCCACGTCACAGACTAAACTCCAGTGCAGTTGGCTGGTGTCCGCAGCTCTCACTGCATTGTCTCCTAAGGTCTTCATATAGTAATGGGAGTGAACGCAGGCAAACGCACAATAATGCAAATAAGAAAATAAATGAAATTTTCTCTTTTAAATAGTATTTAATATCATATACTAGCAAATAAGAAGTCATCCACGTCACAGACTAAACTCCAGTGCAGTTGGCTGGTGTCCGCAGCTCTCACTTCATTGTCTCCTAAGGTCTTCATATAGTAATGGGAGTGACCGCAGGCAAACGCAAAGTAATGCAAATAAGAAAATTAAAGCAATTTTCTCTTTTAAATTGTATTTTTTATCATATACTAACAAATAAGAGTTCAACCACATCACAGACTAAACTCGAGTGCAGGTGGCTGGTGTCCGCAGCTCTCACTGCATTGTCTTCAAAGGACTTCATATAGTAATGGGAGTGAACGCAGGCAAACGCACAATAATGCAAATAAGAAAATTAATGAAATTTTCTCTTTTAAATTGTATTTAATATCATATACTAGCAAATAAGAAGTCATCCACGTCACAGACTAAACTCCAGTGCAGTTGGCTGTTGTCCGCAGCTCTCACTGCATTGTCGCCTAAGGTGTTCATATAGTAATGGGAGTGAACGCAGGCAAACGCACAATAATACAATTAAGAAAATAAATGAAATTTTCTCTTTTAAATAGTATTTAATATCATATTCTAGCAAATAAGAAGTCATCCACATCACAGACTAAACTCCAGTGCAGTTGGCTGGTGTCCGCAGCTCTCTCTGCATTGTCTCCCATAGTCTTTATATAGTAATGGGAGTGACCGCAGGCAAACGCAAAATAATGCAAATAAGAAAATTAAAGCAATTTTCTCTTTTAAATTGTATTTTTTATCATATACTAACAAATAAGATTTCAACCACATCGACGACTAAACTCGAGTGCAGTTGGCTGGTGTCCGCAGCTCTCACTGCATTGTGTCCTAAGGTCTTCATATAGTAATGGAAGAGACCGCAGGCAATCGCACAATGATGCAAATAAGAAAATAAATGAAATTTTCTTTTTTAAATAGTATTTACTATCATATACTAGAAAATAAGGAGTCATCCACGTCACAGACTAAACTCCAGTGCAGTTGGCTGGTGTCCGCAGCTCTCACTGCATTGTCTCCTAAGGTCTTCATATAGTAATGGGAGTGACCGCAGGCAAACGCAAAATAATGCAAATAAAAAAATTAAAGCAATTTTCTCTTTTAAATTGTATTTCTTATCATATACTAACAAATAAGAGTTCAACCACATCGCAGACTAAACTCGATTGCAGTTGGCTGGTGTCCGCAGCTCTCACTGCATTGTCTCCTAAGGTCTTCATATAGTAATGGGAGTGAACGCAGGCAAATGCACAATAATGCAAATAAGATAATAAATGAAATTTTCTCTTTTAAATACTATTTAATATCATATACTAGCGAATAAGAAGTCATCCACCTCACAGACTAAACTCCAGTGCAGTTGGCTGGTGTCCGCAGCTCTCTCTTCATTGTCTCCTATAGTCTTCATATAGTAATGGGAGTGACCGCAGGCAAAAGCAAAATAATGCAAATTAAAAATTAAAGCAATTTTCTCTTTTAAATTGTATTTCTTATCATATACTAACAAATAAGAGTTCAACCACATCGCAGACTAAACTCGATTGCAGTTGGCTGGTGTCCGTAGCTCTCACTGCATTGTCTCCTAAGGTCTTCATATAGTAATGGGAGTTATCGCAGGCAAACGCAAAATAATGCAAATAAGATAATAAATGAAATTTTCTCTTTTAAATAGTATTTAATATCATATACTAGCAAATAAGAAGTCATCCACGTCACAGACTAAACTCCAGTGCAGTTGGCTGGTGTCCGCAGCTCTCTCTGCATTGTCTCCTATAGTCTTCATATAGTAATGGGAGTGACCGCAATCAAACGCAAAGTAATGCAAAAAAGAAAATTAAAGCAATTTTCTCTTTTAAATTATATTTTTTGTCATATACTAACAAATAAGAGTTCAACCACATCGCAGACTAAACTCGAGTGCAGTTGGCTGGTGTCCGCAGCTCTCACTGCATTGTCTCCTAAGGTCTTCATATAGTAATGGGAGTGAATTTTCTCTTTTAAATAGTATTTAATATCATATACTAGCAAATAAGAAGTCATCCACGTCACAGACTAAATTCCTGTGCAGTTGGCTGGTGTCCGCAGCTCTCACTGCATTGTCTCCTAAGGTCTTCATATAGTAATGGGAGTGACCGCAGGCAAACGCAAAGTAATGCAAATAAGAAAATTAAAGCAATTTTCTCTTTTAAATTGTATTTTTTATCATATGCTAACAAATAAGAGTTCAACCACATCACAGACTAAACTCGATTGTAGTTGGCTGGCGTCCGCAGCTCTCACTGCATTGTCGCCTAAGGTCTTCATATAGTAATGGGAGTGAACGCAGGTAAACGAACAATAATGCTAATAAGAAAATAAATGAAATTTTCTCTTTTAAATAGTATTTAATATCATATACTAGCAAATAAGAAGTCATCCACGTCACAGACGAAACTCCATTGCAGTTGGCTGGTGTCCGCAGCTCTCTGCATTGTCTCCTATAGTCTTCATATAGTAATGGGAGTGACCGCAGGCAAACGCAAAATTATGCAAATAAAAAAATTAAAGCAATTTTCTCTTTTAAATTGTATTTCTTATCATATACTAACAAATAAGAGTTCAACCACATCGCAGACTAAACTCGATTGCAGTTGGCTGGTGTCCGCAGCTCTCACTGCATTGTCTCCTAAGGTCTTCATATAGTAATGGGAGTAAACGCAGGCAAACGCACAATAATGCAAATAAGAAAATAAATGAAATTTTCTCTTTTAAATAGTATTTAATATCATATACTAGCGAATAAGAAGTCATCCATGTCACAGACTAAACTCCAGTGCAGTTGGCTGGTGTCCGCAGCTCTCTCTGCATTGTCTCCTATAGTCTTCATATAGTAATGGGAGTGACCGCAGGCAAACGCAAAATAATGCAAATAAGAAAACTAAAGCAATTTTCTCTTTTAAATTGTATTTATTATCATACACTAACAAATAAGAGTTCAACCACATCGCAGACTAAACTCGAGTGCAGTTGGCTGGTGTCCGCAGCTCTCACTGCATTGTCTCCTAAGGTCTTCATATAGTAATGGGAGTGAACGCAGGCAAACGCAAAATAATGCAAATAAGAAAATAAATGAAATTTTCTCTTTTAAATAGTATTTAATATCATATACTAGCAAATAAGAAGTCATCCACGTCACAGACTAAACTCCAGTGCAGTTGGCTGGTGTCCGCAGCTCTCACTGCATTGTCTCCTAAGGTCTTCATATAGTAATGGGAGTGAACGCAGGCAAACGCACAATAATGCAAATAAGAAAATAAATGAATTTTTTTCTTTTAAATAGTATTTAATATCATATACTAGCAAATAAGAAGTCATCCACGTCACAGACTAATTTCCTGTGCAGTTGGCTGTTGTCCGCAGCTCTCTCTGCATTGTCTCGTAAGGTCTTCATATAGTAATGGGAGTGACCGCAGGCAAACGCACAATAATGCTAATAAGAATATAAATGAAATTTTCTCATTTAAATTGTATTTTTTATCATATAATAACAAATAAGAGTTCAACCACATCGCAGACTAATCTCGAGTGCAGTTGGCTGGTGTCCGCAGCTTTCACTGCATTGTCTCCTAAGGTCTTCATATAGTAATGGGAGTGAACGCAGGCAAACGCACAATAATGCAAATAAGAAAATAAATGCAATTTTCTCTTTTAAATAGTATTTAATATCATATACTAGCAAATAAGAAGTTATCCACGTCACAGACTAAACTCCAGTGCAGTTGGCTGGTGTCCGCAGCTCTCTCTGCATTGTCTCCTATAGTCTTCATATAGTAATGGGAGTGACCGCAGGCAAACGCAAAATAATGCAAATAAGAAAATAAATGAAATTTTCTCTTTTAAATAGTATTTAATATCATATACTAGCAAATAAGAAGTCATCCACGTCACAGACTAAACTCCAGTGCAGTTGGCTGGTGTCCGCAGCTCTCTCTGCATTGTCTCCTATAGTCTTCATATAGTAATGGGAGTGACCGCAGGCAAACGCAAAATAATGCAAATAAGATAATAAAAGCAATTTTCTCTTTTAAATTGTATTTTTTATCATATACTAACAAATAAGATTTCAACCACATCGCAGACTAAACTCGAATGCAGTTGGCTGGTGTCCGCAGCTCTCACTGCATAGTCTCCTAAGGTCTTCATATAGTAATGGAAGTAACTGCAGGCAAACGCACAATAATGCAAATAAGAAAATAAATGAAATATTCTCTCTTAAATAGTATTTACTATCATATACTAGCAAATAAGAAGTCATCCACGTCACAGACTAAACTCCAGTGCAGTTGGCTGGTGTCCGCAGCTCTCACTGCATTGTCTCCTAAGGTCTTCATGTAGTAATGGGAAAGACCGCAGGCAAACGCACAATAATGCTAATAAGAAAATAAATGAAATTTTCTCTTTTAAATAGTATTTAATATCATATACTAGCAAATAAGAAGTCATCCACATCACAGACTAAACTCCAGTGCAGTTGGCTGGTGTCCGCAGCTCTCACTGCATTGTCTCCTAAGGTCTTCATATAGTAATAGGAGTGACCGCAGGCAAACCCACAATAATGCTAATAAGAAAATAAATGACATTTTCTCTTTTAAATAGTATTTAATATCATATACTAGCAAATAAGAAGTCATCCACGTCACAGACTAAACTCCAGTGCAGTTGGCTGGTGTCCGCAGCTCTCTCTGCATTGTCTCCTATAGTCTTCATATAGTAATGGGAGTGACCGCAGGCAAACGCAAAATAATGCAAATAAGAAAATTAAAGCAATTTTCTCTTTAAAATTGTATTTTTTATCATATACTAACAAATAAGAGTTCAACCACATCGCAGACTAAACTCGAGTGCATTTGGCTGGTGTCTGCAGCTCTAACTGCATTGTCTCCTAAGGTCTTCATAGAGTAATGGGAGTGACCGCAGGCAAACGCACAATAATGCTAATAAGAAAATAAATGAAATTTTCTCTTTTAAATAGTATTTAATATCATATACTAGCAAATAAGAAGTCATCCACGTCACAGACTAAACTCCAGTGCAGTTGGCTGGTGTCCGCAGCTCTCTCTGCATTGTCTCCTGCAGTCTTCATATAGTAATGGGAGTGACCGCAGGCAAACGCAAAATAATGCAAATAAGAAAATTAAAGCAATTTTCTCTTTTAAATTGTATTTTTTATCATATACTAACAAACAAGATTTCAACCACATCGCAGACTAAACTCGATTGCAGTTGGCTGGTGTCCGCAGCTCTCACTGCATTGTCTCCTAAGGTCTTCATATAGTAATGGAAGTGACCGCAGGCAAACGCACAATAATGCAAATATGAAAATAAATGAAATTTTCTCTTTTAAATAGTATTTACTATCATATACTAGCAAATAAGTAGTCATCCACGTCACAGACTAAACTCCAGAGCAGTTGGCTGGTGTCCGCAGCTCTCACTGCATTGTCTCCTAAGGTCTTCATATAGTAATGGGAGTAACCGCAGGCAAACGCACAATAATGCAAATAAGAAAATAAATGAAATTTTTTCTTTTAAATAGTATTTAATATCATATACTAGCAAATAAGAAGTCATCCACGTCACAGACTAAACTCCAGTGCAGTTGGCTGGTGTCCGCAGCTCTCACTGCATTGTCTCCTAAGGTGTTCATATAGTAAAGGGAGTGAACGCAGGCAAACGCACAATAATGCAAATAAGAAAATAAATGAAATTTTCTCTTTTAAATAGTACTTAATAGCACATACTAGCAAATAAGAAGTCATCCACGTCACAGACTAAACTCCAGTGCAGTTGGCTGGTGTCCGCAGCTCTCACTGCATTGTCTCCTAAGGTCTTCATATAGTAATGGGAGTGAACGCAGGCAAACGCACAATAATGCAAATAAGAAAATAAATGAAATTTTCTCTTTTAAATAGTATTTAATATCATATACTAGCAAATAAGAAGTCATACACGTCATAGACTAAACTCCAGTGCAGTTGGCTGGTGTCCGCAGCTCTCTCAGCATTGTCTCCTATAGTCTTCATATAGTAATGGGAGTGACCGCAGGCAAACGCAAAATAATGCAAATAAGAAAATTAAAGCAATTTTCTCTTTAAAATTGTATTTTTTATCATATACTAACAAATAAGAGTTCAACCACATCGCAGACTAAACTCGAGTGCATTTGGCTGGTGTCCGCAGCTCTCACTGCATTGTCTCCTAAGGTCTTCATAGAGTAATGGGAGTGACTGCAGGCAAACGCACAATAATGCTAATAAGAAAATAAATGAAATTTTCTCTTTTAAATAGTATTTAATATCATATACTAGCAAATAAGAAGTCATCCACGTCACAGACTAAACTCCAGTGTAGTTGGCTGGTGTCCGCAGCTCTCACTGCATTGTCTCATAAGGTCTTCATATAGTAATGGGAGTGACCGCAGGTAAACGCACAATAATGCTAATAAGAAAATAAAAGAAAATGTCTCTTTTAAACAGTATTTAATATCATATTCTAGCAAATAAGAAGTCATCCATTTTACAAACTAAACTCCAGTGCAGTTGGCTGGTGTCCGCAGCTCTCACTGCATTGTCGCCTAAGGTCTTCATATAGTAATGGGAGTGACCGCAGGCAAACGCACAATAATGCTAATAAGAAAATAAATGAAATTTTCTCTTTTAAATCGTATTTAATATCTTATACTAGCAAATAAGAAGTCATCCACGTCACAGTGCAGTTGGCTGGTGTCCGCAGCTCTCACTGCATTGTCGCCTAAGGTCTTCATATAGTAATGGGAGTGAACGCAGGCAAACGCACAATAATGCTAATAAGAAAATAAATGAAAATTTCTCTTTTAAATAGTATTTAATATCATATACTAGCAAATAAGAAGTCATCCACGTCACAGACTAAACTCCAGTGCAGTTGGCTGGTGTCCGCAGCTCTCTCTGCATTGTCTCCTATAGTCTTCATATAGTAATGGGAGTGACCGCAGGCAAACGCAAAAATGCAAATAAGAAAGTTAAAGCAATTTTCTCTTTTAAATTGTATTTTTTATCATATACTAACAAATAAGAGTTCAACCACATCGCAGACTAAACTCGAGTGCATTGGCTGGTGTCCGCAGCTCTCACTGCATTGTCTCCTGAGGTCTTCATATAGTAATGGGAGTGAACGCAGGCAAACGCACAATAATGCAAATAAGAAAATAAATGAAATTTTCTCTTTTAAATAGTATTTAGTATCATACACTAGCAAATAAGAGGTCATCCACGTCACAGACTAAACTCCAGTGCAGTTGGCTGGTGACCGCAGCCCTCACTGCATTGTCGCCTAAGGTCTTCATATAGTAATGGGAGTGACCACAGGCAAACGCATAATAATGCTAATAAGAAAATAAATGAAATTTTCCTTTTAAATAGTATTTAATATTATATACTAGCAAATAAGAAGTCATCCACGTCACAGACTAAACTCCAGTGAAGTTGGCTGGTGTCCGCAGCTCTCTCTGCATTGTCTCCTATAGTCTTCATATAGTAATGGGAGTGACCGCAGGCAAACGCAAAATAATGCAAATAAGAAAATTAAAGCAATTTTCTCTTTTAAATTGTATTTTTTATCATATACTAACAAATAAGATTTCAACCACATCGCAGACTAAACTTGAATGCAGTTGGCTGGTGTCCGCAGCTCTCACTGCATTGTCTCCTAAGGTCTTCATATAGTAATGGAAGTGACCGCAGGCAAACGCACAATAATGCAAATAAGAAAATAAATGAAATTTTCTCTTTTAAATAGTATTTACTATCATATACTAGCAAATAAGAAGTCATCCACGTCACAGACTAAACTCCATGCAGTTGGCTGGTGTCCGCAGCTGTCACTGCATTGTCTCCTAAGGTCTTCATATAGTAATGGGAGTGACCGCAGGCAAACGCACAATAATGCAAATAAGAAAATAAATGAAATTTACTCTTTTAAATAGTATTTAATATCATATACTAGCAAATAAGAAGTCATACACGTCACAGACTAAACTCCAGTGCAGTTGGCTGGTGTCCGCAGCTCTCACTGCATTGTCTCCTAAGGTCTTCATACAGTAATGGGAGTGACCGCAGGCAAACGCACAATAATGCTAATAAGAAAATAAATGAAATTTTCTCTTTTAAATAGTATTTAATATCATATACTAGCAAATAAGAAGTCATCCACATCACAGACTAAACTCCAGTGCAGTTAGCTGGTGTCCGCAGCTCTCACTGCATTGTCTCCTAAGGTCTTTATATAGTAATGGGAGTGACCGCAGGCAAACGCACAATAATGGTAATAAGAAAATAAATGGCATTTTCTCTTTTAAATAGTATTTAAAATTATATACTAGCAAATAAGAAGACATCCACGTCACAGACTAAAGTCCAGTGCAGTTGGCTGGTGTCCGCAGCTCTCTCTGCATTGTCTCCTATAGCCTCCATATAGTATTGGGAGTGACCGCAGGCAAACGCAAAATAATGCAAATAAGAAAATTAAAGCAATTTTCTCATTTAAATTGTATTTTTAATCATATACTAACAAATAAGAGTTCAACCACATCGCAGACTAAACTCGAGTGCATTTGGCTGGTGTCCGCAGGTCTCACTGCATTGTCTCCTGAGGTCTACATATAGTAATGGGAGTGACCGCAGGCAAACGCACAATAATGCTAATATGAAAATAAGTGAAATTTTCCTTTAAATAGTGTTTCATATCATATACTAGCAAATAAGAAGTCATCCACGTCACAGACTAAACTCCAGTGCAGTTGGCTGGTGTCCGCAGCTCTCACTGCATTGTCTCCTAAGGTCTTCATATAGTAATGGGAGTGACCGCAGGCAAACGCACAATAATGCTAATAAGAAAATAAATGAAATTTTCTCTTTTAAATAGTATTTAATATTATATACTA
This sequence comes from Locusta migratoria, assembly GCA_026315105.1. NCBI lineage: Eukaryota > Metazoa > Arthropoda > Insecta > Orthoptera > Acrididae > Locusta > Locusta migratoria. The sequence goes on from JAOYRU010000298.1 coordinate 782,533, forward strand.
GCAAATAAGAAGTCATCCACGTCACAGACTAAACTCCAGTGCAGTTGGCTGGTGTCCGCAGCTCTCTCTGCATTGTCGCCTATAGTCTTCATATAGTAATGGGAGTGACCGCAGGCAAACGCAAAATAATGCAAATAAAAAAATTAAAGCAATTTTCTCTTTTAAATTGTATTTTTTATCATATACTAACAAATAAGATTTCAACCACATCGCAGACTAAACTCGAATGCAGTTGGCTGGTGTCCGCAGCTCTCACTGCATAGTCTCCTAAGGTCTTCATATAGTAATGGAAGTAACTGCAGGCAAACGCACAATAATGCAAATAAGAAAATAAATGAAATATTCTCTTTTAAATAGTATTTACTATCATATACTAGCAAATAAGACGTCATCCACGTCACAGACTAAACTCCAGTGCAGTTGGCTGGTGTCCGCAGCTCTCACTGCATTGTCTCCTAAGGTCTTCATATAGTAATGGGAAAGACCGCAGGCAAACGCACAATAATGCAAATAAGAAAATAAATGAAATTTTCTCTTTTAAATAGTATTTAATATCATATACTAGCAAATAAGAAGTCATACACGTCATAGACTAAACTCCAGTGCAGTTGGCTGGTGTCCGCAGCTCTCTCGGCATTGTCTCCTATAGTCTTCATATAGTAAAGGGAGTGACCGCAGGCAAACGCACAATAATGCTAATAAGAAAATAAATGAAATTTTCTCTTTTAAATAGTATTTAATATCATATACTAGCAAATAAGAAGTCATCCACATCACAGACTAAACTCCAGTGCAGTTGGCTGGTGTCGGCAGCTCTCACTGCATTGTCTCCTAAGGTCTTCATATAGTAATAGGAGTGACCGCAGGCAAACGCACAATAATGCTAATAAGAAAATAAATGACATTTTCTCTTTTAAATAGTATTTAATATCATATACTAGCAAATAAGAAGTCATCCACGTCACAGACTAAACTCCAGTGCAGTGGGCTGGTGTCCGCAGCTCTCTCTGCATTGTCTCCTATAGTCTTCATATAGTAATGGGAGTGACCGCAGGCAAACGCAAAATAATGCAAATAAGAAAATTAAAGCAATTTTCTCTTTAAAATTGTATTTTTTATCATATACTAACAAATAAGAGTTCAACCACATCGCAGACTAAACTCGAGTGCATTTGGCTGGTGTCCGCAGCTGTCACTGCATTGTCTCCTAAGGTCTTCATAGAGTAATGGGAGTGACCGCAGGCAAACGCACAATAATGCTAATAAGAAAATAAATGAAATTTTCTCTTTTAAATAGTATTTAATATCATATACTAGCAAATAAGAAGTCATCCACGTCACAGACTAAACTCCAGTGCAGTTGGCTGGTGTCCGCAGCTCTCACTGCATTGTCTCCTAAGGTCTTCATATAGTAATGGGAGTGACCGCAGGTAAACGCACAATAATGCTAATAAGAAAATAAAAGAAAATGTCTCTTTTAAACAGTATTTAATATCATATTCTAGCAAATAAGAAGTCATCCATTTCACAATCTAAACTCCAGTGCAGTTGGCTGGTGTCCGCAGCTCTCACTGCATTGTCGCCTAAGGTCTTCATATAGTAATGGGAGTGACCGCAGGCAAACGCACAATAATGCTAATAAGAAAATAAATGAAATTTTCTCTTTTAAATAGTATTTAATATCTTATACTAGCAAATAAGAAGTCATCCACGTCACAGTGCAGTTGGCTGGTGTCCGCAGCTCTCACTGCATTGTCGCCTAAGGTCTTCATATAGTAATGGGAGTGAACGCAGGCAAACGTACAATAATGCTAATAAGAAAATAAATGAAATTTTCTCTTTTAAATAGTATTATATATCATATACTAGCAAATAAGAAGTCATCCACGTCACAGACTAAACTCCAGTGCAGTTGGCTTGTGTCCGCAGCTCTCTCTGCATTGTCTCCTATAGTCTTCATATAGTAATGGGAGTGACCGCAGGCAAACGCAAAAATGCAAATAAGAAAATTAAAGCAATTTTCTCTTTTAAATTGTATTTTTTATCATATACTAACAAATAAGAGTTCAACCACATCGCAGACTAAACTCGAGTGCATTGGCTGGTGTCCGCAGCTCTCACTGCATTGTCTCCTGAGGTCTTCATATAGTAATGGGAGTGAACGCAGGCAAACGCACAATAATGCAAATAAGAAAATAAATGAAATTTTCTCTTTTAAATAGTATTTAGTATCATATACTAGCAAATAAGAAGTCATCCACGTCACAGACTAAACTCCAGTGCAGTTGGCTGGTGTCCGCAGCCCTCACTGCATTGTCGCCTAAGGTCTTCATATAGTAATGGGAGTGACCACAGGCAAACGCACAATAATGCTAATAAGAAAATAAATGAAATTTTCTCTTTTAAATAGTATTTAATATTATATACTAGCAAATAAGAAGTCATCCACGTCACAGACTAAACTCCAGTGAAGTTGGCTGGTGTCCGCAGCTCTCTCTGCATTGACTCCTATAGTCTTCATATAGTAATGGGAGTGACCGCAGGCAAACGCAAAATAATGCAAATAAGAAAATTAAAGCAATTTTCTCTTTTAAATTGTATTTTTTATCATATACTAACAAATAAGATTTCAACCACATCGCAGACTAAACTCGAATGCAGTTGGCTGGTGTCCGCAGCTCTCACTGCATTGTCTCCTAAGGTCTTCATATAGTAATGGAAGTGACCGCAGGCAAACGCACAATAATGCAAATAAGAAAATAAATGAAATTTTCTCTTTTAAATAGTATTTACTATCATATACTAGCAAATAAGAAGTCATCCACGTCACAGACTAAACTCCAGTGCAGTTGGCTGGTGTCCGCAGCTCTCACTGCATTGTCTCCTAAGGTCTTCATATAGTAATGGGAGTGACCGCAGGCAAACGCACAATAATGCAAATAAGAAAATAAATGAAATTTACTCTTTTAAATAGTATTTAATATCATATACTAGCAAATAAGAAGTCATACACGTCACAGACTAAACTCCAGTGCAGTTGGCTGGTGTCCGCAGCTCTCACTTCATTGTCTCCTAAGGTCTTCATATAGTAATGGGAGTGACCGCAGGCAAACGCACAATAATGCTAATAAGAAAATAAATGAAATTTTCTCTTTTAAATAGTATTTAATATCATATACTAGCAAATAAGAAGTCATCCACATCACAGACTAAACTCCAGTGCAGTTAGCTGGTGTCCGCAGCTCTCACTGCATTGTCTCCTAAGGTCTTCATATAGTAATGGGAGTGACCGCAGGCAAACGCACAATAATGCTAATAAGAAAATAAATGACATTTTCTCTTTTAAATAGTATTTAAAATTATATACTAGCAAATAAGAAGACATCCACGTCACAGACTAAACTCCAGTGCAGTTGGCTGGTGTCCGCAGCTCTCTCTGCATTGTCTCCTATAGCCTCCATATAGTATTGGGAGTGACCGCAGGCAAACGCAAAATAATGCAAATAAGTAAATTAAAGCAGTTTTCTCATTTAAATTGTATTTTTAATCATATACTAACAAATAAGAGTTCAACCACATCACAGACTAAACTAGAGTGCATTTGGCTGGTGTCCGCAGCTCTCACTGCATTGTCTCCTAAGGTCTTCATATAGTAATGGGAGTGACCGCAGGCAAACGCACAATAATGCAAATAAGAAAATAAATGAAATTTTCCTTTAAATAGTATTTCATATCATATACTAGCAAATAAGAAGTCATCCACGTCACAGACTAAACTCCAGTGCAGTTGGCTGGTGTCCGCAGCTCTCACTGCATTGTCTCCTAAGGTCTTCATATAGTAATGGGAGTGACCGCAGGTAAACGCACAATAATGCTAATAAGAAAATAAATGAAATTTTCTCTTTTAAATAGTATTTAATATCATATACTAGCAAATAAGAAGTCATCCACGTCACAGACTAAACTCCAGTGCAGTTGGCTGGTGTCCGCAGCTCTCTCTGCATTGTCGCCTATAGTCTTCATATAGTAATGGGAGTGACCGCAGGCAAACGCAAAATAATGCAAATAAAAAAATTAAAGCAATTTTCTCTTTTAAATTGTATTTCTTATCATATATTAACAAATAAGAGTTCAACCACATCGCAGACTAAACTCGATTGCAGTTGGCTGGTGTCCGCAGCTCTCAATGCATTGTCTCCTAAGGTCTTCATATAGTAATGGGAGTGAACGCAGGCAAACGCACAATAATGCAAATAAGAAAATAAATGAAATTTTCTCTTTTAAATAGTATTTAATATCATATACTAGCAAATAAGAAGTCATCCACGTCACAGAATAAACTCCTGTGCAGTTAGCTGGTGTCCGCAGCTCTCTCTGCATTTCTTGTAAGGTCTTCATATAGTAATGGGAGTGACCGCAGGCAAACGCAAAATAATGCAAATAAGAAAATTAAATCAATTTTCTCTTTTAAATTGTATTTTTTATCATATAATAACAAATAAGAGTTCAACCACATCGCAGACTAAACTCGAGTGCTGTTGGCTGGTGTCCGCAGCTTTCACTGCATTGTCTCCTAAGGACTTCATATAGTAATGGGAGTGAACGCAGGCAAACGCACAATAATGCAAATAAGAAAAAAAATGAAATTTTCTCTTTTAAATAGTATTTAATATCATATACTAGCAAATAAGAAGTCATCCACGTCACAGTGCAGTTGGCTGGTGTCCGCAGCACTCACTGTATTGTCTCCTAAGGTCTTCATATAGTAATGGGAGTGACCGCAGGCAAACGCACAATAATGCTAATAAGAAAATAAATGAAATTTTCTCTTTTAAATAGTATTTAATATCATATACTAGCAAATAAGAAGTCATCCACGTCACAGACTAAACTCCAGTGCAGTTGGCTGGTGTCCGCAGCTCTCACTGCATTGTCGCCTAAGGTCTTCATACAGTAATGGGTGTGACCGCAGGCAAACGCACAATAATGCTAATAAGAAAATAAATGAAATTTTCTCTTTTAAATAGTATTTAATATCATATACTAGCAAATAAGAAGTCATCCAAGTCTCAGACTAAACTCCAGTGCAGTTGGCTGGTGTCCGCAGCTCTTTCTCCATTGTCTCCTATAGTCTACATATAGTAATGGGAGTGACCGCAGGCTAACGCAAAATAATGCAAATAAAAAAATTAAAGCAATTTTCTCTTTTAAATTGTATTTTTTATCATATACTAATAAATAAGAGTTCAACCACATCGCAGACTAAACTCGAGTGCAGTTGGCTGGTGTCCGCAGCTCTCACTGCATTGTCTCCTAAGGTCTTCATATAGTAATGGGAGTGACCGCAGGTAAACGCACAATAATGCTAATAAGAAAATAAATGAAATTTTCTCTTTTAAATAGTATTTAATATCATATACTAGCAAATAAGAAGTCATCCACGTCACAGACTAAACTCCAGTGCAGTTGGCTGGTGTCCGCAGCTCTCTCTGCATTGTCGCCTATAGTCTTCATATAGTAATGGGAGTGACCGCAGGCAAACGCAAAATAATGCAAATAAAAAAATTAAAGCAATTTTCTCTTTTATATTGTATTTTTTATCATATATTAACAAAGAAGAGTTCAACCACATCGCAGACTAAACTCGATTGCAGTTGGCTAGTGTCCGCAGCTCTCACTGCATTGTCTCCTAAGGTCTTCATATAGTAATGGGAGTGAACGCAGGCTAACGCACAATAATGCAAATAAGAAAATAAATGAAATTTTCTCTTTTAAATAGTATTTAAATCATATACTAGCAAATAAGAAGTCATCCACGTCACAGACTAAACTCCAGTGCAGTTGGCTGGTGTCCGCAGCTCTCTCTGCATTGTCTCCTATAGTCTTCATATACTAATGGGAGTGACCGCAGGCAAACGCAAAATAATGCAAATAAGAAAATTAAAGCAATTTTCTCGTTTAAATTGTATTTTTTATCTTATACTAACAAATAAGAGTTCAACCACTTCGCAGACTAAACTCGAGTGCAGTTGGCTGGTGTCCGTAGCTTTCACTGCATTGTCTCCTAAGGTCTTCATATAGTAATGGGATTGACCGCAGGCAAACACAAAATAATGCAAATAAGAAAATTAAAGCAATTTTCTCTTTTAAATTGTATTTTTTATCATATACTAACAAATAAGAGTTCAACCACATCGCAGACTAAACTCGAGTGCAGTTGGCTGGTGTCCGCAGCTCTCACTGCATTGTCTCCTAAGGTCTTCATATAGTAATGGGAGTGAACGCAGGCAAACGCACAATAATGCAAATAGGAAAATAAATGAAACTTTCTCTTTTAAATATTATTTAATATCCTATACTAGCAAATAAGAAGTCATCCACGTCACAGACTAATCTCCAGTGCAGTTGGCTGGTGTCCGCAGCTCACTCTGCATTGTCTCCTATTGTTTACATATAGTAATGGGAGTGACCGCAGGCAAACGCAAAATAATGCAAATAAGAAAATTAAAGCAATTTTCTTTTTTAAATTGTATTTTTTATCATATACTAACAAATAAGAGTTCAACCACATCGCAGACTAAACTCGAATGCAGTTGGCTGGTGTCCGCAGCTCTCACTGCATTGTCTCCTAAGGTCTTCATATAGTAATGGGAGTGAACGCAGGCAAACGCACAATAATGCAAATAAGAAAATAAATGAAATTTTCTCTTTTAAATAGTATTTAAAATCATATACTAGCAAATAAGAAGTCATCCACGTCACAGACTAAACTCCTGTGCAGTTGGCTGGTGTCCGCAACTCTCTCTGCATTGTCTTGTAAGGTCTTCATATAGTAATGGGAGTAACCGCAGGCAAACGCAAAATAATGCAAATAAGAAAATTAAATCAATTTTCTCTTTTAAATTGTATTTTTTATCATATAATAACAAATAAGAGTTCAACCACATCACAGACTAAACTCCAGTGCAGTTGGCTGGTGTCCGCAGCTTTCACTGCATTGTCTCCTAAGGACTTCATATAGTAATGGGAGTGAACGCAGGCAAACGCACAACAATGCAAATAAGAAAATAAATGAAATTTTCTCTTTTAAATAGTATTTAATATCATATACTAGCAAATAAGAAGTCATCCACGTCACAGACTAAACTCTAGTGCAGTTGGCTGGTGTCCGCAGCTCTCACTGCATTGTCGCCTAAGGTCTTCATATAGTAATGGGAGTGAACGCAGGCAAAGGCACAATAATGCAAATAAGAAAATAAATGAAATTTTCTCTTTTAAATAGTATTTAATATCATATACTAGCAAATAAGAAGTCATCCACATCACAGACTAAACTCCAGTGCAGTTGGCTGGTGTCCGCAGCTCTCTCTGCATTGTCTCCTATAGTCTTCATATAGTAATGGGAGTGACCGCAGGCAAATGCAAAATAATGCAAATAAGAAAATTAACGCAATTTTCTCTTTTAAATTGTATTTTTTATCATATACTAACAAATAAGAGTTCAACCACATCGCAGACTAAACTCGAGTGCAGTTGGCTGGTGTCCGCAGCTCTCACTGCATTGTCTCCTAAGGTCTTCATATAGTAATGGGAGTGAACGCAGGCAAACACACAATAATGCAAATAAGAAAATAAATGAAATTTTCTCTTTTAAATAGTATTTAATATCATATACTAGCAAATAAGAAGTCATCCACGTCACAGACAAAACTCCAGTGCAGTTGGCTGGTGTCCGCAGCTCTCACTGCATTGTCTCCTAAGGTCTTCATATAGTAATGGGACTGAACTCAGGCAAACGCACAATAATGCTAATAAGAAAATAAATGAAATTTTCTCTTTTAAATAGTATTTAATATCATATACTAGCAAATAAGAAGTCATCCACATCACAGACTAAACTCCAGTGCAGTTGGCTGGTGTCCGCAGCTCTCTCGGCATTGTCTCCTATAGTCTTCATATAGTAATGGGAGTGACCGCAGGCAAACGCAAAATAATGCAAATAAGAAAATTAAAGCAATTTTCTCTTTAAAATTGTATTTTTTATCATATACTAACAAATAAGAGTTCAACCACATCGCAGACTAAACTCGAGTGCAGTTGGCTGGTGTCCGCAGCTCTCACTGCATTGTCTCCTAAGGTCTTCATATAGTAATGGGTGTGACTTCAGGCAAACGCACAATAATGCAAATAAGAAAATAAATGAAATTTTCTCTTTTAAATAGTATTTAATATCATATACTAGCAAATAAGAAGTCATCCACATCACAGACTAAACTCCAGTGCAGTTGGCTGGTGACCGCAGCTCTCACTGCATTGTCTCCTAAGGTCTTCATAGAGTAATGGGAGTGACCGCAGGCAAACGCACAATAATGTAAATATGAAAATAAATGAAATTTTCTCTTCTAAATAGTATTTAATATCATATACTAGCAAATAAGAAGTCATCCACGTCACAGACTAAACTCCAGTGCAGTTGGCTGGTGTCCGCAGCTCTCACTGCATTGTCTCCTAAGGTCTTCATAGAGTAATGGGGGTGACCGCAGGCAAACGCACAATAATGTAAATATGAAAATAAATGAAATTTTCTCTTTTAAATAGTATTTAATATCATATACTAGCAAATAAGAAGTCATCCACATCACAGACTAAACTCCAGTGCAGTTGGCTGGTGTCCGCAGCTCTCACTGCATTGTCTCCTAAGGTCTTCATAGAGTAATGGGAGTGACCGCAGGCAAACGCACAATAATGTAAATATGAAAATAAATGAAATTTTCTCTTTTAAATAGTATTTAATATCATATACTAGCAAATAATAAGTCATCCACGTCACAGACTAAACTCCAGTGCAGTTGGCTGGTGTCCGCAGCTCTCACTGCATTGTCTCCTAAGGTCTTCATATAGTAATGGGAGTGACCGCAGGCAAACGCACAATAATGCTAATAAGAAAATAAATGAAATTTTCTCTTTTAAATAGTATTTAATATCATATACTAGCAAATAAGAAGTCATCCACATCACAGACTAAACTCCAGTGCAGTTGGCTGGTGTCCGCAGCTCTCACTGCATTGTCTCCTATAGTCTTCATATAGTAATGGGAGTGACCGCAGGCAAACGCACAATAATGCAAATAAGAAAATAAATGAAATTTTCCTTTAAATAGTATTTCATATCATATACTAGCAAATAAGAAGTCATCCACGTCACAGACTAAACTCCAGTGCAGTTGGCTGGTGTACGCAGCTCTCACTGCATTGTCTCCTAAGGTCTTCATATAGTAATGGGAGTAAACGCAGGCAAACGCACAATAATGCTAATAAGAAAATAAATGAAATTTTCTCTTTTAAATAGTATTTAATATCATATACTAGCAAATAAGAAGTCATCCACGTCACAGACTAAACTCCAGTGCAGTTGGCTGGTGTCCGCAGCTCTCTCTGCATTGTCTCCTAAGGTCTTCATATAGTGATGGGAGTGACCGCAGGCAAACGCAAAATAATGCAAATAAGAAAATTAAAGCAAGTTTCTCTTTTAAATTGTATTTTTTATCAAATTCTAACAAATAAGAGTTCAACCACATCGCAGACTAAACTCCAGTGCAGTTGGCTGGTGTCCGCAGCTCTCTCTGCATTGTCTCTTAAGGTCTTCATATAGTAATGGGAGTGACCGCAGGCAAACGCAAAATAATGCAAATAAGAAAATTAAAGCAATTTTCTCTTTTAAATTGTATTTTTTATCATATACTAACAAATAAGAGTTCAACCACATCACAGACTAAACTCCAGTGCAGTTGGCTGGTGTCCGCAGCTCTCACTGCATTGTCTCCTAAGGTCTTCATATAGTAATGGGAGTGACCGCAGGCAAACACAAAATAATGCAAATAAGAAAATTAAAGCAGTTTTCTCTTTTAAATTGTATTTTTATCATATTCTAACAAATAAGAGTTCAACCACATCGCAGACTAAACTCGAGTGCAGTTGGCTGGTGTCCGCAGCTCTCACTGCATTGTCTCCTAAGGTCTTCATATAGTAATGGGAGTGAACGCAGGCAAACGCACAATAATGCAAATAAGAAAATAAATGAAATTTTCTCTTCTAAATAGTATTTAATATCATATACTAGCAAATAAGAAGTCATCCACGTCACAGACTAAACTCCAGTGCAGTTGGCTGGTGTCCACAGCTCTCACTGCATTGTCTCCTAAGGTCTTCATATAGTAATGGGAGTGACCGCAGGCAAACGCACAATAATGTAAATAAGAAAATAAATGAAATTTTCTCTTTTAAATAGTATTTAATATCATATACTAGCAAATAAGAAGTCATCCACGTCACAGACTAAACTCTAGTGCAGTTGGCTGGTGTCCGCAGCTCTCACTGCATTGTCGCCTAAGGTCTTCATATAGTAATGGGAGTGAACGCAGGCAAAGGCACAATAATGCAAATAAGAAAATAAATGAAATTTTCTCTTTTAAATAGTATTTAATATCATATACTAGCAAATAATAAGTCATCCACGTCACAGACTAAACTCCAGTGCAGTTGGCTGGTGTCCGCAGCTCTCACTGCATTGTCTCCTAAGGTCTTCATATAGTAATGGGAGTGACCGCAGGCAAACGCACAATAATGCTAATAAGAAAATAAATGAAATTTTCTCTTTTAAATAGTATTTAATATCATATACTAGCAAATAAGAAGTCATCCACATCACAGACTAAACTCCAGTGCAGTTGGCTGGTGTCCGCAGCTCTCACTGCATTGTCTCCTAAGGTCTTCATATAGTAATGGGAGTGACCGCAGGCAAACGCACAATAATGCAAATAAGAAAGTAAATGAAACTTTCTCTTTTAAATAGTATTTAATATCATATAGTAGCAAATAATAAGTCATCCACGTCACAGACTAAACTCCAGTGCAGTTGGCTGGTGTCCGCATCTCTCACTGCATTGTCTCCTAAGGTCTTCAATGGTAATGGGAGTGAACGCAGGCAAACGCACAATAATGCAAATAAGAAAATAAATGAAGTTTTCTCTTTTAAATAGTATTTAATATCATATACTAGCAAATAAGAAGTCATCCACGTCACAGACTAAACTCCTGTGCAGTTGGCTGGTGTTCGCAGCTCTCACTGCATTGTCTCCTAAGGTCTTCATATAGTATTGGGAGTGAACGCAGGGAAACACACAATAATGCAAATAAGAAAATAAATGAAATTTTCTCTTTTAAATAGTATTTAATATCATATACTAGCAAATAAGAAGTCATCCACGTCACAGACTAAACTCCAGTGCAGTTGGCTGGTGTACGCAGCTCTCACTGCATTGTCTCCTAAGGTCTTCATATAGTAATGGGAGTGAACGCAGGAAAACGCACAATAATGCTAATGAGAAAATAAATGAAATTTTCTCTTTTAAATAGTATTTAATATCATATACTAGCAAATAAGAAGTCATCCACGTCACAGACTAAACTCCAGTGCAGTTGGCTGGTGTCCGCAGCTCTCTCTGCATTGTCTCCTAAGGTCTTCATATAGTAATGGGAGTGACCGCAGGCAAACGCAAAATAATGCAAATAAGAAAATTAAAGCAATTTTCTCTTTTAAATTGTATTTTTTATCATATACTAACAAATAAGAGTTCAACCACATCACAGACTAAACTCCAGTGCAGTTGGCTGGTGTCCGCAGCTCTCACTGCATTGTCTCCTAAGGTCTTCATATAGTAATGGGAGTGACCGCAGGCAAACGCAAAATAATGCAAATAAGAAAATTAAAGCAGTTTTCTCTTTTAAATTGTATTTTTTATCAAATTCTAACAAATAAGAGTTCAACCACATCGCAGACTAAACTCCAGTGCAGTTGGCTGGTGTCCGCAGCTCTCTCTGCATTGTCTCTTAAGGTCTTCATATAGTAATGGGAGTGACCGCAGGCAAACGCAAAATAATGCAAATAAGAAAATTAAAGCAATTTTCTCTTTTAAATTGTATTTTTTATCATATACTAACAAATAAGAGTTCAACCACATCACAGACTAAACTCCAGTGCAGTTGGCTGGTGTCCGCAGCTCTCACTGCATTGTCTCCTAAGGTCTTCATATAGTAATGGGAGTGACCGCAGGCAAACGCAAAATAATGCAAATAAGAAAATTAAAGCAGTTTTCTCTTTTAAATTGTATTTTTTATCATATACTAACAAATAAGAGTTCAACCATATCACAGACTAAACTCCAGTGCAGTTGGCTGTTGTCCGCAGCTCTCACTGCATTGTCTCGTAAGGTCTTCATATAGTAATGGGAGTGAACGCAGGCAAACGCACAATAATGCAAATAAGAAAATAAATGAAATTTTCTCTTTTAAATAGTATTTAATATCATATACTAGCAAATAAGAAGTCATCCAAGTCACAGACTAAACTCCAGTGCAGTTGGCTGGTGTCCGCAGCTCTCTCTGCATTGTCTCCTAAGGTCTTCATATAGTAATGGGAGTGACCGCAGGCAAACGCAAAATAATGCAAATAAGAAAATTAAAGCAATTTTCTCTTTTAAATTGTATTTTTTATCATATTCTAACAAATAAGAGTTCAACCACATCGCAGACTAAACTCGAATGCAGTTGGCTGGTGTCCGCAGCTCTCACTGCATTGTCTCCTAAGGTCTTCATATAGTAATGGGAGTGAACGCAGGCAAACGCACAATAATGCAAATAACAAAATAAATGAAATTTTCTCTTCTAAATAGTATTTAATATCATATACTAGCAAATAAGAAGTCATCCACGTCACAGACTAAACTCCAGTGCAGTTGTCTGGTGTCCGCAGCTCTCACTGCATTGTCTCCTAAGGTCTTCATATAGTAATGGGAGTGACCGCAGGCAAACGCACAATAATGTAAATAAGAAAATAAATGAAATTTTCTCTTTTAAATAGTATTTAATATCATATACTAGCAAATAAGAAGTCATCCACGTCACAGACTAAACTCTAGTGCAGTTGGCTGGTGTCCGCAGCTCTCACTGCATTGTCGCCTAAGGTCTTCATATAGTAATGGGAGTGACCGCAGGCAAACGCAAAATAATGCAAATAAGAAAATTAAAGCAATTTTCTCTTTTAAATTGTATTTTTTATCATATACTAACAAATAAGAGTTCAACCACATCGCAGACTAAACTCGAGTGCAGTTGGCTGGTGTCCGCAGCTCTCACTGCATTGTCTCCTAAGGTCTTCATATAGTAATGGGAGTGAACGCAGGCAAACACACAATAATGCAAATAAGAAAATAAATGAAATTTTCTCTTTTAAATAGTATTTAATTTCATATACTAGCAAATAAGAAGTCATCCACGTCACAGACAAAACTCCAGTGCAGTTGGCTGGTGTCCGCAGCTCTCACTGCATTGTCTCCTAAGGTCTTCATATAGTAATGGGACTGACCTCAGGAAAACGCAGAATAATGCTAATAAGAAAATAAATGAAATTTTCTCTTTTAAATAGTATTTAATATCATATACTAGCAAATAAGAAGTCATCCACATCACAGACTAAACTCCAGTGCAGTTGGCTGGTGTCCGCAGCTCTCTCGGCATTGTCTCCTATAGTCTTCATATAGTAATGGGAGTGACCGCAGGCAAACGCAAAATAATGCAAATAAGAAAATTAAAGCAATTTTCTCTTTAAAATTGTATTTTTTATCATATACTAACAAATAAGAGTTCAACCACATCGCAGACTAAACTCGAGTGCAGATGGCTGGTGTCCGCAGCTCTCACTGCATTGTCTCCTAAGGTCTTCATATAGTAATGGGAGTGACTTCAGGCAAACCACAATAATGCAAATAAGAAAATAAATGAAATTTTCTCTTTTAAATAGTATTTAATATCATATACTAGCAAATAAGAAGTCATCCACATCACAGACTAAACTCCAGTGCAGTTGGCTGGTGACCGCAGCTCTCACTGCATTGTCTCCTAAGGTCTTCATATAGTAATGGGAGTGAACGCAGGCAAACGCACAATAATGCAAATAAGAAAATAAATGAAATTTTCTCTTCTAAATAGTATTTAATATCATATACTAGCAAATAAGAAGTCATCCACGTCACAGACTAAACTCCAGTGCAGTTGGCTGGTGTCCGCAGCTCTCACTGCATTGTCTCCTAAAGTCTTCATATAGTAATGGGAGTGACCGCAGGCAAACACACAATAATGTAAATATGAAAATAAATGAAATTTTCTCTTTTAAATAGTATTTAATATCATATACTAGCAAATAATAAGTCATCCACGTCACAGACTAAACTATAGTGCAGTTGGCTGGTGTCCGCAGCTCTCACTGCATTGTCTCCTAAGGTCTTCATATAGTAATGGGAGTGACCGCAGGCAAACGCACAATAATGCAAATAAGAAAATAAATGAAACTTTCTCTTTTAAATAGTATTTAATATCATATACTAGCAAATAATAAGTCATCCACGTCACAGACTAAACTCCAGTGCAGTTGGCTGGTGTCCGCATCTCTCACTGCATTGTCTCCTAAGGTCTTCAATGGTAATGGGAGTGAACGCAGGCAAACGCACAATAATGCAAATAAGAAAATAAATGAAGTTTTCTCTTTTAAATAGTATTTAATATCATATACTAGCAAATAAGTAGTCATCCACGTCACAGACTAAACTCCTGTGCAGTTGGCTGGTGTCCGCAGCTCTCACTGCATTGTCTCCTAAGGTCTTCATATAGTAATGGGAGTGAACGCAGGCAAACACACAATAATGCAAATAAGAAAATAAATGAAATTTTCTCTTTTAAATAGTATTTAATATCATATACTAGCAAATAAGAAGTCATCCACGTCACAGACTAAACTCCAGTGCAGTTGGCTGGTGTACGCAGCTCTCACTGCATTGTCACCTAAGGTCTTCATATAGTAATGGGAGTGAACGCAGGCAAACGCACAATAATGCTAATAAGAAAATAAATGAAATTTTCTCTTTTAAATAGTATTTAATATCATATACTAGCAAATAAGAAGTCATCCACGTCACAGACTAAACTCCAGTGCAGTTGGCTGGTGTCCGCAGCTCTCTCTGCATTGTCTCCTAAGGTCTTCATATAGTGATGGGAGTGACCGCAGGCAAACGCAAAATAATGCAAATAAGAAAATTAAAGCAAGTTTCTCTTTTAAATTGTATTTTTTATCAAATTCTAACAAATAAGAGATCAACCACATCGCAGACTAAACTCCAGTGCAGTTGGCTGGTGTCCGCAGCTCTCTCTGCATTGTCTCTTAAGGTCTTCATATAGTAATGGGAGTGACCGCAGGCAAACGCAAAATAATGCAAATAAGAAAATTAAAGCAATTTTCTCTTTTAAATTGTATTTTTTATCATATACTAACAAATAAGAGTTCAACCACATCACAGACTAAACTCCAGTGCAGTTGGCTGGTGTCCGCAGCTCTCACTGCATTGTCTCCTAAGGTCTTCATATAGTAATGGGAGTGACCGCAGGCAAACGCAAAATAATGCAAATAAGAAAATTAAAGCAGTTTTCTCTTTTAAATTGTATTTTTTATCATATACTAACAAATAAGAGTTCAACCACATCACAGACTAAACTCCAGTGCAGTTGGCTGTTGTCCGCAGCTCTCACTGCATTGTCTCCTAAGGTCTTCATATAGTAATGGGAGTGAACGCAGGCAAACGCACAATAATGCTAATAAGAAAATAAATGAAATTTTCTCTTTTAAATAGTATTTAATATCATATACTAGCAAATAAGAAGTCATCCACGTCACAGACTAAACTCCAGTGGAGTTGGCTGGTGTCCGCAGCTCTCTCTGCATTGTCTCCTAAGGTCTTCATATAGTAATGGGAGTGAACGCAGGCAAACGCACAATAATGCAAATAAGAAAATAAATGAAATTTTCTCTTTTAAATAGTATTTAATATCATATACTAGCAAATAAGAAGTCATCCACGTCACAGACTAAACTCCAGTGCAGTTGGCTGGTGTCTGCAGCTCTCACTGCATTGTCGCCTAAGGTGTTCATATAGTAATGGGAGTGACCGCAGGCAAACGCACAATAATGCTAATAAGAAAATAAATGAAATTTTCTCTTTTAAATAGTATTTAATATCATATACTAGCAAATAAGAAGTCATCCACGTCACAGACTAAACTCCAGTGCAGTTGGCTGGTGTCCGCAGCTCTCACTGCATTTTCTCCTAAGGTCTTCATATAGTAATGGGAGTGACCGCAGGCAAACGCACAATAATGCAAATAAGAAAATAAATGAAATTTTCTCTTTTAAATGGTATTTAATATCATATACTAGCAAATAAGAAGTCATCCACGTCAGAGACTAAACTCCAGTGCAGTTGGCTGGTGTCCGCAGCTATCACTGCATTGTCTCCTAAGGTCTTCATTTAGTAATGGGAGTGAACGCAGGCAAACGCACAATAATGCTAATAAGAAAATAAATGAAATTTTCTTTTTTAAATAGTATTTAATATCATATACTAGCAAATAAGAAGTCATCCACGTCACAGACTAAACTCCAGTGCAGTTGGCTGGTGTCCGCATCTCTCACTGCATTGTCTCCTAAGGTCTTCATATAGTAATGGGAGAGAACGCAGGCAAACGCACAATAATGCTAATAAGAAAATAAATGAAATTTTCTCTTTTAAATAGTATTTAATATCATATACTAGCAAAAAAGAAGTCATCCACGTCACAGACTAAACTCCAGTGCAGTTGGCTGGTGTCCGCAGCACTCTCTGCATTGTCTCCTAAGGTCTTCATATAGTAATGGGAGTGACCGCAGGCAAACGCAAAATAATGCAAATAAGAAAATTAAAGCAATTTTCTCTTTTAAATTGTATTTTTTATCAAATTCTAACAAATAAGAGTTCAACCACATCGCAGACTAAACTCCAGTGCAGTTGGCTGGTGTCCGCAGCTCTCTCTGCATTGTCTCTTAAGGTCTTCATATAGTAATGGGAGTGACCGCAGGCAAACGCAAAATAATGCAAATAAGAAAATTAAAGCAATTTTCTCTTTTAAATTGTATTTTTTATCATATACTAACAAATAAGAGTTCAACCACATCACAGACTAAACTCCAGTGCAGTTGGCTGGTGTCCGCAGCTCTCACTGCATTGTCTCCTAAGGTCTTCATATAGTAATGGGAGTGAACGCGGGCAAACGCACAATAATGCAAATAAGAAAATAAATGAAATTTTCTCTTTTAAATAGTATTTAATATCATATACTAGCAAATAAGAAGTCATCCACGTCACAGACTAAACTTCAGTGCAGTTGGCTGGGGTCCACAGCTCTCTCTGCATTGTCTCCTAAGGTCTTCATATAGTAATGGGAGTGACCGCAGGCAAACGCAAAATAATGCAAATAAGAAAATTAAAGCAATTTTCTCTTTTAAATTGTATTTTTTATCATATATTAACAAATAAGAGTACAACCACATCGCAGACTAAACTCCAGTGCAGTTGACTGGTGTCCGCAGCTCTCTCTGCATTGTCTCCTAAGGTCTTCATATAGTAATGGGAGTGACCGCAGGCAAACGCAAAATAATGCAAATAAGAAAATTAAAGCAGTTTTCTCTTTTAAATTGTATTTTTTATCATATACTAACAAATAAGAGTTCAACCACATCACAGACTAAACTCCAGTGCAGTTGGCTGGTGTCCGCAGCTCTCACTGCATTGTCTCCTAAGGTCTTCATATAGTAATGGGAGTGAACGCAGGCAAACGCACAATAATGCAAATAAGAAAATAAATGAAATTTTCTCTTTTAAATAGTATTTAATATCATATACTAGCAAATAAGAAGTCATCCACGTCACAGACTAAACTCCAGTGCAGTTGGCTGGTGTCCGCAGCTCTCTCTGCATTGGCTCCTAAGGTCTTCATATAGTAATGGGAGTGACCGCAGGCAAACGCAAAATAATGCAAATAAGAAAATTAAATCAATTTTCTCTTTTAAATTGTATTTTTTATCATATACTAACAAATAAGAGTTCAACCACATCACAGACTAAACTCCAGTACAGTTGGCTGGTGTCCGCAGCTCTCACTGCATTTTCTCCTAAGGTCTTCATATAGTAATGGGAGTGAACGCAGGCAAACGCACAATAATGCCAATAAGAAAATAAATGAAATTTTCTCTTTTAAATAGTATTTAATATCATATACTAGCAAATAAGAAGTCATTCACGTCAGAGACTAAACTTCAGTGCTGTTGGCTGGTGTCCGCAGCTCTCTCTGCATTGTCTCCTATAGTCTTCATATAGTAATGGGAGTGACCGCAGGCAAACGCAAAATAATGCAAATAAGAAAATTAAAGCAATTTTCTCTTTTAAATTGTATTTTTTATCATATACTAATAAATAAGAGTTCAACCACATCGCAGACTAAACTCGAGTGCAGTTGGCTGGTGTCCGCAGCTCTCACTGCATTGTCTCCTAAGGCCTTCATATAGTAATGGGAGTGAACGCAGGCAAACACACAATAATGCTAATAAGAAAATAAATGAAATTTTCTCTTTTAAATACTATTTAATATCATATTCTAGCAAATAAGAAGTCATCCACGTCACAGACTAAACTCCAGTGCAGTTGGCTGGTGTCCGCAGCTCTCACTGTATTGTCGCCTAAGGTCTTCATATAGTAATGGGAGTGACCGCAGGCAAACGCACAATAATGCTAATAAGAAAATAAAAGAAATTTTCTCTTTTAAATAGTATTTAATATCATATACTAGCAAATAAGAAGTCATCCACGTCACAGACTAAACTCCAGTGCAGTTGGCTGGTGTCCGCAGCTCTCACTGCATTGTCTCCAAAGGTCTTCATATAGTAATGGGAGTGACCGCAGGCAAACGCACAATAATGCTAATAAGAAATTAAATGAAATTTTCTCTTTTAAATAGTATTTAATATCATATACTAGCAAATAAGAAGTCATCCACGTCACAGACTAAACTCCAGTGCAGTTGGCTGGTGTCCGCAGCTCTCACTGCATTGTCTCCTAAGGTCTTCATATAGTAATGGGAGTGAACGCAGGCAAAGGAACAATAATGCTAATAAGAAAATAAATGAAATTTTCTCTTTTAAATAGTATTTAATATCATATACTAGCAAATAAGAAGTCATCTACGTCACAGACCAAACTCCAGTGCAGTTGGCTGGTGTCCGCAGCTCTCTCTGCATTGTCTCCTAAGGTCTTCATATAGTAATGGGAGTGACCGCAGGCAAACGCAAAACAATGCAAATGAGAAAATTAAAGCAATTTCCTCTTTTAAATTGTATTTTTTATCATATACTAACAAATAAGAGTTCAACCAAATCGCAGACTAAACTCGAGTGCAGTTGGCTGGTGTCCGCAGCTCTCACTGCATTGTCGCCTAAGGTGTTCATATAGTAATGGGAGTGACCGCAGGCAAACGCACAATAATGCTAATAAGAAAATAAATGAAATTTTCTCTTTTAAATAGTATTTAATATCATATACTAGCAAATAAGAAGTCATCCACGTCACAGACTAAACTCCAGTGCAGTTGGCTGGTGTCCGCAGCTCTCACTGCATTTTCTTCTAAGGTCTTCATATAGTAATTGGAGTGACCGCAGGCAAACGCACAATAATGCAAATAAGAAAATAAATGAAATTTTCTCTTTTAAATAGTATTTAATATCATATACTAGCAAATAAGAAGTCATCCACGTTAGAGACTAAACTCCAGTGCAGTTGGCTGGTGTCCGCAGCCATCACTGCATTGTCTCCTAAGGTCTTCATTTAGTAATGGGAGTGAACGCAGGCAAACGCACAATAATGCTAATAAGAAAATAAATGAAATTTTCTCTTTTAAATAGTATTTAATATCATATACTAGCAAATAAGAAGTCATCCACGTCACAGACTAAACTCCAGTGGAGTTGGCTGGTGTCCGCAGCTCTCTCTGCATTGTCTCCTAAGGTCTTCATATAGTAATGGGAGTGAACGCAGGCAAACGCACAATAATGCAAATAAGAAAATAAATGAAATTTTCTCTTTTAAATAGTATTTAATATCATATACTAGCAAATAAGAAGTCATCCACGTCACAGACTAAACTCCAGTGCAGTTGGCTGGTGTCCGCAGCTCTCACTGCATTGTCGCCTAAGGTGTTCATATAGTAATGGGAGTGACCGCAGGCAAACGCACAATAATGCTAATAAGAAAATAAATGAAATTTTCTCTTTTAAATAGTATTTAATATCATATACTAGCAAATAAGAAGTCATCCACGTCACAGACTAAACTCCAGTGCAGTTGGCTGGTGTCCGCAGCTCTCACTGCATTTTCTCCTAAGGTCTTCATATAGTAATGGGAGTGACCGCAGGCAAACGCACAATAATGCAAATAAGAAAATAAATGAAATTTTCTCTTTTAAATGGTATTTAATATCATATACTAGCAAATAAGAAGTCATCCACGTCAGAGACTAAACTCCAGTGCAGTTGGCTGGTGTCCGCAGCTATCACTGCATTGTCTCCTAAGGTCTTCATTTAGTAATGGGAGTGAACGCAGGCAAACGCACAATAATGCTAATAAGAAAATAAATGAAATTTTCTTTTTTAAATAGTATTTAATATCATATACTAGCAAATAAGAAGTCATCCACGTCACAGACTAAACTCCAGTGGAGTTGGCTGGTGTCCGCAGCTCTCTCTGCATTGTCTCCTAAGGTCTTCATATAGTAATAAGAGTGACCGCAGGAAAATGCAAAATAATGCAAATAAGAAAATTAATGCAATTTTCTCTTTTAAATTGTATTTTTTATCATATACTAACAAATAAGAGTTCAACAACATCACAGACTAAACTCCAGTGCAGTTGGCTGGTGTCCGCAGCTCTCACTGCATGGTCTCCTAAGGTGTTCATATAGTAATGGGAGTGAACGCAGGCAAACGCACAATAATGCAAATAAGAAAATAAATGAAA
Source organism: Locusta migratoria (assembly GCA_026315105.1). Lineage (NCBI taxonomy): Eukaryota > Metazoa > Arthropoda > Insecta > Orthoptera > Acrididae > Locusta > Locusta migratoria. Next base: position 803,516 of record JAOYRU010000298.1, read on the forward strand.
TTTTCTCTTTTAAATAGTATTTAATATCATATACTAGCAAATAAGAAGTCATCCACGTCACAGACTAAACTCCAGTGCAGTTGGCTGGTGTCCGCAGCTCTCTCTGCATTGGCTCCTAAGGTCTTCATATAGTAATGGGAGTGACCGCAGGCAAACGCAAAATAATGCAAATAAGAAATTTAAGCAATTTTCTCTTTTAAATTGTATTTTTTATCATATACTAACAAATAAGAGTTCAACCACATCGCAGACTAAACTCGAGTGCAGTTGGCTGGTGTCCGCAGCTCTCACTGCATTGTCTCCAAAGGTCTTCATATAGTAATGGGAGTGACCGCAGGCAAACGCACAATAATGCTAATAAGAAATTAAATGAAATTTTCTCTTTTAAATAGTATTTAATATCATATACTAGCAAATAAGAAGTCATTCACGTCAGAGACTAAACTTCAGTGCTGTTGGCTGGTGTCCGCAGCTCTCTCAGCATTGTCTCCTATAGTCTTCATATAGTAATGGGAGTGACCGCAGGCAAACGCAAAATAATGCAAATAAGAAAATTAAAGCAATTTTCTCTTTTAAATTGTATTTTTTATCATACACTAACAAATAAGAGTTCAACCACATCGCAGACTAAACTCGAGTGCAGTTGGCTGGTGTCCGCAGCTCTCACTGCATTGTCTCCTAAGGCCTTCATATAGTAATGGGAGTGAACGCAGGCAAACACACAATAATGCAATTAAGAAAATAAATGAAATTTTCTCTTTTAAATACTATTTAATATCGTATACTAGCAAATAAGAAGTCATCCACGTCACAGACTAAACTCCAGTGCAGTTGGCTGGTGTCCGCAGCTCTCTCTGCATTGTCTCCTAAGGTCTTCATATAGTAATAAGAGTGACCGCAGGCAAATGCAAAATAATGCAATTAAGAAAATTAATGCAATTTTCTCTTTTAAATTGTATTTTTTATCATATACTAACAAATAAGAGTTCAACAACATCACAGACTAAACTCCAGTGCAGTTGGCTGGTGTCCGCAGCTCTCACTGCATGGTCTCCTAAGGTGTTCATATAGTAATGGGAGTGAACGCAGGCAAACGCACAATAATGCAAACAAGAAAATAAATGAAATTTTCTCTTTTAAATAGTATTTAATATCATATACTAGCAAATAAGAAGTCATCCACGTCACAGACTAAACTCCAGTGCAGTTGGCTGGTGTCCGCAGCTCTCTCTGCATTGGCTCCTAAGGTCTTCATATAGTAATGGGAGTGACCGCAGGCAAACGCAAAATAATGCAAATAAGAAAATTAAAGCAATTTTCTCTTTTAAATTGTATTTTTTATCATATACTAACAAATAAGAGTTCAACCACATCACAGACTAAACTCCAGTACAGTTGCCTGGTGTCCGCAGCTCTCACTGCATTTTCTCCTAAGGTCTTCATATAGTAATGGGAGTGAACGCAGGCAAACGCACAATAATGCCAATAAGAAAATAAATGAAATTTTCTCTTTTAAATAGTATTTAATATCATATACTAGCAAATAAGAAGTCATTCACGTCAGAGACTAAACTTCAGTGCTGTTGGCTGGTGTCCGCAGCTCTCTCAGCATTGTCTCCTATAGTCTTCATATAGTAATGGGAGTGACCGCAGGCAAACGCAAAATAATGCAAATAAGAAAATTAAAGCAATTTTCTCTTTTAAATTGTATTTTTTATCATATACTAACAAATAAGAGTTCAACCACATCGCAGACTAAACTCGAGTGCAGTTGGCTGGTGTCCGCAGCTCTCACTGCATTGTCTCCTAAGGCCTTCATATAGTAATGGGAGTGAACGCAGGCAAACACACAATAATGCAATTAAGAAAATAAATGAAATTTTCTCTTTTAAATACTATTTAATATCGTATACTAGCAAATAAGAAGTCATCCACGTCACAGACTAAACTCCAGTGCAGTTGGCTGGTGTCCGCAGCTCTCACTGTATTGTCGCCTAAGGTCTTCATATAGTAATGGGAGTGACCGCAGGCAAACGCACAATAATGCTAATAAGAAAATAAATGAAATTTTCTCTTTTAAATAGTATTTAATATCATATACTAGCAAATAAGAAGTCATCCACGTCACAGACTAAACTCCAGTGCAGTTGGCTGGTGTCCGCAGCTCTCACTGCATTGTCTCCTAAGGTCTTCATATAGTAATGGGAGTGAACGCAGGCAAAGGAACAATAATGCTAATAAGAAAATAAATGAAATTTTCTCTTTTAAATAGTATTTAATATCATATACTAGCAAATAAGAAGTCATCCACGTCACAGACTAAACTCCAGTGCAGTTGGCTGGTGTCCGCAGCTCTCACTGCATTGTCTCCAAAGGTCTTCATATAGTAATGGGAGTGACCGCATGCAAACGCACAATAATGCTAATAAGAAATTAAATGAAATTTTCTCTTTTAAATAGTATTTAATATCATATACTAGCAAATAAGAAGTCATCCACGTCACAGACTAAACTCCAGTGCAGTTGGCTGGTGTCCGCAGCTCTCACTGCATTGTCTCCTAAGGTCTTCATATAGTAATGGGAGTGAACGCAGGCAAAGGAACAATAATGCTAATAAGAAAATAAATGAAATTTTCTCTTTTAAATAGTATTTAATATCATATACTAGCAAATAAGAAGTCATCTACGTCACAGACTAAACTCCAGTGCAGTTGGCTGGTGTCCGCAGCTCTCTCTGCATTGTCTCCTAAGGTCTTCATATAGTAATGGGAGTGACCGCAGGCAAACGCAAAACAATGCAAATGAGAAAATTAAAGCAATTTCCTCTTTTAAATTGTATTTTTTATCATATACTAACAAATAAGAGTTCAACCAAATCGCAGACTAAACTCGAGTGCAGTTGGCTGGTGTCCGCAGCTCTCACTGCATTGTCGCCTAAGGTGTTCATATAGTAATGGGAGTGACCGCAGGCAAACGCACAATAATGCTAATAAGAAAATAAATGAAATTTTCTCTTTTAAATAGTATTTAATATCCTATACTAGCAAATAAGAAGTCATCCACGTCACAGACTAAACTCCAGTGCAGTTGGCTGGTGTCCGCAGCTCTCACTGCATTTTCTCCTAAGGTCTTCATATAGTAATGGGAGTGAACGCAGGCAAACGCACAATAATGCAAATAAGAAAATAAATGAAATTTTCTCTTTTAAATAGTATTTAATATCATATACTAGCAAATAAGAAGTCATCCACGTTAGAGACTAAACTCCAGTGCAGTTGGCTGGTGTCCGCAGCCATCACTGCATTGTCTCCTAAGGTCTTCATTTAGTAATGGGAGTGAACGCAGGCAAACGCACAATAATGCTAATAAGAAAATAAATGAAATTTTCTCTTTTAAATAGTATTTAATATCATATACTAGCAAATAAGAAGTCATCCACGTCACAGACTAAACTCCAGTGGAGTTGGCTGGTGTCCGCAGCTCTCTCTGCATTGTCTCCTAAGGTCTTCATATAGTAATGGGAGTGAACGCAGGCAAACGCACAATAATGCAAATAAGAAAATAAATGAAATTTTCTTTTTTAAATAGTATTTAATATCATATACTAGCAAATAAGAAGTCATCCACGTCAGAGACTAAACTCCAGTGCAGTTGGCTGGTGTCCGCAGCCATCACTGCATTGTCTCCTAAGGTCTTCATTTAGTAATGGGAGTGAACGCAGGCAAACGCACAATAATGCTAATAAGAAAATAAATGAAATTTTCTCTTTTAAATAGTATTTAATATCATATACTAGCAAATAAGAAGTCATCCACGTCACAGACTAAACTCCAGTGGAGTTGGCTGGTGTCCGCAGCTCTCTCTGCATTGTCTCCTAAGGTCTTCATATAGTAATATGAGTGACCGCAGGCAAATGCAAAATAATGCAATTAAGAAAATTAATGCAATTTTCTCTTTTAAATTGTATTTTTTATCATATACTAACAAATAAGAGTTCAACAACATCACAGACTAAACTCCAGTGCAGTTGGCTGGTGTCCGCAGCTCTCACTGCATGGTCTCCTAAGGTGTTCATATAGTAATGGGAGTGAACGCAGGCAAACGCACAATAATGCAAACAAGAAAATAAATGAAATTTTCTCTTTTAAATAGTATTTAATATCATATACTAGCAAATAAGAAGTCATCCACGTCACAGACTAAACTCCAGTGCAGTTGGCTGGTGTCCGCAGCTCTCTCTGCATTGGCTCCTAAGGTCTTCATATAGTAATGGGAGTGACCGCAGGCAAACGCAAAATAATGCAAATAAGAAAATTAAAGCAATTTTCTCTTTTAAATTGTATTTTTTATCATATACTAACAAATAAGAGTTCAACCACATCACAGACTAAACTCCAGTACAGTTGGCTGGTGTCCGCAGCTCTCACTGCATTTTCTCCTAAGGTCTTCATATAGTAATGGGAGTGAACGCAAGCAAACGCACAATAATGCCAATAAGAAAATAAATGAAATTTTCTCTTTTAAATAGTATTTAATATCATATACTAGCAAATAAGAAGTCATTCACGTCAGAGACTAAACTTCAGTGCTGTTGGCTGGTGTCCGCAGCTCTCTCAGCATTGTCTCCTATAGTCTTCATATAGTAATGGGAGTGACCGCAGGCAAACGCAAAATAATGCAAATAAGAAAATTAAAGCAATTTTCTCTTTTAAATTGTATTTTTTATCATATACTAACAAATAAGAGTTCAACCACATCGCAGACTAAACTCGAGTGCAGTTGGCTGGTGTCCGCAGCTCTCACTGCATTGTCTCCTAAGGCCTTCATATAGTAATGGGAGTGAACGCAGGCAAACACACAATAATGCAATTAAGAAAATAAATGAAATTTTCTCTTTTAAATACTATTTAATATCGTATACTAGCAAATAAGTAGTCATCCACGTCACAGACTAAACTCCAGTGCAGTTGGCTGGTGTCCGCAGCTCTCACTGTATTGTCGCCTAAGGTCTTCATATAGTAATGGGAGTGACCGCAGGCAAACGCACAATAATGCTAATAAGAAAATAAATGAAATTTTCTCTTTTAAATAGTATTTAATATCATATACTAGCAAATAAGAAGTCATCCACGTCACAGACTAAACTCCAGTGCAGTTGGCTGGTGTCCGCAGCTCTCACTGCATTGTCTCCTAAGGTCTTCATATAGTAATGGGAGTGAACGCAGGCAAAGGAACAATAATGCTAATAAGAAAATAAATGAAATTTTCTCTTTTAAATAGTATTTAATATCATATACTAGCAAATAAGGAGTCATCTACGTCACAGACTAAACTCCAGTGCAGTTGGCTGGTGTCCGCAGCTCTCTCTGCATTGTCTCCTAAGGTCTTCATATAGTAATGGGAGTGACCGCAGGCAAACGCAAAACAATGCAAATGAGAAAATTAAAGCAATTTCCTCTTTTAAATTGTATTTTTTATCATATACTAACAAATAAGAGTTCAACCAAATCGCAGACTAAACTCCAGTGCAGTTGGCTGGTGTCCGCAGCTCTCACTGCATTTTCTCCTAAGGTCTTCATATAGTAATGGGAGTGAGCGCAGGCAAACGCACAATAATGCAAATAAGAAAATAAATGAAATTTTCTCTTTTAAATAGTATTTAATATCATATACTAGCAAATAAGAAGTCATCCACGTTAGAGACTAAACTCCAGTGCAGTTGGCTGGTGTCCGCAGCCATCACTGCATTGTCTCCTAAGGTCTTCATTTTGTAATGGGAGTGAACGCAGGCAAACGCACAATAATGCTAATAAGAAAATAAATGAAATTTTCTCTTTTAAATAGTATTTAATATCATATACTAGCAAATAAGAAGTCATCCACGTCACAGACTAAACTCCAGTGGAGTTGACTGGTGTCCGCAGCTCTCTCTGCATTGTCTCCTAAGGTCTTCATATAGTAATGGGAGTGAACGCAGGCAAACGCACAATAATGCAAATAAGAAAATAAATGAAATTTTCTCTTTTAAATAGTAATTAATGTCATATACTAGCAAATAAGAAGTCATCCACGTCACAGACTAAACTCCAGTGCAGTTGGCTGGTGTCCGCAGCTCTCACTGCATTGTCGCCTAAGGTGTTCATATAGTAATGGGAGTGACCGCAGGCAAACGCACAATAATGCTAATAAGAAAATAAATGAAATTTTCTCTTTTAAATAGTATTTAATATCATATACTAGCAAATAAGAAGTCATCCACGTCACAGACTAAACTCCAGTGCAGTTGGCTGGTGTCCGCAGCTCTCTCTGCATTGTCTCCTAAGGTCTTCATATAGTTATAAGAGTGACCGCAGGCAAATGCAAAATAATGCAAATAAGAAAATTAATGCAATTTTCTCTTTTAAATTGTATTTTTTATCATATACTAACAAATAAGAGTTCAACAACATCACAGACTAAACTCCAGTGCAGTTGGCTGGTGTCCGCAGCTCTCACTGCATGGTCTCCTAAGGTGTTCATATAGTAATGGGTGTGAACGCAGGCAAACGCACAATAATGCAAATAAGAAAATAAATGAAATTTTCTCTTTTATATAGTATTTAATATCATATACTAGCAAATAAGGAATCGTCCACGTCACAGACAAAAACTTCAGTGCAGTTGGCTGGTGTCCGCAGCTCTCTCTGCATTGTCCCCTAAGGTCTTCATATAGTAATGGGAGTGACCGCAGGCAAACGCAAAATAATGCAAATAAGAAAATTAAAGCAATTTTCTCTTTTAAATTGTATTTTTTATCATATACTAACAAATAAGAGTTCAACCACATCACAGACTAAACTCCAGTGCAGTTGGCTGGTGTCCGCAGCTCTCACTGCATTGTCTCCTATAGTCTTCATATAGTAATGGGAGTGACCGCAGGCAAACGCAAAATAATGCAAATAAGAAAATTAAAGCAATTTTCTCTTTCAAATTGTATTTTTTATCATATACTAACAAATAAGAGTTCAACCACATCGCAGACTAAACTCGAGTGCAGTTGGCTGGTGTCCGCAGCTCTCACTGCATTGTCTCCTAAGGTCTTCATATAGTAATGGGTGTGAAGGCAGGCAAACGCACAATAATGCAAATAAGAAAATAAATGAAATTTTCTCTTTTAAATAGTATATAATATCATATACTAGCAAATAAGATGTCATCCACGTCACAGACTAAACTTCAGTGCAGTTGGCAGGTGTCCGCAGCTCTCTCTGCATTGTCTCCTATAGTCTTCATATAGTAATGTGAGTGACCGCAGGCAAACGCAAAATAATGCAAATAAGAAAATTAAAGCAATTTTCTCTTTTAAATTGTATTTTTTATCATATACTAACAAATAAGAGTTCAACCACATCGCAGACTAAACTCGAGTGCAGTTGGCTGGTGTCCGCAGCTCTCACTGCATTGTCTCCTAAGGTCTTCATATAGTAATGGGAGTGAACGCAGGCAAACGCACAATAATGAAAATAAGAAAATAAATGAAATTTTCTCTTTTAAATAGTATTTAATATCATATACTAGCAAATAAGAAGTCATCCACGTCACAGACTAAACTTCAGTGCAGTTGGCTGGTGTCCGCAGCTCTCTCTGCATTGTCTCCTAAGGTCTTCATATAGTAATGGGAGTGACCGCAGGCAAACGCAAAATAATGCAAATAAGAAAATTAAAGCAATTTTCTCTTTTAAATTGTATTTTTTATCATATACTAACAAATAAGAGTTCAACCACATCACAGACTAAACTCCAGTGCAGTTGGCTGGTGTCCGCAGCTCTCACTGCATTGTCTCCAAAGGTCTTCATATAGTAATGGGAGTGAACGCAGGCAAACGCACAATAATGCAAATAAGAAAATAAATGAAATTTTCTCTTTTAAATAGTATTTAATATCATATACTAGCAAATAAGAAGTCATCCACGTCACAGACTAAACTCCAGTGCAGTTGGCTGGTGTCCGCAGCTCTCTCTGCATTGTCTCCTAAGGTCTTCATATAGTAATGGGAGTGACCGCAGGCAAACGCAAAACAATGCAAATAAGAAAATTAAAGCAATTTTCTCTTTTAAATTGTATTTTTTATCATATACTAACAAATAAGAGTTCAACCACATCGCAGACTAAACTCGAGTGCAGTTGGCTGGTGTCTGCAGCTCTCACTGCATTGTCTCCTAAGGTCTTCATATAGTAATGGGAGTGACCGCAGGCAAACGCACAATAATGCAATTAAGAAAATAAATGAAATTTTCTCTATTAAATACTATTTAATATCATATACTAGCAAATAAGAAGTCATCCACGTCACAGACTAAACTCCAGTGCAGTTGGCTGGTGTCCGCAGCTCTCACTGCATTGTCGCCTAAGGTCTTCATATAGTAATGGGAGTGACCGCAGGCAAACGCACAATAATGCTAATAAGAAAATAAATGAAATTTTCTCTTTTAAATAGTATTTAATATCATATACTAGCAAATAAGAAGTCATCCACGTCACAGACTAAACTCCAGTGCAGTTGGCTGGTGTCCGCAGCTCTCACTGCATTGTCTCCTAAGGTCTTCATATAGTAATGGGCGTGACCGCAGGCAAACGCACAATAATGCTAATAAGAAATTAAATGAAATTTTCTCTTTTAAATAGTATTTAATATCATATACTAGCAAATAAGAAGTCATCCACGTCACAGACTAAAGTCCAGTGCAGTTGGCTGGTGTCCGCAGCTCTCACTGCATTGTCTCCTAAGGTCTTCATATAGTAATGGGAGTGAACGCAGGCAAACGAACAATAATGCTAATAAGAAAATAAATGAAATTTTCTCTTTTAAATAGTATTTAATATCATATACTAGCAAATAAGAAGTCATCCACGTCACAGACTAAACTCCAGTGCAGTTGGCTGGTGTCCGCAGCTCTCTCTGCATTGTCTCCTAAGGTCTTCATATAGTAATAAGAGTGACCGCAGGCAAATGCAAAATAATGCAAATAAGAAAATTAATGCAATTTTCTCTTTTAAATTGTATTTTTTATCATATACTAACAAATAAGAGTTCAACAACATCACAGACTAAACTCCAGTGCAGTTGGCTGGTGTCCGCAGCTCTCACTGCATGGTCTCCTAAGGTGTTCATATAGTAATGGGTGTGAACGCAGGCAAACGCACAATAATGCAAATAAGAAAATAAATGAAATTTTCTCTTTTATATAGTATTTAATATCATATACTAGCAAATAAGGAATCGTCCACGTCACAGACAAAAACTTCAGTGCAGTTGGCTGGTGTCCGCAGCTCTCTCTGCATTGTCCCCTAAGGTCTTCATATAGTAATGGGAGTGACCGCAGGCAAACGCAAAATAATGCAAATAAGAAAATTAAAGCAATTTTCTCTTTTAAATTGTATTTTTTATCATATACTAACAAATAAGAGTTCAACCACATCACAGACTAAACTCCAGTGCAGTTGGCTGGTGTCCGCAGCTCTCACTGCATTGTCTCCTATAGTCTTCATATAGTAATGGGAGTGACCGCAGGCAAACGCAAAATAATGCAAATAAGAAAATTAAAGCAATTTTCTCTTTAAAATTGTATTTTTTATCATATACTAACAAATAAGAGTTCAACCACATCGCAGACTAAACTCGAGTGCAGTTGGCTGGTGTCCGCAGCTCTCACTGCATTGTCTCCTAAGGTCTTCATATAGTAATGGGTGTGAAGGCAGGCAAACGCACAATAATGCAAATAAGAAAATAAATGAAATTTTCTCTTTTAAATAGTATATAATATCATATACTAGCAAATAAGATGTCATCCACGTCACAGACTAAACTTCAGTGCAGTTGGCAGGTGTCCGCAGCTCTCTCTGCATTGTCTCCTATAGTCTTCATATAGTAATGTGAGTGACCGCAGGCAAACGCAAAATAATGCAAATAAGAAAATTAAAGCAATTTTCTCTTTTAAATTGTATTTTTTATCATATACTAACAAATAAGAGTTCAACCACATCGCAGACTAAACTCGAGTGCAGTTGGCTGGTGTCCGCAGCTCTCACTGCATTGTCTCCTAAGGTCTTCATATAGTAATGGGAGTGAACGCAGGCAAACGCACAATAATGAAAATAAGAAAATAAATGAAATTTTCTCTTTTAAATAGTATTTAATATCATATACTAGCAAATAAGAAGTCATCCACGTCACAGACTAAACTTCAGTGCAGTTGGCTGGTGTCCGCAGCTCTCTCTGCATTGTCTCCTAAGGTCTTCATATAGTAATGGGAGTGACCGCAGGCAAACGCAAAATAATGCAAATAAGAAAATTAAAGCAATTTTCTCTTTTAAATTGTATTTTTTATCATATACTAACAAATAAGAGTTCAACCACATCACAGACTAAACTCCAGTGCAGTTGGCTGGTGTCCGCAGCTCTCACTGCATTGTCTCCAAAGGTCTTCATATAGTAATGGGAGTGAACGCAGGCAAACGCACAATAATGCAAATAAGAAAATAAATGAAATTTTCTCTTTTAAATAGTATTTAATATCATATACTAGCAAATAAGAAGTCATCCACGTCACAGACTAAACTCCAGTGCAGTTGGCTGGTGTCCGCAGCTCTCTCTGCATTGTCTCCTAAGGTCTTCATATAGTAATGGGAGTGACCGCAGGCAAACGCAAAACAATGCAAATAAGAAAATTAAAGCAATTTTCTCTTTTAAATTGTATTTTTTATCATATACTAACAAATAAGAGTTCAACCACATCGCAGACTAAACTCGAGTGCAGTTGGCTGGTGTCTGCAGCTCTCACTGCATTGTCTCCTAAGGTCTTCATATAGTAATGGGAGTGACCGCAGGCAAACGCACAATAATGCAATTAAGAAAATAAATGAAATTTTCTCTATTAAATACTATTTAATATCATATACTAGCAAATAAGAAGTCATCCACGTCACAGACTAAACTCCAGTGCAGTTGGCTGGTGTCCGCAGCTCTCACTGCATTGTCGCCTAAGGTCTTCATATAGTAATGGGAGTGACCGCAGGCAAACGCACAATAATGCTAATAAGAAAATAAATGAAATTTTCTCTTTTAAATAGTATTTAATATCATATACTAGCAAATAAGAAGTCATCCACGTCACAGACTAAACTCCAGTGCAGTTGGCTGGTGTCCGCATCTCTCACTGCATTGTCTCCTAAGGTCTTCATATAGTAATGGGCGTGACCGCAGGCAAACGCACAATAATGCTAATAAGAAATTAAATGAAATTTTCTCTTTTAAATAGTATTTAATATCATATACTAGCAAATAAGAAGTCATCCACGTCACAGACTAAACTCCAGTGCAGTTGGCTGGTGTCCGCAGCTCTCACTGCATTGTCTCCTAAGGTCTTCATATAGTAATGGGAGTGAACGCAGGCAAACGAACAATAATGCTAATAAGAAAATAAATGAAATTTTCTCTTTTAAATAGTATTTAATATCATATACTAGCAAATAAGAAGTCATCCACGTCACAGACTAAACTCCAGTGCAGTTGGCTGGTGTCCGCAGCTCTCTCTGCATTGTCTCCTAAGGTCTTCATATAGTAATGGGAGTGACCGCAGGCAAACACAAAACAATGCAAATGAGAAAATTAAAGCAATTTCCTCTTTTAAATTGTATTTTTTATCATATACTAACAAATAAGAGTTCAACCACATCGCAGACTAAACTCGAGTGCAGTTGGCTGGTGTCCGCAGCTCTCACTGCATTGTCTCCTAAGGTCTTCATATAGTAATGGGAGTGAACGCAGGCAAACGCACAATAATGCAAATAAGAAAATAAATGAAATTTTCTCTTTTAAATAGTATTTAATATCATATACTAGCAAATAAGAAGTCATCCACGTCACAGACAAAAACTTCAGTGCAGTTGGCTGGTGTCCGCAGCTCTCTCTGCATTGTCTCCTAAGGTCTTCATATAGTAATGGGAGTGACCGCAGGCAAACGCAAAATAATGCAAATAAGAAAATTAAAGCAATTTTCTCTTTTAAATTGTATTTTTTATCATATACTAACAAATAAGAGTTCAACCACATCGCAGACTAAACTCGAGTGCAGTTGGCTGGTGTCCGCAGCTCTCACTGCATTGTCTCCTAAGGTCTTCATATAGTAATGGGAGTTAACGCAGGCAAACGCACAATGATGCAAATAAGAAAATAAATGAAATTTTCTCTTTTAAATAGTATTTAATATCATATACTAGCAAATAAGAAGTCATCCACGTCACAGACTAAACTTCAGTGCAGTTGACTGGTGTCCGCAGCTCTCTCTGCATTGTCTCCTATAGTCTTCATATAGTAATGGGAGTGACCGCAGGCAATCGCAAAATAATGCAAATAAGAAAATTAAAGCAATTTTCTCTTTTAAATTGTATTTTTTATCTTATACTAACAAATAAGAGTTCAACCACATCACAGACTAAACTCAAGTGCAGTTGGCTGGTGTCCGCAGCTCTCACTGCATTGTCTCCTAAGGTCGTCATATAGTAATGGGAGTGACCGCAGGCAAACGCAAAATAATGCAAATAAGAAAATTAAAGCAATTTTCTCTTTTAAATTGTATTTTTTATCATATACTAACAAATAAGAGTTCAACCACATCACAGACTAAACTCCAGTGCAGTTGGCTGGTGTCCGCAGCTCTCTCTGCATTGTCTCCTATAGTCTTCATATAGTAATGGGAGTGACCGCAGGCAAACGCAAAATAATGCAAAAAAGAAAATTAAAGCAATTTCCTCTTTTAAATTGTATTTTTTATCATATACTAACAAATAAGAGTTCAACCACATCGCAGACTAAACTCGAGTGCAGTTGGCTAGTGTCCGCAGCTCTCACTGTATTGTCTCCTAAGGTCTTCATATAGTAATGGGAGTGAACGCAGGCAAACGCACAATAATGCAAATAAGAAAATAAATGAAATTATCTCTTTTAAATAGTATTTAATATCATATACTAGCAAATAAGAAGTCATCCACGTCACAGACAAAAACTTCAGTGCAGTTGGCTGGTGTCCGCAGCTCTCTCTGCATTGTCTCCTATAGTCTTCATATAGTAATGGGAGTGACCGCAGGCAAACGCAAAATAATGCAAATAAGAAAATTAAAGCAATTTTCTCTTTTAAATTGTATTTTTTATCATATACCAACAAATAAGAGTTCAACCACATCGCAGACTAAACTCGAGTGCAGTTGGCTGGTGTCCGCAGCTCTCACTGCATTGTCTCCTAAGGTCTTCATATAGTAATGGGAGTGAAAGCAGGCAAACGCACAATAATGCAAATAAGAAAATAAATGAAATTTTCTCTTTTAAATAGTATTTAATATCATATACTAGCAAATAAGATGTCATCCACGTCACAGACTAAACTTCAGTGCAGTTGGCTGGTGTTAGCAGCTCTCTCAGCATTGTCTCCTAAGGTCTTCATATAGTAATGGAAGTGACCGCAGGCAAACGCAAAATAATGCAAATAAGAAAATTAAAGCAATTTTCTCTTTTAAATTGTATTTTTTATCATATACTAACAAATAAGAGTTCAACCACATCGCAGACTAAACTCGAGTGCAGTTGGCTGGTGTCCGCATCTCTCACTGCATTGTCTCCTAAGGTCTTCATATAGTAATGGGAGTGACCGCAGGCAAACGCACAATAATGCTAATAAGAAAATAAATGAAATTTTCTCTTTTAAATAGTATTTAATATCATATACTAGCAAATAAGAAGTCATCCACGTCACAGACTAAACTCCAGTGCAGTTGGCTGGTGTCCGCAGCTCTCACTGCATTGTCTCCTAAGGTCTTCATATAGTAATGGGCTTGACCGCAGGCAAACGCACAATAATGCTAATAAGAAATTAAATGAAATTTTCTCTTTTAAATAGTATTTAATATCATATACTAGCAAATAAGAAGTCATCCACGTCACAGACTAAACTCCAGTGCAGTTGGCTGGTGTCCGCAGCTCTCACTGCATTGTCTCCTAAGGTCTTCATATAGTAATGGGAGTGACCGCAGGCAAACGCAAAACAATGCAAATAAGAAAATTAAAGCAATTTTCTCTTTTAAATTGTATTTTTTATCATATACTAACAAATAAGAGTTCAACCACATCGCAGACTAAACTCGAGTGCAGTTGGCTGGTGTCTGCAGCTCTCACTGCATTGTCTCCTAAGGTCTTCATATAGTAATGGGAGTGACCGCAGGCAAACGCACAATAATGCAATTAAGAAAATAAATGAAATTTTCTCTATTAAATACTATTTAATATCATATACTAGCAAATAAGAAGTCATCCACGTCACAGACTAAACTCCAGTGCAGTTGGCTGGTGTCCGCAGCTCTCACTGCATTGTCGCCTAAGGTCTTCATATAGTAATGGGAGTGACCGCAGGCAAACGCACAATAATGCTAATAAGAAAATAAATGAAATTTTCTCTTTTAAATAGTATTTAATATCATATACTAGCAAATAAGAAGTCATCCACGTCACAGACTAAACTCCAGTGCAGTTGGCTGGTGTCCGCAGCTCTCACTGCATTGTCTCCTAAGGTCTTCATATAGTAATGGGCGTGACCGCAGGCAAACGCACAATAATGCTAATAAGAAATTAAATGAAATTTTCTCTTTTAAATAGTATTTAATATCATATACTAGCAAATAAGAAGTCATCCACGTCACAGACTAAACTCCAGTGCAGTTGGCTGGTGTCCGCAGCTCTCACTGCATTGTCTCCTAAGGTCTTCATATAGTAATGGGAGTGAACGCAGGCAAACGAACAATAATGCTAATAAGAAAATAAATGAAATTTTCTCTTTTAAATAGTATTTAATATCATATACTAGCAAATAAGAAGTCATCCACGTCACAGACTAAACTCCAGTGCAGTTGGCTGGTGTCCGCAGCTCTCTCTGCATTGTCTCCTAAGGTCTTCATATAGTAATGGGAGTGACCGCAGGCAAACACAAAACAATGCAAATGAGAAAATTAAAGCAATTTCCTCTTTTAAATTGTATTTTTTATCATATACTAACAAATAAGAGTTCAACCACATCGCAGACTAAACTCGAGTGCAGTTGGCTGGTGTCCGCAGCTCTCACTGCATTGTCTCCTAAGGTCTTCATATAGTAATGGGAGTGAACGCAGGCAAACGCACAATAATGCAAATAAGAAAATAAATGAAATTTTCTCTTTTAAATAGTATTTAATATCATATACTAGCAAATAAGAAGTCATCCACGTCACAGACTAAACTCCAGTGCAGTTGGCTGGTGTCCGCAGCTCTCACTGCATTGTCTCCTAAGGTCTTCATATAGTAATGGGCTTGACCGCAGGCAAACGCACAATAATGCTAATAAGAAATTAAATGAAATTTTCTCTTTTAAGTAGTATTTAATATCATATACTAGCAAATAAGAAGTCATCCACGTCACAGACTAAACTCCAGTGCAGTTGGCTGGTGTCCGCAGCTCTCACTGCATTGTCTCCTAAGGTCTTCATATAGTAATGGGAGTGACCGCAGGCAAACGCAAAACAATGCAAATAAGAAAATTAAAGCAATTTTCTCTTTTAAATTGTATTTTTTATCATATACTAACAAATAAGAGTTCAACCACATCGCAGACTAAACTCGAGTGCAGTTGGCTGGTGTCTGCAGCTCTCACTGCATTGTCTCCTAAGGTCTTCATATAGTAATGGGAGTGACCGCAGGCAAACGCACAATAATGCAATTAAGAAAATAAATGAAATTTTCTCTATTAAATACTATTTAATATCATATACTAGCAAATAAGAAGTCATCCACGTCACAGACTAAACTCCAGTGCAGTTGGCTGGTGTCCGCAGCTCTCACTGCATTGTCGCCTAAGGTCTTCATATAGTAATGGGAGTGACCGCAGGCAAACGCACAATAATGCTAATAAGAAAATAAATGAAATTTTCTCTTTTAAATAGTATTTAATATCATATACTAGCAAATAAGAAGTCATCCACGTCACAGACTAAACTCCAGTGCAGTTGGCTGGTGTCCGCAGCTCTCACTGCATTGTCTCCTAAGGTCTTCATATAGTAATGGGCGTGACCGCAGGCAAACGCACAATAATGCTAATAAGAAATTAAATGAAATTTTCTCTTTTAAATAGTATTTAATATCATATACTAGCAAATAAGAAGTCATCCACGTCACAGACTAAACTCCAGTGCAGTTGGCTGGTGTCCGCAGCTCTCACTGCATTGTCTCCTAAGGTCTTCATATAGTAATGGGAGTGAACGCAGGCAAACGAACAATAATGCTAATAAGAAAATAAATGAAATTTTCTCTTTTAAATAGTATTTAATATCATATACTAGCAAATAAGAAGTCATCCACGTCACAGACTAAACTCCAGTGCAGTTGGCTGGTGTCCGCAGCTCTCTCTGCATTGTCTCCTAAGGTCTTCATATAGTAATGGGAGTGACCGCAGGCAAACACAAAACAATGCAAATGAGAAAATTAAAGCAATTTCCTCTTTTAAATTGTATTTTTTATCATATACTAACAAATAAGAGTTCAACCACATCGCAGACTAAACTCGAGTGCAGTTGGCTGGTGTCCGCAGCTCTCACTGCATTGTCTCCTATAGTCTTCATTTAGTAATGGGAGTGACCGCAGGCAATCGCAAAATAATGCAAATAAGAAAATTAAAGCAATTTTCTCTTTTAAATTGTATTTTTTATCATATACTAACAAATAAGAGTTCAACCACATCGCAGACTAAACTCGAGTGCAGTTGGCTGGTGTCCGCAGCTCTCACTGCATTGTCTCCTAAGGTCTTCATATAGTAATGGGAGTGAATGCAGGCAAACGCACAATAATGCAAATAAGAAAATAAATGAAATTTTCTCTTTTAAATAGTATTTAATATCATATACTAGCAAATTAGATGTCATCCACGTCACAGACTAAACTTCAGTGCAGTTGGCTGGTGTCCGCAGCTCTCTCTGCATTGTCTCCTATAGTCTTCATATAGTAATGGGAGTGACCGCAGGCAAACGCAAAATAATGCAAATAAGAAAATTAAAGCAATTTTCTCTTTTAAATTGTATTTTTTATCATATACTAACAAATAAGAGTTCAACCACATCGCAGACTAAACTCGAGTGCAGTTGGCTGGTGTCCGCAGCTCTCACTGCATTGTCTCCTAAGGTCTTCATATAGTAATGGGAGTGAACGCAGGCAAACGCACAATGATGCAAATAAGAAAATAAATGAAATTTTCTCTTTTAAATAGTATTTAATATCATATACTAGCAAATAAGAAGTCATCCACGTCACAGACTAAACTTCAGTGCAGTTGACTGGTGTCCGCAGCTCTCTCTGCATTGTCTCCTATAGTCTTCATATAGTAATGGGAGTGACCGCAGGCAATCGCAAAATAATGCAAATAAGAAAATTAAAGCAATTTTCTCTTTTAAATTGTATTTTTTATCTTATACTAACAAATAAGAGTTCAACCACATCACAGACTAAACTCAAGTGCAGTTGGCTGGTGTCCGCAGCTCTCACTGCATTGTCTCCTAAGGTCGTCATATAGTAATGGGAGTGACCGCAGGCAAACGCAAAATAATGCAAATAAGAAAATTAAAGCAATTTTCTCTTTTAAATTGTATTTTTTATCATATACTAACAAATAAGAGTTCAACCACATCACAGACTAAACTCCAGTGCAGTTGGCTGGTGTCCGCAGCTCTCTCTGCATTGTCTCCTATAGTCTTCATATAGTAATGGGAGTGACCGCAGGCAAACGCAAAATAATGCAAAAAAGAAAATTAAAGCAATTTCCTCTTTTAAATTGTATTTTTTATCATATACTAACAAATAAGAGTTCAACCACATCGCAGACTAAACTCGAGTGCAGTTGGCTAGTGTCCGCAGCTCTCACTGTATTGTCTCCTAAGGTCTTCATATAGTAATGGGAGTGAACGCAGGCAAACGCACAATAATGCAAATAAGAAAATAAATGAAATTATCTCTTTTAAATAGTATTTAATATCATATACTAGCAAATAAGAAGTCATCCACGTCACAGACAAAAACTTCAGTGCAGTTGGCTGGTGTCCGCAGCTCTCTCTGCATTGTCTCCTATAGTCTTCATATAGTAATGGGAGTGACCGCAGGCAAACGCAAAATAATGCAAATAAGAAAATTAAAGCAATTTTCTCTTTTAAATTGTATTTTTTATCATATACCAACAAATAAGAGTTCAACCACATCGCAGACTAAACTCGAGTGCAGTTGGCTGGTGTCCGCAGCTCTCACTGCATTGTCTCCTAAGGTCTTCATATAGTAATGGGAGTGAAAGCAGGCAAACGCACAATAATGCAAATAAGAAAATAAATGAAATTTTCTCTTTTAAATAGTATTTAATATCATATACTAGCAAATAAGATGTCATCCACGTCACAGACTAAACTTCAGTGCAGTTGGCTGGTGTTAGCAGCTCTCTCAGCATTGTCTCCTAAGGTCTTCATATAGTAATGGAAGTGACCGCAGGCAAACGCAAAATAATGCAAATAAGAAAATTAAAGCAATTTTCTCTTTTAAATTGTATTTTTTATCATATACTAACAAATAAGAGTTCAACCACATCGCAGACTAAACTCGAGTGCAGTTGGCTGGTGTCCGCATCTCTCACTGCATTGTCTCCTAAGGTCTTCATATAGTAATGGGAGTGACCGCAGGCAAACGCACAATAATGCTAATAAGAAAATAAATGAAATTTTCTCTTTTAAATAGTATTTAATATCATATACTAGCAAATAAGAAGTCATCCACGTCACAGACTAAACTCCAGTGCAGTTGGCTGGTGTCCGCAGCTCTCACTGCATTGTCTCCTAAGGTCTTCATATAGTAATGGGCTTGACCGCAGGCAAACGCACAATAATGCTAATAAGAAATTAAATGAAATTTTCTCTTTTAAATAGTATTTAATATCATATACTAGCAAATAAGAAGTCATCCACGTCACAGACTAAACTCCAGTGCAGTTGGCTGGTGTCCGCAGCTCTCACTGCATTGTCTCCTAAGGTCTTCATATAGTAATGGGAGTGAACGCAGGGAAACGAACAATAATGCTAATAAGAAAATAAATGAAATTTTCTCTTTTAAATAGTATTTAATATCATATACTAGCAAATAAGAAGTCATCAACGTCACAGACTAAACTCGAGTGCAGTTGGCTGGTGTCCGCCTCTCTCTCTGCATTGTCTCATAAGGTCTTCATATAGTAATGGGAGTGACCGCAGGCAAACGCAAAATAATGCAAATAAGAAAATTAAAGCAATTTTCTCTTTTAAATTGTATTTTTTATCATATACTAACAAATAAGAGTTCAACCACATCGCAGACTAAACTCGAGTGCAGTTGGCTGGTGTCCGCAGCTCTCACTGCATTGTCTCCTAAGGTCTTCATATAGTAATGGGAGTGACCGCAGGCAAACGCACAATAATGCAAATAAGAAAATAAATGAAATTTTCTCTTTTAAATAGTATTTAATATCATATACTAGCAAATTAGATGTCATCCACGTCACAGACTAAACTTCAGTGCAGTTGGCTGGTGTCCGCAGCTCTCTCTGCATTGTCTCCTATAGTCTTCATATAGTAATGGGAGTGACCGCAGGCAAACGCAAAATAATGCAAATAAGAAAATTAAAGCAATTTTCTCTTTTAAATTGTATTTTTTATCATATAGTAACAAATAAGAGTTCAACCACATCGCAGACTAAACTCGAGTGCAGTTGGCTGGTGTCCGCAGCTCTCACTGCATTGTCTCCTAAGGTCTTCATATAGAAATGGGCGTGACCGCAGGCAAACGCACAATAATGCTAATAAGAAATTAAATGAAATTTTCTCTTTTAAATAGTATTTAATATCATATACTAGCAAATAAGAAGTCATCCACGTCACAGACTAAGCTCCAGTGCAGTTGGCTGGTGTCCGCAGCTCTCACTGCATTGTCTCCTAAGGTCTTCATATAGTAATGGGAGTGAACGCAGGGAAACGAACAATAATGCTAATAAGAAAATAAATGAAATTTTCTCTTTTAAATAGTATTTAATATCATATACTAGCAAATAAGAAGTCATCAACGTCACAGACTAAACTCCAGTGCAGTTGGCTGGTGTCCGCAGCTCTCTCTGCATTGTCTCATAAGGTCTTCATATAGTAATGGGAGTGACCGCAGGCAAACGCAAAACAATGCAAATGAGAAAATTAAAGCAATTTCCTCTTTTAAATTGTATTTTTTATCATATACTAACAAATAAGAGTTCAACCACATCGCAGACTAAACTCGAGTGCAGTTGGATGGTGTCCGCAGCTCTCACTGCATTGTCTCCTAAGGTCTTCATATAGTAATGGGAGTGAACGCAGGCAAACGCAAAATAATGCAAATAAGAAAATTAAAGCAATTTTCTCTTTTAAATTGTATTTTTTATCATATACTAACAAATAAGAGTTCAACCACATCGCAGACTAAACTCGAGTGCAGTTGGATGGTGTCCGCAGCTCTCACTGCATTGTCTCCTAAGGTCTTCATATAGTAATGGGAGTGAATGCAGGCAAACGCACAATAATGCAAATAAAAAAATAAATGAAATTTTCTCTTTTAAATAGTATTTAATATCATATACTAGCAAATTAGATGTCATCCACATCACAGACTAAACTTCAGTGCAGTTGGCTGGTGTCCGCAGCCCTCTCTGCATTGTCTCCTATAGTCTTCATATAGTAATGGGAGTGACCGCAGGCAAACGCAAAATAATGCAAATAAGAAAATTAAAGCAATTTTCTCTTTTAAATTGTATTTTTTATCATATACTAACAAATAAGAGTTCAACCACATCGCAGACTAAACTCGAGTGCAATTGGATGGTGTCCGCAGCTCTCACTGCATTGTCTCCTAAGGTCTTCATATAGTAATGGGAGTGAACGCAGGCAAACGCACAATAATGCAAATAAGAAAATAAATGAAATTTTCTCTTTTAAATAGTATTTAATATCATATACTAGCAAATAAGAAGTCATCCACGTCACAGACTAAACTTCAGTGCAGTTTGCTGGTGTCCGCATCTCTCTCTGCATTGCTTCCTAAGGTCTTCATATAGTAATGGGAGTGACCGCAGGCAAACGCAAAATAATGCAAATAAGAAACTTAAAGCAATTTTCTCTTTTAAATTGTATTTTTTATCATATACTAACAAATAAGGGTCAACCACATCACAGACTAAACTCCAGTGCAGTTGGCTGGTGTCCGCAGCTCTCACTGCATTGTCTCCTAAGGTCTTCATATAGTAATGGGAGTGAACGCAGGCAAACGCACAATAATGCAAATAAGAAAATAAATGAAATTTTCTCTTTTAAATAGTATTTAATATCATATACTAGCAAATAAGAAGTCATCCACGTCACAGACTAAACTCCAGTGCAGTTGGCTGGTGTCCGCAGCTCTCTCTGCATTGTCTCCTAAGGTCTTCATATAGTAATGGGAGTGACCGCAGGCAAACGCAAAATAATGCATATAAGAAAGTTAAAGCAATTTTCTCTTTTAAATTGTATTTTTTATCATATACTAACAAATAAGAGTTCAACCACATCGCAGACTAAACTCGAGTGCAGTTGGCTGGTGTCCGCAGCTCTCACTGCATTGTCTCCTAAGGTCTTCATATAGTAATGGGAGTGAACGCAGGCAAACGCACAATAATGCAAATAAGAAAATAAATGAAATTTTCTCTTTTAAATAGTATTTAATATCATATACTAGCAAATAAGAAGTCATCCACGTCACAGACTAAACTTCAGTGCAGTTGGCTGGTGTCCGCAGCTCTCTCTGCATTGTCTCCTAAGGTCTTCATATAGTAATGGGAGTGACCGCAGGCAAACGCAAAATAATGCAAATAAGAAACTTAAAGCAATTTTCTCTTTTAAATTGTATTTTTTATCATATACTAACAAATAAGAGTTCAACCACATCACAGACTAAACTCCAGTGCAGTTGGCTGGTGTCCGCAGCTCTCACTGCATTGTCTCCTAAGGTCTACATATAGTAATGGGAGTGAACGCAGGCAAACGCACAATAATGCAAATAAGAATATAAATGAAATTTTCTCTTTTAAATAGTATTTAATATCATATACTAGCAAATAAGAAGTCATCCACGTCACAGACTAAACTCCAGTGCAGTTGGCTGGTGTCCGCAGCTCTCACTGCATTGTCTCCTAAGGTCTTCATATAGTAATGGGCGTGACCGCAGGCAAACGCACAATAATGTTAATAAGAAATTAAATGAAATTTTCTCTTTTAAATAGTATTTAATATCATATACTAGCAAATAAGAAGTCATCCACGTCACAGACTAAACTCCAGTGCAGTTGGCTGGTGTCCGCAGCTCTCACTGCATTGTCTCCTAAGGTCTTCATATAGTAATGGGCTTGACCGCAGGCAAACGCACAATAATGCTAATAAGAAATTAAATGAAATTTTCTCTTTTAAATAGTATTTAATATCATATACTAGCAAATAAGAAGTCATCCACGTCACAGACTAAACTCCAGTGCAGTTGGCTGGTGTCCGCAGCTCTCACTGCATTGTCTCCTAAGGTCTTCATATAGTAATGGGAGTGAACGCAGGGAAACGAACAATAATGCTAATAAGAAAATAAATGAAATTTTCTCTTTTAAATAGTATTTAATATCATATACTAGCAAATAAGAAGTCATCAACGTCACAGACTAAACTCGAGTGCAGTTGGCTGGTGTCCGCCTCTCTCTCTGCATTGTCTCATAAGGTCTTCATATAGTAATGGGAGTGACCGCAGGCAAACGCAAAATAATGCAAATAAGAAAATTAAAGCAATTTTCTCTTTTAAATTGTATTTTTTATCATATACTAACAAATAAGAGTTCAACCACATCGCAGACTAAACTCGAGTGCAGTTGGATGGTGTCCGCAGCTCTCACTGCATTGTCTCCTAAGGTCTTCATATAGTAATGGGAGTGAACGCAGGCAAACGCAAAATAATGCAAATAAGAAAATTAAAGCAATTTTCTCTTTTAAATTGTATTTTTTATCATATACTAACAAATAAGAGTTCAACCACATCGCAGACTAAACTCGAGTGCAGTTGGATGGTGTCCGCAGCTCTCACTGCATTGTCTCCTAAGGTCTTCATATAGTAATGGGAGTGAATGCAGGCAAACGCACAATAATGCAAATAAAAAAATAAATGAAATTTTCTCTTTTAAATAGTATTTAATATCATATACTAGCAAATTAGATGTCATCCACATCACAGACTAAACTTCAGTGCAGTTGGCTGGTGTCCGCAGCCCTCTCTGCATTGTCTCCTATAGTCTTCATATAGTAATGGGAGTGACCGCAGGCAAACGCAAAATAATGCAAATAAGAAAATTAAAGCAATTTTCTCTTTTAAATTGTATTTTTTATCATATACTAACAAATAAGAGTTCAACCACATCGCAGACTAAACTCGAGTGCAATTGGATGGTGTCCGCAGCTCTCACTGCATTGTCTCCTAAGGTCTTCATATAGTAATGGGAGTGAACGCAGGCAAACGCACAATAATGCAAATAAGAAAATAAATGAAATTTTCTCTTTTAAATAGTATTTAATATCATATACTAGCAAATAAGAAGTCATCCACGTCACAGACTAAACTTCAGTGCAGTTGGCTGGTGTCCGCATCTCTCTCTGCATTGTCTCCTAAGGTCTTCATATAGTAATGGGAGTGACCGCAGGCAAACGCAAAATAATGCAAATAAGAAACTTAAAGCAATTTTCTCTTTTAAATTGTATTTTTTATCATATACTAACAAATAAGGGTCAACCACATCACAGACTAAACTCCAGTGCAGTTGGCTGGTGTCCGCAGCTCTCACTGCATTGTCTCCTAAGGTCTTCATATAGTAATGGGAGTGAACGCAGGCAAACGCACAATAATGCAAATAAGAAAATAAATGAAATTTTCTCTTTTAAATAGTATTTAATATCATATACTAGCAAATAAGAAGTCATCCACGTCACAGACTAAACTCCAGTGCAGTTGGCTGGTGTCCGCAGCTCTCTCTGCATTGTCTCCTAAGGTCTTCATATAGTAATGGGAGTGACCGCAGGCAAACGCAAAATAATGCATATAAGAAAGTTAAAGCAATTTTCTCTTTTAAATTGTATTTTTTATCATATACTAACAAATAAGAGTTCAACCACATCGCAGACTAAACTCGAGTGCAGTTGGCTGGTGTCCGCAGCTCTCACTGCATTGTCTCCTAAGGTCTTCATATAGTAATGGGAGTGAACGCAGGCAAACGCACAATAATGCAAATAAGAAAATAAATGAAATTTTCTCTTTTAAATAGTATTTAATATCATATACTAGCAAATAAGAAGTCATCCACGTCACAGACTAAACTTCAGTGCAGTTGGCTGGTGTCCGCAGCTCTCTCTGCATTGTCTCCTAAGGTCTTCATATAGTAATGGGAGTGACCGCAGGCAAACGCAAAATAATGCAAATAAGAAACTTAAAGCAATTTTCTCTTTTAAATTGTATTTTTTATCATATACTAACAAATAAGAGTTCAACCACATCACAGACTAAACTCCAGTGCAGTTGACTGGTGTCCGCAGCTCTCACTGCATTGTCTCCTAAGGTCTACATATAGTAATGGGAGTGAACGCAGGCAAACGCACAATAATGCAAATAAGAATATAAATGAAATTTTCTCTTTTAAATAGTATTTAATATCATATACTAGCAAATAAGAAGTCATCCACGTCACAGACTAAACTCCAGTGCAGTTGGCTGGTGTCCGCAGCTCTCACTGCATTGTCTCCTAAGGTCTTCATATAGTAATGGGCGTGACCGCAGGCAAACGCACAATAATGTTAATAAGAAATTAAATGAAATTTTCTCTTTTAAATAGTATTTAATATCATATACTAGCAAATAAGAAGTCATCCACGTCACAGACTAAACTCCAGTGCAGTTGGCTGGTGTCCGCAGCTCTAACTGCATAGTCTCCTAAGGTCTTCATATAGTAATGGGAGTGAACGCAGGCAAACGAACAATAATGCTAATAAGAAAATAAATGAAATTTTCTCTTTTAAATAGTATTTAATATCATATACTAGCAAATAAGAAGTCATCCACGTCACAGACTAAACTCCAGTGCAGTTGGCTGGTGTCCGCAGCTCTCTCTGCATTGTCTCCTAAGGTCTTCATATAGTAATGGGAGTGACCGCAGGCAAACGCAAAACAATGCAAATGAGAAAATTAAAGCAATTTCCTCTTTTAAATTGTATTTTTTATCATATACTAACAAATAAGAGTTCAACCACATCGCAGACTAAACTCGAGTGCAGTTGGCTGGTGTCCGCAGCTCTCACTGCATTGTCTCCTAAGGTCTTCATATAGTAATGGGAGTGAACGCAGGCAAACGCACAATAATGCAAATAAGAAAATAAATGAAATTTTCTCTTTTAAATAGTATTTAATATCATATACTAGCAAATAAGAAGTCATCCACGTCACAGACAAAAACTTCAGTGCAGTTGGCTGGTGTCCGCAGCTCTCTCTGCATTGTCTCCTATAGTCTTCATATAGTAATGGGAGTGACCGCAGGCAAACGCAAAATAATGCAAATAAGAAAATTAAAGCAATTTTCTCTTTTAAATTGTATTTTTTATCATATACTAACAAATAAGAGTTCAACCACATCGCAGACTAAACTCGAGTGCAGTTGGCTGGTGTCCGCAGCTCTCACTGCATTGTCTCCTAAGGTCTTCATATAGTAATGGGAGTGAATGCAGGCAAACGCACAATAATGCAAATAAGAAAATAAATGAAATTTTCTCTTTTAAATAGTATTTAATATCATATACTAGCAAATTAGATGTCATCCACGTCACAGACTAAACTTCAGTGCAGTTGGCTGGTGTCCGCAGCTCTCTCTGCATTGTCTCCTATAGTCTCCATATAGTAATGGGAGTGACCGCAGGCAAACGCAAAATAATGCAAATAAGAAAATTAAAGCAATTTTCTCTTTTAAATTGTATTTTTTATCATATACTAACAAATAAGAGTTCAACCACATCGCAGACTAAACTCGAGTGCAGTTGGCTGGTGTCCGCAGCTCTCACTGCATTGTCTCCTAAGGTCTTCATATAGTAATGGGATTGAACGCAGGCAAACGCACAATGATGCAAATAAGAAAATAAATGAAATTTTCTCTTTCAAATAGTATTTAATATCATATACTAGCAAATAAGAAGTCATCCACGTCACAGACTAAACTTCAGTGCAGTTGACTGGTGTCCGCAGCTCTCTCTGCATTGTCTCCTATAGTCTTCATATAGTAATGGGAGTGACCGCAGGCAAACGCAAAATAATGCAAATAAGAAAATTAAAGCAATTTTCTCTTTTAAATTGTATTTTTTATCTTATACTAACAAATAAGAGTTCAACCACATCACAGACTAAACTCGAGTGCAGTTGGCTGGTGTCCGCAGCTCTCACTGCATTGTCTCCTAAGGTCTTCATATAGTAATGGGAGTGACCGCAGGCAAACGCAAAATAATGCAAATAAGAAAATTAAAGCAATTTTCTCTTTTAAATTGTATTTTTTATCATATACTAACAAATAAGAGTTCAACCACATCACAGACTAAACTCCAGTGCAGTTGGCTGGTGTCCGCAGCTCTCTCTGCATTGTCTCCTAAGGTCTTCATATAGTAATGGGAGTGACCGCAGGCAAACACAAAATAATGCAAATAAGAAAATTAAAGCAATTTTCTCTTTTAAATTGTATTTTTTATCATATACTAACAAATAAGAGTTCAACCACATCACAGACTAAACTCCAGTGCAGTTGGCTGGTGTCCGCAGCTCTCACTGCATGGTCTCCTAAGGTCTTCATATAGTAATGGGAGTGAACGCAGGCAAACGCACAATAATGCAAATAAGAAAATAAATGAAATTTTCTTTTTTATATAGTATTTAATATCATATACTAGCAAATAAGGAGTCATCCACGTCACAGACAAATACTTCAGTTCAGTTGGCTGGTGTCCGCAGCTCTCTCTGCATTGTCTCCTATAGTCTTCATATAGTAATGGGAGTGACCGCAGGCAAACGCAAAATAATGCAAATAAGAAAATTAAAGCAATTTTCTCTTTTAAATTGTATTTTTTATCATATACTAACAAATAAGAGTTCAACCTCATCGCAGACTAAACGCGAGTGCAGTTGGCTGGTGTCCGCAGCTCTCACTGCATTGTCTCCTAAGGTCTTCATATAGTAATGGGAGTGAACGCAGGCAAACGCACAATAATGCAAATAAGAAAATAAATGAAATTTTCTCTTTTAAATAGTATTTAATATCATATACTAGCAAATAAGATGTCATCCACGTCACAGACTAAACTTCAGTGCAGTTGGCTGGTGTCAGCAGCTCTCTCAGCATTGTCTCCTATAGTCTTCATATAGTAATAGAAGTGATCGCAGGCAAACGCAAAATAATGCAAATAAGAAAATTAAAGCAATTTTCTTTTTTAAATTGTATTTTTTATCTTATACTAACAAATAAGAGTTCAACCACATCACAGACTAAACTCGAGTGCAGTTGGCTGGTGTCCGTAGCTCTCACTGCATTCTCTCCTAAGGTCTTCATATAGTAATGGGAGTGACCGCAGGCAAACGCACAATAATGCAATTAAGAAAATAAATGAAATTTTCTCTTTTAAATACTATTTAATATCATATACTAGCAAATAAGAAGTCATCCACGTCACAGACTAAACTCCAGTGCAGTTGGCTGGTGTCTGCATCTCTCACTGCATTGTCGCCTAAGGTCTTCATATAGTAATGGGAGTGAACGCAGGCAAACGCACAATAATGCTAATAAGAAAATAAATGAAATTTTCTCTTTTGAATAGTATTTAATATCATATACTAGCAAATAAGGAGTCATCCACGTCACAGACTAAACTCCAGTGCAGTTGGCTGGTGTCCGCAGCTCTCACTGCATTGTCCTCTAAGGTCATCATATAGTAATGGGAGTGACCGCAGGCAAACGCACAATAATGCTAATAAGAAAATAAATGATATTTTCTCTTTTAAATAGTATTTAATATCATATACTAGCAAATAAGAAGTCATCCACGTCACAGACTAAAACTCCAGTGTAGTTGGCTGGTGTCCGCAGCTCTCACTGCATTGTCTCCTAAGGTCTTCATATAGTAATGGGAGTGAACGCAGGCAAACGAACAATAATGCTAATAAGAAAATAAATGAAATTTTCTCTTTTAAATAGTATTTAATATCATATACTAGCAAATAAGAAGTCATCCACGTCACAGACTAAACTCCAGTGCAGTTGGCTGGTGTCCGCAGCTCGCTCTGCATTGTCTCCTAAGGTCTTCATATAGTAATGGGAGTGACCGCAGGCAAACGCAAAACAATGCAAATAAGAAAATTAAAGCAATTTTCTCTTTTAAATTGTATTTTTTATTATATACTAACAAGTAAGAGTTCAACCACATCGCAGACTAAACTCGAGTGCAGTTGGCTGGTGTCCGCAGCTCTCACTGCATTGTCTCCTAAGGTCTTCATATAGTAATGGGAGTGAACGCAGGCAAACGCACAATAATGCAAATAAGAAAAAAAATGAAATTTTCTCTTTTAAATAGTATTTAATATCATATACTAGCAAATAAGAAGTCATCCACGTCACAGACTAAACTCCAGTGCAGTGGGCTGGTGTCCACAGCTCTCACTGCATTGTCGCCTAAAGTCTTCATATAGTAATGGGAGTGACCGCAGGCAAATGCACAATAATGCTAATAAGAAAATAAATGAAATTTTCTCTTTTACTTAGTATTTAATATCATATACTAGCAAATAAGAAGTCATCCACGTCACAGACTAAACTCGAGTGCAGTTGGCTGGTGTCCGCAGCTCTCACTGCATTGTCTCCTAAGGTCTTCATATAGTATTGGGAGTGACCGCAGCCAAACGCACAATAATGCTAATAAGAAAATAAAAGAAATTTTCTCTTTTAAATAGTATTTAATATCATATACTAGCAAATAAGAAGTCATCCACGTCACAGACTAAACTCCAGTGCAGTTGGCTGGTGTCCACAGCTCTCACTGCATTGTGTCCTAAGGTCTTCATATAGTAATGGCAGTGACCGCAGGCAAACGCACAATAATGCTAATAAGAAAATAAATGAAATTTTCTCTTTTAAATAGTATTTAATATCATACACTAGCAAATAAGAAGTCATCCACTTCACAGACTAAACTCGAGTGCAGTTGGCTGGTTTCCGCATCTCTCACTGCATTGTCTCCTAAGGTCTCCATTTAGTAATGGGAGTGACCGCAGGCATACGCACAATAATGCTAATAAGAAAATAAATGAAATTTTCTCTTTTAAATAGTATTTAATATCATATACTAGCAAATAAGAAGTCATCCACGTCACAGACTAAACTCCAGTGCAGTTGGCTAGTTGGTCGCAGCTCTCACTGCATTGTCTCCTAAGGTCTTCATATAGTAATGGAAGTGACCGCAGGCAAACGCAAAATAATGCAAATAAAAAAATTAAAGCTATTTTCTCTTTTAAATTGTATTTTTTATCATATACTAACAAATAAGAGTTCAACCACATCGCAGACTAAACTCGAGTGCAGTTGGCTGGTGTCCGCATCTCTCACTGCATTGTCTCCTAAGGTCTCCATTTAGTGATGGGAGTGACCGCAGGCAAACGCACAATAATGCAAATAAGAAAATAAATGAAATTTTCTCTTTTAAATAGTATTTAATATCATATACTAGCAAATAAGATGTCATCCACGTCACAGACTGAACTTCAGTGCAGTTGGCTGGTGTCAGCAGCTCTCTCTGCATTGTCTCCTATAGTCTTCATATAGTAATGGGAGTGAACACAGGCAAACGCAAAATAATGCAAATAAGAAAATTAAAGCAATTTTCTCTTTTAAATTGTATTTTTTATCATATACTAACAAATAAGAGTTCAACCACATCACAGACTAAACTCCAGTGCAGTTGGCTGGTGTCCGCAGCTCTCACTGCATTGTCTCCTAAGGTCTTCATATAGTAATGGGAGTGAACGCAGGCAAACGCACAATAATGCAAATAAGAAAATAAATGAAATTTTCTCTTTTAAATAGTATTTAATATCATATACTAGCAAATTAGATGTCATCCACGTCACAGACTAAACTTCAGTGCAGTTGGCTGGTGTCCGCAGCTCTCTCTGCATTGTCTCCTATAGTCTTCATATAGTAATGGGAGTGACCGCAGGCAAACGCAAAATAATGCAAATAAGAAAATTAAAGCAATTTTCTCTTTTAAATTGTATTTTTTATCATATACTAACAAATAAGAGTTCAACCACATCGCAGACTAAACTCGAGTGCAGTTGGCTAGTGTCCGCAGCTCTCACTGCATTGTCTCCTAAGGTCTTCATATAGTAATGGGAGTGAACGCAGGCAAACGCACAATAATGCAAATAAGAAAATAAATGAAATTTTCTCTTTTAAATAGTATTTAATATCATATACTAGCAAATAAGAAGTCATCCACGTCACAGACTAAACTCCAGTGCAGTTGGCTGGTGTCCGCAGCTCTCTCTGCATTGTCTCATAAGGTCTTCATATAGTAATGGGAGTGACCGCAGGCAAACGCAAAACAATGCAAATGAAAAAATTAAAGCAATTTCCTCTTTTAAATTGTATTTTTTATCATATACTAACAAATCAGAGTTCAACCACATCGCAGACTAAACTCGAGTGCAGTTGGCTGGTGTCCGCAGCTCTCACTGCATTGTCTCCTAAGGTCTTCATATAGTAATGGGAGTGAACTCAGGCAAACGCACAATAATGCAAATAAGAAAATAAATGAAATTTTCTCTTTTAAATAGTATTTAATATCATATACTAGCAAATAAGAAGTCATCCACGTCACAGACAAAAACTTCAGTGCAGTTGGCTGGTGTCCGCAGCTCTCTCTGCATTGTCTCCTATAGTCTTCATATAGTAATAGGAGTGACCGCAGGCAAACGCAAAATAATGCAAATAAGAAAATTAAAGCAATTTTCTTTTTTAAATTGTATTTTTTATCTTATACTAACAAATAAGAGTTCAACCACATCACAGACTAAACTCGAGTGCAGTTGGCTGGTGTCCGTAGCTCTCACTGCATTCTCTCCTAAGGTCTTCATATAGTAATGGGAGTGACCGCAGGCAAACGCACAATAATGCAATTAAGAAAATAAATGAAATTTTCTCTTTTAAATACTATTTAATATCATATACTAGCAAATAAGAAGTCATCCACGTCACAGACTAAACTCCAGTGCAGTTGGCTGGTGTCTGCATCTCTCACTGCATTGTCGCCTAAGGTCTTCATATAGTAATGGGAGTGAACGCAGGCAAACGCACAATAATGCTAATAAGAAAATAAATGAAATTTTCTCTTTTGAATAGTATTTAATATCATATACTAGCAAATAAGGAGTCATCCACGTCACAGACCAAACTCCAGTGCAGTTGGCTGGTGTCCGCAGCTCTCACTGCATTGTCTCCTAAGGTCATCATATAGTAATGGGAGTGACCGCAGGCAAAAGCACAATAATGCTAATAAGAAAATAAATGATATTTTCTCTTTTAAATAGTATTTAATATCATATACTAGCAAATAAGAAGTTATCCACGTCACAGACTAAAACTCCAGTGCAGTTGGCTGGTGTCCGCAGCTCTCACTGCATTGTCTCCTAAGGTCTTCATATAGTAATGGGAGTGAACGCAGGCAAACGAACAATAATGCTAATAAGAAAATAAATGAAATTTTCTCTTTTAAATAGTATTTAATATCATATACTAGCAAATAAGAAGTCATCCACGTCACAGACTAAACTCCAGTGCAGTTGGCTGGTGTCCGCAGCTCGCTCTGCATTGTCTCCTAAGGTCTTCATATAGTAATGGGAGTGACCGCAGGCAAACGCAAAACAATGCAAATAAGAAAATTAAAGCAATTTTCTCTTTTAAATTGTATTTTTTATTATATACTAACAAATAAGAGTTCAACCACATCGCAGACTAAACTCGAGTGCAGTTGGCTGGTGTCCGCAGCTCTCACTGCATTGTCTCCTAAGGTCTTCATATAGTAATGGGAGTGAACGCAGGCAAACGCACAATAATGCAAATAAGAAAAAAAATGAAATTTTCTCTTTTAAATAGTATTTAATATCATATACTAGCAAATAAGAAGTCATCCACGTCACAAACTAAACTCCAGTGCAGTGGGCTGGTGTCCGCAGCTCTCACTGCATTGTCGCCTAAGGTCTTCATATAGTAATGGGAGTGACCGCAGGCAAATGCACAATAATGCTAATAAGAAAATAAATGAAATTTTCTCTTTTACTTAGTATTTAATATCATATACTAGCAAATAAGAAGTCATCCACGTCACAGACTAAACTCGAGTGCAGTTGGCTGGTGTCCGCAGCTCTCACTGCATTGTCTCCTAAGGTCTTCATATAGTATTGGGAGTGACCGCAGCCAAACACACAATAATGCTAATAAGAAAATAAAAGAAATTTTCAGTTTTAAATAGTATTTAATATCATATACTAGCAAATAAGAAGTCATCCACGTCACAAACTAAACTCCAGTGCAGTTGGCTGGTGTCCACAGCTCTCACTGCATTGTGTCCTAAGGTCTTCATATAGTAATGGCAGTGACCGCAGGCAAACGCACAATAATGCTAATAAGAAAATAAATGAAATTTTCTCTTTTAAATAGTATTTAATATCATATACTAGCAAATAAGAAGTCATCCACTTCACAGACTAAACTCGAGTGCAGTTGGCTGGTGTCCGCATCTCTCACTGCATTGTCTCCTAAGGTCTCCACTTAGTAATGGGAGTGACCGCAGGCAAACGCACAATAATGCTAATAAGAAAATAAATGAAATTTTCTCTTTTAAATAGTATTTAATATCATATACTAGCAAATAAGAAGTCATCCACGTCACAGACTAAACTCCAGTGCAGTTGGCTAGTTGGTCGCAGCTCTCACTGCATTGTCTCCTAAGGTCTTCATATAGTAATGGAAGTGACCGCAGGCAAACGCAAAATAATGCAAATAAAAAAATTAAAGCTATTTTCTCTTTTAAATTGTATTTTTTATCATATACTAACAAATAAGAGTTCAACCACATCGCAGACTAAACTCGAGTGCAGTTGGCTGGTGTCCGCATCTCTCACTGCATTGTCTCCTAAGGTCTCCACTTAGTAATGGGAGTGACCGCAGGCAAACGCACAATAATGCAAATAAGAAAATAAATGAAATTTTCTCTTTTAAATAGTATTTAATATCATATACTAGCAAATAAGATGTCATCCACGTCACAGACTGATCTTCAGTGCAGTTGGCTGGTGTCAGCAGCTCTCTCTGCATTGTCTCCTATAGTCTTCATATAGTAATGGGAGTGAACACAGGCAAACGCAAAATAATGCAAATAAGAAAATTAAAGCAATTTTCTCTTTTAAATTGTATTTTATATCATATACTAACAAATAAGAGTTCAACCACATCACAGACTAAACTCCAGTGCAGTTGGCTGGTGTCCGCAGCTCTCACTGCATTGTCTCCTAAGGTCTTCATATAGTAATGGGAGTGAACGCAGGCAAACGCACAATAATGCAAATAAGAAAATAAATGAAATTTTCTCTTTTAAATAGTATTTAATATCATTTACTAGCAAATAAGAAGTCATCCACGTCACAGACTAAACTTCAGTGCAGTTGGCTGGTGTCCGCAGCTCTCTCTGCATTGTCTCCTATAGTCTTCATATAGTAATGGGAGTGACCGCAGGCAAACGCAAAATAATGCAAATAAGAAAATTAAAGCAATTTTCTCTTTTAAATTGTATTTTTTATCATATACTAACAAATAAGAGTTTACCACATCGCAGACTAAACTCGAGTGCAGTTGGCTGGTGTCCGCATCTCTCACTGCATTGTCTCCTAAGGTCTTCATATAGTAATGGGAGTGAATGCAGGCAAACGCACAATAATGCAAATAAGAAAATAAATGAAATTTTCTCTTTTAAATAGTATTTAATATCATATACTAGCAAATTAGATGTCATCCACGTCACAGACTAAACTTCAGTGCAGTTGGCTGGTGTCCGCAGCTCTCTCTGCATTGTCTCCTATGGTCTTCATATAGTAATAGGAGTGACCGCAGGCAAACGCAAAATAATGCAAAAAAGAAAATTAAAGCAATTTTCTTTTTTAAATTGTATTTTTTAAATTATACTAACAAATAAGAGTTCAACCACATCACAGACTAAACTCGAGTGCAGTTGGCTGGTGTCCGTAGCTCTCACTGCATTCTCTCCTAAGGTCTTCATATAGTAATGGGAGTGACCGCAGGCAAACGCACAATAATGCAATTAAGAAAATAAATGAAATTTTCTCTTTTAAATACTATTTAATATCATATACTAGCAAATAAGAAGTCATCCACGTCACAGACTAAACTCCAGTGCAGTTTGCTGGTGTCTGCATCTCTCACTGCATTGTCGCCTAAGGTCTTCATATAGTAATGGTAGTGAACGCAGGCAAACGCACAATAATGCTAATAAGAAAATAAATGAAATTTTCTCTTTTGAATAGTATTTAATATCATATACTAGCAAATAAGGAGTCATCCACGTCACAGACTAAACTCCAGTGCAGTTGGCTGGTGTCCGCAGCTCTCACTGCATTGTCTCCTAAGGTCATCATATAGAAATGGGAGTGACCGCAGGCAAACGCACAATAATGCTAATAAGAAAATAAATGATATTTTCTCTTTTAAATAGTATTTAATATCATATACTAGCAAATAAGAAGTCATCCACGTCACAGACTAAACTCCAGTGCAGTTGGCTGGTGTCCGCAGCTCGCTCTGCATTGTCTCCTAAGGTCTTCATATAGTAATGGGAGTGACCGCAGGCAAACGCAAAACAATGCAAATAAGAAAATTAAAGCAATTTTCTCTTTTAAATTGTATTTTTTATTATATACTAACAAATAAGAGTTCAACCACATCGCAGACTAAACTCGAGTGCAGTTGGCTGGTGTCCGCAGCTCTCACTGCATTGTCTCCTAAGTTCTTCATATAGTAATGGGAGTGAACGCAGGCAAACGCACAATAATGCAAATAAGAAAAAAAATGAAATTTTCTCTTTTAAATAGTATTTAATATCATATACTAGCAAATAAGAAGTCATCCACGTCACAGACTAAACTCCAGTGCAGTGGGCTGGTGTCCGCAGCTCTCACTGCATTGTCGCCTAAGGTCTTCATATAGTAATGGGAGTGACCGCAGGCAAATGCACAATAATGCTAATAAGAAAATAAATGAAATTTTCTCTTTTACTTAGTATTTAATATCATATACTAGCAAATAAGAAGTCATCCACGTCACAGACTAAACTCGAGTGCAGTTGGCTGGTGTCCGCAGCTCTCACTGCATTGTCTCCTAAGGTCTTCATATAGTATTGGGAGTGACCGCAGCCAAACGCACAATAATGCTAATAAGAAAATAAAAGAAATTTTCTCTTTTAAATAGTATTTAATATCATATACTAGCAAATAAGAAGTCATCCACGTCACAGACTAAACTCCAGTGCAGTTGGCTGGTGTCCACAGCTCTCACTGCATTGTGTCCTAAGGTCTTCATATAGTAATGGCAGTGACCGCAGGCAAACGCACAATAATGCTAATAAGAAAATAAATGAAATTTTCTCTTTTAAATAGTATTTAATATCATATACTAGCAAATAAGAAGTCATCCACTTCACAGACTAAACTCGAGTGCAGTTGGCTGGTGTCCGCATCTCGCACTGCATTGTCTCCTAAGGTCTCCACTTAGTAATGGGAGTGACCGCAGGCAAACGCACAATAATGCTAATAAGAAAATAAATGAAATTTTCTCTTTTAAATAGTATTTAATATCATATACTAGCAAATAAGAAGTCATCCACGTCACAGACTAAACTCCAGTGCAGTTGGCTAGTTGGTCGCAGCTCTCACTGCATTGTCTCCTAAGGTCTTCATATAGTAATGGAAGTGACCGCAGGCAAACGCAAAATAATGCAAATAAAAAAATTAAAGCTATTTTCTCTTTTAAATTGTATTTTTTATCATATACTAACAAATAAGAGTTCAACCACATCGCAGACTAAACTCGAGTGCAGTTGGCTGGTGTCCGCATCTCTCACTGCATTGTCTCCTAAGGTCTCCACTTAGTAATGGGAGTGACCGCAGGCAAACGCACAATAATGCAAATAAGAAAATAAATGAAATTTTCTCTTTTAAATAGTATTTAATATCATATACTAGCAAATAAGATGTCATCCACGTCACAGACTGAACTTCAGTGCAGTTGGCTGGTGTCAGCAGCTCTCTCTGCATTGTCTCCTATAGTCTTCATATAGTAATGGGAGTGAACACAGGCAAACGCAAAATAATGCAAATAAGAAAATTAAAGCAATTTTCTCTTTTAAATTGTATTTTTTATCATATACTAACAAATAAGAGTTCAACCACATCACAGACTAAACTCCAGTGCAGTTGGCTGGTGTCCGCAGCTCTCACTGCATTTTCTCCTAAGGTCTTCATATAGTAATGGGAGTGAACGCAGGCAAACGCACAATAATGCAAATAAGAAAATAAATGAAATTTTCTCTTTTAAATAGTATTTAATATCATATACTAGCAAATAAGAAGTCATCCACGTCACAGACTAAACTTCAGTGCAGTTGGCTGGTGTCCGCAGCTCTCTCTGCATTGTCTCCTATAGTCTTCATATAGTAATGGGAGTGACCGCAGGCAAACGCAAAATAATGCAAAGAAGAAAATTAAAGCAATTTTCTCTTTTAAATTGTATTTTTTATCATATACTAACAAATAAGAGTTCAACCACATCTCAGACTAAACTCGAGTGCAGTTGGCTGGTGTCCGCAGCTCTCACTGCATTGTCTCCTAAGGTCTTCATATAGTAATGGGAGTGACCGCAGGCAAACGCACAATAATGCAATTAAGAAAATAAATGAAATTTTCTCTTTTAAATACTATTTAATATCATATACTAGCAAATAAGAAGTCATCCACGTCACAGACTAAACTCCAGTGCAGTTGGCTGGTGTCCGCAGCTCTCACTGCATTGTCGCCTAAGGTCTTCATATAGTAATGGGAGTGACCGCAGGCAAACGCACAATAATGCTAATAAGAAAATAAATGAAATTTTCTCTTTTAAATAGTATTTAATATCATATACTAGCAAATAAGAAGTCATCCACGTCACAGACTAAACTCCAGTTCAGTTGGCTGGTGTCCGCAGCTCTCACTGCATGGTCTCCTAAGGTCTTCATATAGTAATGGGCGTGACCGCAGGCAAACGCACAATAATGCTAATAAGAAATTAAACGAAATTTTCTCTTTTAAATAGTATTTAATATCATATACTAGCAAATAAGAAGTCATCCACGTCACAGACTAAACTCCAGTGCAGTTGGCTGGTGTCCGCAGCTCTCACTGCATTGTCTCCTAAGGTCTTCATATAGTAATGGGAGTGAACGTAGGCAAACGAACAATAATGCTAATAAGAAAATAAATGAAATTTTCTCTTTTAAATAGTATTTAATATCATATACTAGCAAATAAGAAGTCATCCACGTCACAGACAAAAACTTCAGTGCAGTTGGCTGGTGTCCGCAGCTCTCTCTGCATTGTCTCCTATAGTCTTCATATAGTAATGGGAGTGACCGCAGGCAAACGCAAAATAATGCAAATAAGAAAATTAAAGCAATTTTCTCTTTTAAATTGTATTTTTTATCATATACTAACAAATAAGAGTTAAACCACATCGCAGACTAAACTCGAGTGCAGTTGGCTGGTGTCCGCAGCTCTCACTGCATTGTCTCCTAAGGTCTTCATATAGTAATGGGAGTGAACGCAGGCAAACGCACAATAATGCAAATAAGAAAATAAATGAAATTTTCTCTTTTAAATAGTATTTAATATCATATACTAGCAAATAAGAAGTCATCCACGTCACAGACTAAACTTCAGTGCAGTTGGCTGGTGTCCGCAGCTCTTTCTGCATTGTCTCCTATAGTCTTCATATAGTAATGGGAGTGACCGCAGGCAAACGCAAAATAATGCAAATAAGAAAATTAATGCAATTTTCTTTTTTAAATTGTATTTTTTATCATATACTAACAAATAAGAGTTCAACCACATCACAGACTAAACTCCAGTGCAGTTGGCTGGTGACCGCAGCTCTCACTGCATTGTCTCCTAAGGTCTTCATATAGTAATGGGAGTGAACGCAGGCAAACGCACAATAATGCAAATAAGAAAATAAATGAAATTTTCTCTTTTAAATAGTATTTAATATCATATACTAGCAAATAAGAAGTCATCCACGTCACAGACTAAACTCCAGTGCAGTTGGCTGGTGTCCGCAGCTCTCTCTGCATTGTCTCATAAGGTCTTCATATAGTAATGGGAGTGACCGCAGGCAAACGCAAAACAATGCAAATGAGAAAATTAAAGCAATTTCTTCTTTTAAATTGTATTTTTTATCATATACTAACAAATAAGAGTTCAACCACATCGCAGACTAAACTCGAGTGCAGTTGGCTGGTGTCCGCAGCTCTCACTGCATTGTCTCCTAAGGTCTTCATATAGTAATGGGAGTGAACGCAGGCAAACGCACAATAATGCAAATAAGAAAATAAATGAAATTTTCTCTTTTAAATAGTATTTAATATCATATACTAGCAAATAAGAAGTCATCCACGTCACAGACAAACACTTCAGTGCAGTTGGCTGGTGTCCGCAGCTCTCTCTGCATTGTCTCCTATAGTCTTCATATAGTAATGGGAGTGACCGCAGGCAAACGCAAAATAATGCAAATAAGAAAATTAAAGCAATTTTCTCTTTTAAATTGTATTTTTTATCATATACTAACAAATAAGAGTTTACCACATCGCAGACTAAACTCGAGTGCAGTTGGCTGGTGTCCGCATTTCTCACTGCATTGTCTCCTAAGGTCTTCATATAGTAATGGGAGTGAATGCAGGCAAACGCACAATAATGCAAATAAGAAAATAAATGAAATTTTCTCTTTTAAATAGTATTTAATATCATATACTAGCAAATTAGATGTCATCCACATCACAGACTAAACTTCAGTGCAGTTGGCTGGTGTCCGCAGCTCTCTCTGCATTGTCTCCTATAGTCTTCATATAGTAATGGGAGTGACCGCAGGCAAACGCAAAATAATGCAAATAAGAAAATTAAAGCAATTTTCTCTTTTAAATTGTATTTTTTATCATATACTAACAAATAAGAGTTCAACCACATCGCAGACTAAACTCGAGTGCAGTGGGCTGGTGTCCGCAGCTCTCACTGCATTGTCTCCTAAGGTCTTCATATAGTAATGGGAGTGAACGCAGGCAAACGCACAATAATGCAAATAAGAAAATAAATGAAATTTTCTCTTTTAAATAGTATTTAATATCATATACTAGCAAATAAGAAGTCATCCACGTCACAGACTAAACTTCAGTGCAGTTGGCTGGTGTCCGCAGCTCTCTCTGCATTGTCTCCTATAGTCTTCATATAGTAATGGGAGTGACCGCAGGCAAACGCAAAATAATGCAAATAAGAAAATTAAAGCAATTTTCTCTTTTAAATT
This sequence comes from Locusta migratoria, assembly GCA_026315105.1. NCBI lineage: Eukaryota > Metazoa > Arthropoda > Insecta > Orthoptera > Acrididae > Locusta > Locusta migratoria. The sequence continues at coordinate 843,398 of JAOYRU010000298.1, forward strand.
GTATTTTTTATCATATACTAACAAATAAGAGTTCAACCACATCACAGACTAAACTCCAGTGCAGTTGGCTGGTGTCCGCAGCTCTCACTGCATTGTCTCCTAAGGTCTTCATATAGTAATGGGAGTGAACGCAGGCAAACGCACAATAATGCAAATAAGAAAATAAATGAAATTTTCTCTTTTAAATAGTATTTAATATCATATACAAGCAAATAAGAAGTCATCCACGTCACAGACTAAACTTCAGTGCAGTTGGCTGGTGTCCGCAGCTCTCTCTGCATTGTCTCCTATAGTCTTCATATAGTAATGGGAGTGACCGCAGGCAAACGCAAAATAATGCAAATAAGAAAATTAAAGAAATTTTCTCTTTTAAATTGTATTTTTTATCATATACTAACAAATAAGATTTCAACCACATCGCAGACTAAACTCGAGTGCAGTTGGCTGGTGTCCGCAGCTCTCACTGCATTGTCTCCTAAGGTCTTCATATAGTAATGGGAGTGACCGCAGGCAAACGCACAATAATGCAATTAAGAAAATAAATGAAATTTTCTCTTTTAAATAGTATTTAATATCATATACTAGCAAATAAGAAGTCATCCACGTCACAGACTAAACTCCAGTGCAGTTGGCTGGTGTCCGCAGCTCTCACTGCATTGTCGCCTAAGGTCTTCATATAGTAATGGGAGTGACCGCAGGCAAACGCACAATAATGCTAATAAGAAAATAAATGAAATTTTCTCTTTTAAATAGTATTTAATATCATATACTAGCAAATAAGAAGTCATCCACGTCACAGACTAAACTCCAGTGCAGTTGGCTGGTGTCCGCAGCTCTCACTGCATTGTCTCCTAAGGTCTTCATATAGTAATGGGCGTGACCGCAGGCAAACGCACAATAATGCTAATAAGAAATTAAATGAAATTTTCTCTTTTAAATAGTATTTAATATCATATACTAGCAAATAAGAAGTCATCAACGTCACAGACTAATCTCCAGTGCAGTTGGCTGGTGTCCGCAGCTCTCACTGCATTGTCTCCTAAGGTCTTCATATAGTAATGGGAGTGAACGCAGGCAAACGAACAATAATGCTAATAAAAAAATAAATGAAATTTTCTCTTTTAAATAGTATTTAATATCATATACTAGCAAATAAGAAGTCATCCACGTCACAGACTAAACTCCAGTGCAGTTGGCTGGTGTCCGCAGCTCTCTCTGCATTGTCTCCTAAGGTCTTCATATAGTAATGCGAGTGACCGCAAGGCAAACGCAAAACAATGCAAATGAGAAAATTAAAGCAATTTTCTCTTTTAAATTGTATTTTTTATCATATACTAACAAATAAGAGTTCAACCACATCGCAGACTAAACTCGAGTGCAGTTGGCTGGTGTCCGCAGCTCTCACTGCATTGTCTCCTAAGGTCTTCATATAGTAATGGGAGTGAACGCAGGCAAACGCACAATAATGCAAATAAGAAAATAAATGAAATTTTCTCTTTTAAATAGTATTTAATATCATATACTAGCAAATAAGAAGTCATCCACGTCACAGACAAAAACTTCAGTGCAGTTGGCGGTGTCCGCGGCTCTCTCTGCATTGTCTCCTATAGTCTTCATATAGTAATGGGAGTGACCGCAGGCAAACGCAAAATAATGCAAATAAGAAAATTAAAGCAATTTTCTCTTTTAAATTGTATTTTTTATCATATACTAACAAATAAGAGTTCAACCACATCGCAGACTAAACTCGAGTGCAGTTGGCTGGTGTCCGCATCTCTCACTGCATTGTCTCCTAAGGTCTTCATATAGTAATGGGAGTGAATGCAGGCAAACGCACAATAATGCAAATAAGAAAATAAATGAAATTTTCTCTTTTAAATAGTATTTAATATCATATACTAGCAAATTAGATGTCATCCACGTCACAGACTAAACTTCAGTGCAGTTGGCTGGTGTCCACAGCTCTCTCTGCATTGTCTCCTATAGTCTTCATATAGTAATGGGAGTGACCGCAGGCAAACGCAAAATAATGCAAATAAGAAAATTAAAGCAATTTTCTCTTTTAAATTGTATTTTTTATCATATACTAACAAATAAGAGTTCAACCACATCGCAGACTAAACTCGAGTGCAGTTGGCTGGTGTCCGCAGCTCTCACTGCATTGTCTCCTAAGGTCTTCATTTAGTAATGGGAGTGAACGCAGGCAAACGCACAATAATGCAAATAAGAAAATAAATGAAATTTTCTCTTTTAAATACTATTTAATATCATATACTAGCAAATAAGAAGTCATCCACGTCACAGACTAAACTCCAGTGCAGTTGGCTGGTGTCCGCATCTCTCACTGCATTGTCGCATAAGGTCTTCATATAGTAATGGGAGTGACCGCAGGCAAACGCACAATAATGCTAATAAGAAAATAAATGAAATTTTCTCTTTTAAATAGTATTTAATATCATATACTAGCAAATAAGGAGTCATCCACGTCACAGACTAAACTCCAGTGCAGTTGGCTGGTGTCCGCAGCTCTCACTGCATTGTCTCCTAAGGTCATCATATAGTAATGGGAGTGACCGCAGGCAAACGCACAATAATGCTAATAAGAAAATAAATGAAATTTTCTCTTTTAAATAGTATTTAATATCATATACTAGCAAATAAGAAGTCATCCACGTCACAGACAGTTGGCTGCAGTTGGCTGGTGTCCGCAGCTCTCACTGCATTGTCTCCTAAGGTCTTCATATAGTAATGGGAGTGAACGCAGGCGAACGAACAATAATGCTAATAAGAAAATAAATGAAATTTTCTCTTTTAAATAGTATTTAATATCATATACTAGCAAATAAGAAGTCATCCACGTCACAGACTAAACTCCAGTGCAGTTGGCTGGTGTCCGCAGCTCGCTCTGCATTGCCTCCTAAGGTCTTCATATAGTAATGGGAGTGACCGCAGGCAAACGCAAAACAATGCAAATAAGAAAATTAAAGCAATTTTCTCTTTTAAATTGTATTTTTTATTATATACTAACAAATAAGAGTTCAACCACATCGCAGACTAAACTCGAGTGCAGTTGGCTGGTGTCCGCAGCTCTCACTGCATTGTCTCCTAAGGTCTTCATATAGTAATGGGAGTGAACGCAGGCAAACGCACAATAATGCAAATAAGAAAATAAATGAAATTTTCTCTTTTAAATAGTATTTAATATCATATACTAGCAAATAAGAAGTCATCCACGTCACAGACTAAACTCCAGTGCAGTTGGCTGGTGTCCGCAGATCTCACTGCATTGTCTCCTAAGGTCTTCATATAGTAATGGGAGTGACCGCAGGCAAATGCACAATAATGCTAATAAGAAAATAAATGAAATTTTCTCTTTTAAATAGTATTTAATATCATATACTAGCAAATAAGAAGTCATCCACGTCACAGACTAAACTCCAGTGCAGTGGGCTGGTGTCCGCAGCTCTCACTGCATTGTCGCCTAAGGTCTCCATTTAGTAATGGGAGTGACCGCAGGCAAACGCACAATAATGCTAATAAGAAAATAAATGAAATTTTCTCTTTTAAATAGTATTTAATATCATATACTAGCAAATAAGAAGTCATCCACGTCAGAGACTAAACTCTAGTGCAGTTAGCTAGTGTCCGCAGCTCTCACTGCATTGTCTCCTAAGGTCTTCATATAGTAATGGAAGTGACCGCAGGGAAACGCAAAATAATGCAAATAAAAAAATTAAAGCTATTTTCTCTTTTAAATTGTATTTATTATCATATACTAACAAATAAGAGTTCACCCACATCGCAGACTAAACTCGAGTGCAGTTGGCTGGTGTCCGCAGCTCTCACTGCATTGTCTCCTAAGGTCTTCATATAGTAATGGGAGTGAACGCAGGCAAACGCACAATAATGCAAATAAGAAAATAAATGAAATTTTCTCTTTTAAATAGTATTTAATATCATATACTAGCAAATAAGAAGTCATCCACGTCACAGACTAAACTCCAGTGCAGTTGGCTGGTGTCCGCAGCTCTCTCTGCATTGTCTCCTAAGGTCTTCATATAGTAATGGGAGTGACCGCAGGCAAACGCAAAATAATGCAAATAAGAAAATTAAAGCAATTTTCTCTTTTAAATTGTATTTTTTATCATATACTAACAAATAAGAGTTCAACCACATCGCAGACGAAACTCGAGTGCAGTTGGCTGGTGTCCGCAGCTCTCACTGCATTGTCTCCTAAGGTCTTCATATAGTAATGGGAGCGAACGCAGGCAAACGCACAATAATGCAAATAAGAAAATAAGTGAAATTTTCTCTTTTAAGTAGTATTTAATATCATATACTAGCAAATAAAAAGTCATCCACGTCACAGACTAAACTCCAGTGCAGTTGGCTGGTGTCCGCAGCTCTCTCTGCATTGTCTCCTATAGTCTTCATATAGTAATGGGAGTGAACGCAGGCAAACGCAAAATAATGCAAATAAGAAAATTAAAGCAATTTTCTCTTTTAAATTGTATTTTTTATCATATACTAACAAATAAGAGTTCAACCACATCGCAGACTAATGTCGAGTGCAGTTGGCTGGTGTCCGCAGCTCTCACTGCATTGTCTCTTAAGGTCTTCATATAGTAATGGGAGTGAACGCAGGCAAACGCACAATAATGCAAATAAGAAAATTAAAGCAATTTTCTCTTTTAAATTGTATTTTTTATCATATACTAACAAATAAGAGTTCAACCACATCGCAGACTAATTTCGAGTGCAGTTGGCTGGTATCCGCAGCTCTCTCTGCATTGTCTCCTATAGTCTTCATATAGTAATGGGAGTGACCGCAGGCAAACGCACAATAATGCAATTAAGAAAATAAATGAAATTTTCTCTTTTAAATACTATTTAATATCATATATTAGCAAATAAGAAGTCATCCACGTCACAGACTAAACTCCAGTGCAGTTGGTTGGTGTCCGCATCTCTCACTGCATTGTCGCCTAAGGTCTTCATATAGTAATAGGAGTGACCGCAGACAAACGCACAATAATGCTAATAAGAAAATAAATGAAATTTTCTCTTTTAAATAGTATTTAATATCATATACTAGCAAATAAGGAGTCATCCACGTCACAGACTAAACTCCAGTGCAGTTGGCTGGTGTCCGCAGCTCTCACTGCATTGTCTCCTAAGGTCATCATATAGTAATGGGAGTGACCGCAGGCAAACGCACAATAATGCTAATAAGAAAATAAATGAAATTTTCTCTTTTAAATAGTATTTAATATCATATACTAGCAAATAAGAAGTCATCCACGTCACAGACTAAACTCCAGTGCAGTTGGCTGGTGTCCGCAGCTCTCACTGCATTGTCTCCTAAGGTCTTCATATAGTAATGGGAGTGAACGCAGGCAAACGAACAATAATGCTAATAAGAAAATAAATGAAATTTTCTCTTTTAAATAGTATTTAATATCATATACTAGCAAATAAGAAGTCATCCACGTCACAGACTAAACTCCAGTGCAGTTGGCTGGTGTCTGCAGCTCGCTCTGCATTGTCTCCTAATGTCTTCATATAGTAATGGGAGTGACCGCAGGCAAACGCAAAACAATGCAAATAAGAAAATTAAAGCAATTTTCTCTTTTAAATTGTATTTTTTATTATATACTAACAAATAAGAGTTCAACCACATCGCAGACTAAACTCGAGTGCAGTTGGCTGGTGTCCGCAGCTCTCTCTGCATTGTCTCCTAAGGTCTTCATATAGTAATGGGAGTGAACGCAGGCAAACGCACAATAATGCAAATAAGAAAATAAATGAAATTTTCTCTTTTAAATAGTATTTAATATCATATACTAGCAAATAAGAAGTCATCCACGTCACAGACTAAACTCCAGTGCAGTTGGCTGGTGTCCGCAGATCTCACTGCATTGTCTCCTAAGGTCTTCATATAGTAATGGGAGTGACCGCAGGCAAATGCACAATAATGCTAATAAGAAAATAAATGAAATTTTCTCTTTTACTTAGTATTTAGTATCATATACTAGCAAATAAGAAGTCATCCACGTCACAGACTAAACTCGTGTGCAGTTGGCTGGTGTCCGCAGCTCTCACTGCATTGTCTCCTAAGGTCTTCATATAGTATTGGGAGTGACCGCAGCCAAAGGCACAATAATGCTAATAAGAAAATAAAAGAAATTTTCTCTTTTAAATAGTATTTAATATCATATACTAGCAAATAAGAAGTCATACACGTCACAGACTAAACTCCAGTGCAGTTGGCTGGTGTCCGCAGCTCTCACTGCATTGTGTCCTACGGTCTTCATATAGTAATGGGAGTGACCGCAGGCAAACGCACAATAATGCTAATGAGAAAATAAATGAAATTTTCTCTTTTAAATAGTATTTAATATCATATACTAGCAAATAAGAAGTCATCCACTTCACAGACTAAACTCGAGTGCAGTTAGCTGGTGTCCGCAGCTCTCACTGCATTGTCTCCTAAGGTCTCCATTTAGTAATGGGAGTGACCGCAGGCAAACGCACAATAATGCTAATAAGAATATAAATGAAATTTTCTCTTTTAAATAGTATTTAATATCATATACTAGCAAATAAGAAGTCATCCACGTCACAGACTAAACTCCAGTGCAGTTGGCTAGTGTCCGCAGCTCTCACTGCATTGTCTCCTAAGGTCTTCATATAGTAATGGAAGTGACCGCAGGCAAACGCAAAATAATGCAAATAAAAAAATTAAAGCTTTTTTCTCTTTTAAATTGTATTTTTTATCATATACTAACAAATAAGAGTTCAACCACATCGCAGACTAAACTCGAGTGCAGTTGGCTGGTGTCCGCAGCTCTCACTGCATTGTCTCCTAAGGTCTTCATATAGTAATGGGAGTGAACACAGGCAAACGCACAATAATGCAAATAAGAAAATTAAAGCAATTTTCTCTTTTAAATTGTATTTTTTATCATATACTAACAAATAAGAGTTCAACCACATCGCAGACTAATTTCGAGTGCAGTTGGCTGGTATCCGCAGCACTCTCTGCATTGTCTCCTATAGTCTTCATATAGTAATGGGAGTGACCGCAGGCAAAGGCAAAATAATGCAAATAAGAAAATTAAAGCTATTTTCTCTTTTAAATTGTATTTTTTATCATATACTAACAAATAACAGTTCAACCACATTGCACACTAAACTCGAGTGCAGTTCGCTGGTGTCCGCAGCTCTCACTGCATTGTCTCCTAAGGTCTTCATATAGTAATGGGAGTGAACGCAGGCAAACGCACAATAATGCAAATAAGAAAATTAAAGCATTTTTCTCTTTTAAATTGTATTTTTTATCATATACTAACAAATAAGAGTTCAACCACACCGCAGACTAAACTCGAGTGCAGTTGGCTGGTGTCCGCAGCTCTCACTGCATTGTCTCCTAAGGTCTTCTTATAGTAATGGGAGTGAACGCAGGCAAACGCACAATAATGCAAATAAGAAAATAAATGAAATTTTTTCTTTTAAATAGTATTTAATATCATATACTAGCAGCTAAGAAGTCATCCACGTCACAGACTAAACTCCAGTGCAGTTGGCTGGTGTCCGCAGCTCTCTCTGCATTGTCTCCTAAGGTCTTCATATAGTAATGGGAGTGACCGCAGGCAAACGCAAAATAATGCAAAAAAGAAAATTAAAGCAATTTTCTCTTTTAAATTGTATTTTTTATCATATACTAACAAATAAGAGTTCAACCACATCGCAGACTAAACTCGAGTGCAGTTGGCTGGTGTCCGCAGCTCTCTCTGCCTTGTCTCCTAAGGTCTTCATATAGTAATGGGAGTGACCGCAGGCAAACGCAAAATAATGCAAAAAAGAAAATTAAAGCAATTTTCTCTTTTAAATTGTATTTTTTATCATATACTAACAAATAAGAGTTCAACCACATCGCAGACTAAACTCGAGTGCAGTTGGCTGTTGTCCGCAGCTCTCACTGCATTGTCTCCCAAGGTCTTCATATAGTAATGGGAGTGAAAGCAGGCAAACGCACAATAATGCAAATAAGAAAATTAAAGCAATTTTCTCTTTTAAATTGTATTTTTTATCATATACTAACAAATAAGAGTTCAACCACATCGCAGACTAAACTCGAGAGCAGTTGGCTGGTGTCCGCAGCTGTCTCTGCATTGTCTCCTATAGTCTTCATATAGTAATGGGAGTGACCGCAGGCAAATGCAAAATAATGCAAATAAGAAAATTAGAGCTATTTTCTCTTTTAAATTGTATTTTTTATCATATACTAACAAATAAGAGTTCAACCACATCACAGACTAAAATCGAGTGCAGTTGGCTGGTGTCCGCAGCTCTCACTGCATTGTCTCCTAAGGTCTTCATATAGTAATGGGAGTGAACGCAGGCAAACGCACATTAATGCAAATAAGAAAATTAAAGCAATTTTCTCTTTTAAATTGTATTTTTTATCATATACTAACAAATAAGAGTTCAACCACATCGCAGACTAAACTCGAGTGCAGTTGGCTGGTGTCTGCAGCTCTCACTGCATTGTCTCCTAAGGTCTTCATATAGTAATGGGAGTGAACACAGGCATACGCACAATAATGCAAATAAGAAAATAAATGAAATTTTCTCTTTTAAATAGTATTTAATATCATATACTAGCAAATAAGAAGTCATCCACGTCACAGACTAAACTCCAGTGCAGTTGGCTGGTGTCCGCAGCTCTCTCTGCATTGACTCCTATAGTCTTCATATAGTAATGGGAGTGACCGCAGGCAAACGCAAAATAATGCAAATAAGAAAATTAAAGCAATTTTCTCTTTTAAATTGTATTTTTTATCATATACTAACAAATAAGAGTTCAACCACATCGCAGACTAAACTCGAGTGCAGTTGGCTGGTGTCCGCAGCTCTCACTGCATTGTCTCCCAAGGTCTTCATATAGTAATGGGAGTGAAAGCAGGCAAACGCACAATAATGCAAATAAGAAAATTAAAGTAATTTTCTCTTTTAAATTGTATTTTTTATCATATACTAACAAATAAGAGTTCAACCACATCGCAGACTAAACTCGAGAGCAGTTGGCTGGTGTCCGCAGCTGTCTCTGCATTGTCTCCTATAGTCTTCATATAGTAATGGGAGTGACCGCAGGCAAATGCAAAATAATGCAAATAAGAAAATTAGAGCTATTTTCTCTTTTAAATTGTATTTTTTATCATATACTAACAAATAAGAGTTCAACCACATCACAGACTAAAATCGAGTGCAGTTGGCTGGTGTCCGCAGCTCTCACTGCATTGTCTCCTAAGGTCTTCATATAGCAATGGGAGTGAACGCAGGCAAACGCACATTAATGCAAATAAGAAAATTAAAGCAATTTTCTCTTTTAAATTGTATTTTTTATCATATACTAACTAATAAGAGTTCAACCACATCGCAGACTAAACTCGAGTGCAGTTGGCTGGTGTCTGCAGCTCTCACTGCATTGTCTCCTAAGGTCTTCATATAGTAATGGGAGTGAACACAGGCAAACGCACAATAATGCAAATAAGAAAATAAATGAAATTTTCTCTTTTAAATAGTATTTAATATCATATACTAGCAAATAAGAAGTCATCCACGTCACAGACTAAACTCCAGTGCAGTTGGCTGGTGTCCGCAGCTCTCTCTGCATTGACTCCTATAGTCTTCATATAGTAATGGGAGTGACCGCAGGCAAACGCAAAATAATGCAAATAAGAAAATTAAAGCAATTTTCTCTTTTAAATTGTATTTTTTATCATATACTAACAAATAAGAGTTCAACCACATCGCAGACTAAACTCGAGTGCAGTTGGCTGGTGTCCGCTGCTCTCACTGCATTGTCTCCTAAGGTCTTCATATACTAATGGGAGTGAACGCAGGCAAACGCACAATAATGCAAATAAGAAAATAAATGAAATTTTCTCTTTTAAATAGTATTTAATATCATATACTAGCAAATAAGAAGTCATTCACATCACAGAATAAACTCCAGTGCAGTTGGCTGGTGTCCGCAGCTCTCACTGCATTGTCTCCTAAGGTCTTCATATAGAAATGGGAGTGACCGCAGGCAAACGCACAATAATGCTAATAAGAAAATAAATGAAATTTTCTCTTTTAAATAGTATTTAATATCATATACTAGCAAATAAGAAGTCATCCACATCACAGACTAAACTCCAGTGCAGTTGGCTGGTGTCCGCAGCTCTCTCTGGATTGTCTCCTATAGTCTTCATATAGTAATGGGAGTGACCGCAGGCAAATGCAAAATAATGCAAATAAGAAAATTAAAGAAATTTTATCTTTTAAATAGTATTTTTTATCAGATACTAACAAATAAGAGTTCAAACACATCGCAGACTAAACTCGAGTGCAGTTGGCTGGTGTCCGCAGCTCTCACTGCATTGTCTCCTAAGGTCTTCATATAGTAATGGGAGTGAACGCAGTCAAACGCACAATAATGCTAATAAGAAAATGAATGAAATTTTCTCTTTTAAATAGTATTTATTATCATATACTAGCAGATAAGAAGTCATCCACGTCACAGACTAAACTCCAGTGCAGTTGGCTGGTGTCCGCAGCTCTCACTGCATTGTCTCCTAAGGTCTTCATATAGTAATGGGAGTGACCGCAGACAAACGCACAATAATGCTAATAAGAAAATAAATGAAATTTTCTCTTTTAAATAGTATTTAATATCATATACTAGCAAATAAGAAGTCATCCACGTCGCAGACTAAACTCCAGTGCAGTTGGCTGGTGTCCGCAGCTCTCTCTGCATTGTCTCCTATAGTCTTCATAGAGTAATGGGAGTGACCGCTGGCAAACGCACAATAATGCTAATAAGAAAATAAATGAAATTTTCTCTTTTAAATAGTATTTAATATCGTATACTAGCAAATAAGAAATCATCCACGTCACAGACTAAACTCCAGTGCAGTTGGCTGGTGTCCGCAGCTCTCACTGCATTGTCTCCTAAGGTCTTCATATAGTAATGGGAGTGAACGCAGGCAAACGCACAGTAATGCAAATAAGAAAATAAATGAAATTTTCTCTTTTAAATAGTATTTAATATCATATACTAGCAAATAAGATGTCATCCACGTCACAGACTTAACTACAGTGCAGTTGGCTGGTGTCCGCAGCTCTCTCTGCATTGTCTCCTATAGTCTTCATATAGTAATGGGAGTGACCGCAGGCAAACGCAAAATAATGCAAATAAGAAAATTAAAGCAATTTTCTCTTTTAAATTGTATTTTATATCATATACTAACAAATAAGAGTTCAACCACATCGCAGACTAAACTCGAGTGCAGTTGGCTGGTGTCCGCAGCTCTCACTGCATTGTCTCCTAAAGTCTTCATATAGTAATGGGAGTGAACGCAGGCAAACGCACAATAATGCAAATAAGAAAATAAATGAAATTTTCTCTTTTAAATAGTATTTAATATCATATACTAGCAAATAAGAAGTCATCCACGTCACAGACTAAACTCCAGTGCAGTTGGCTGGTGTCCGCAGCTCTCTCTGCATTGTCTCCTATAGTCTTCATAATAATGGGAGTGACCGCAGACAAACGCAAAATAATGCAAATAAGAAAATTAAAGCAATTTTCTCTTTTAAATTGTATTTTTTATCATATACTAACAAATAAGAGTTCAACCACATCGCAGACTAAACTCGAGTGCAGTTGGCTGGTGTCCGCAGCTCTCACTGCATTGTCTCCTAAGGTCTTCATATAGTAATGGGAGCGAACGCAGGCAAACGCACAATAATGCAAATAAGAAAATTAGTGAAATTTTCTCTTTTAAGTAGTATTTAATATCATATACTAGCAAATAAGAAGTCATCCACGTCACAGACTAAACTCCAGTGCAGTTGGCTGGTGTCCGCAGCTCTCTATGCATTGTCTCCTATAGTCTTCATATAGTAATGGGAGTAACCGCAGGCAAACGCAAAATAATGCAAATAAGAAAATTAAAGCAATTTTCTCTTTTAAATTGTATTTTTTATCATATACTAACAAATAAGAGTTCAACCACATCGCAGACTAATGTCGAGTGCAGTTGGCTGGTGTCCGCAGCTCTCACTGCATTGTCTCCTAAGGTCTTCATATAGTAATGGGAGTGAACGCAGGCAAACGCACAATAATGCAAATAAGAATATTAAAGATATTTTCTCTTTTAAATTGTATTTTTTATCATATACTTACAAATAAGAGTTCAACCACATCGCAGACTAATTTCGAGTGCAGTTGGCTGGTATCCGCAGCTCTCTTTGCATTGTCTCCTATAGTCTGCATATAGTAATGGGAGTGACCGCAGGCAAACGCAAAATAATGCAAATAAGAAAATTAAAGCAATTTTCTCTTTTAAATTGTATTTTTTATCATATACTAACAAATAAGAGTTCAACCACATCGCAGACTAAACTCGAGTGCAGTTCGCTGGTGTCCGCAGCTCTCACTGCATTGTCTCCTAAGGTCTTCATATAGTAATGGCAGTGAACGCAGGCAAACGCACAATAATGCAAATAAGAAAATAAATGAAATTTGTTCTTTTAAATAGTATTTAATATCATATACTAGCAACTAAGAAGTCATCCACGTCACAGACTAAACTCCAGTGCAGTTGGCTGGTGTCCGCAGCTCTCTCTGCATTGTCTCCTATAGTCTTCATATAGTAATGGGAATGACCGCAGGCAAACGCAAAATAATGCAAATAAGAAAATTAAAGGAATTTTCTCTTTTAAATTGTATTTTTTATCATATACTAACAAATAAGAGTTCAACCACATCGCAGACTAAACTCGAGTGCAGTTGGCTGGTGTCCGCAGCTCTCACTGCATTGTCTCCTAAGGTCTTCATATAGTAATGGGAGTGAACGCAGGCAAACGCACAATAATGCAAATAAGAAAATTAAAGCAGTTTTCTCTTTTAAATTGTATTTTTTATCATATACTAACAAATAAGAGTTCAACCACATCGCAGACTAAACTCGAGTGCAGTTGGCTGGTGTCCGCAGCTCTCTCTGCATTGTCTCCTAAGGTCTTCATATAGTAATGGGAGTGACCGCACAGCAAACGCAAAATAATGCAAAAAAGAAAATTAAAGCAATTTTCTCTTTTAAATTGTATTTTTTATCATATACTAACAAATAAGAGTTCAACCACATCGCAGACTAAACTCGAGTGCAGTTGGCTGGTGTCTGCAGCTCTCACTGCATTGTCTCCTAAGGTCTTCATATAGTAATGGGAGTGAACACAGGCAAACGCACAATAATGCAAATAAGAAAATAAATGAAATTTTCTCTTTTAAATAGTATTTAATATCATATACTAGCAAATAAGAAGTCATCCACGTCACAGACTAAACTCCAGTGCAGTTGGCTGGTGTCCGCAGCTCTCTCTGCATTGCCTCCTATAGTCTTCATATAGTAATGGGAGTGACCGCAGGCAAACGCAAAATAATGCAAATAAGAAAATTAAAGCAATTTTCTCTTTTAAATTGTATTTTTTATCATATACTAACAAATAAGAGTTCAACCACATCGCAGACTAAACTCGAGTGCAGTTGGCCTGTGTCCGCTGCTCTCACTGCATTGTCTCCTAAGGTCTTCATATAGTAATGGGAGTGAACGCAGGCAAACGCACAATAATGCAAATAAGAAAATAAATGAAGTTTTCTCTTTTAAATAGTATTTAATATCATATACTAGCAACTAAGAAGTCATCCACGTCACGGACTAAACTCCAGTGCAGTTGGCTGGTGTCCGCAGCTCTCTCTGCATTGTCTCCTAAGGACTTCATATAGTAATGGGAGTGACCGCAGGCAAACGCAAAATAATGCAAAAAAGAAAATTAAAGCAATTTTCTCTTTTAAATTGTATTTTTTATCATATACTAACAAATAAGAGTTCAACCACATCGCAGACTAAACTCGAGTGCAGTTGGCTGGTGTCCGCAGCTCTCTCTGCCTTGTCTCCTAAGGTCTTCATATAGTAATGGGAGTGACCGCAGGCAAACGCAAAATAATGCAAAAAAGAAAATTAAAGCAATTTTCTCTTTTAAATTGTATTTTTTATCATATACTAACAAATAAGAGTTCAACCACATCGCAGACTAAACTCGAGTGCAGTTGGCTGGTGTCCGCAGCTCTCACTGCATTGTCTCCCAAGGTCTTCATATAGTAATGGGAGTGAAAGCAGGCAAACGCAGAATAATGCAAATAAGAAAATTAAAGCAATTTTCTCTTTTAAATTGTATTTTTTATCATATACTAACAAATAAGAGTTCAACCACATCGCAGACTAAACTCGAGAGCAGTTGGCTGGTGTCCGCAGCTGTCTCTTCATTGTCTCCTATAGTCTTCATATAGTAATGGGAGTGACCGCAGGCAAATGCAAAATAATGCAAATAAGAAAATTAGAGCTATTTTCTCTTTTAAATTGTATTTTTTATCATATACTAACAAATAAGAGTTCAACCACATCACAGACTAAAATCGAGTGCAGTTGGCTGGTGTCCGCAGCTCTCACTGCATTGTCTCCTAAGGTCTTCATATAGTAATGGGAGTGAACGCAGGCAAACGCACATTAATGCAAATAAGAAAATTAAAGCAATTTTCTCTTTTAAATTGTATTTTTTATCATATACTAACAAATAAGAGTTCAACCACATCGCAGACTAAACTCGAGTGCAGTTGGCTGGTGTCTGCAGCTCTCACTGCATTGTCTCCTAAGGTCTTCATATAGTAATGGGAGTGAACACAGGCAAACGCACAATAATGCAAATAAGAAAATAAATGAAATTTTCTCTTTTAAATAGTATTTAATATCATATACTAGCAAATAAGAAGTCATCCACGTCACAGACTAAACTCCAGTGCAGTTGGCTGGTGTCCGCAGCTCTCTCTGCATTGACTCCTATAGTCTTCATATAGTAATGGGAGTGACCGCAGGCAAACGCAAAATAATGCAAATAAGAAAATTAAAGCAATTTTCTCTTTTAAATTGTATTTTTTATCATATACTAACAAATAAGAGTTCAACCACATCGCAGACTAAACTCGAGTGCAGTTGGCTGGTGTCCGCTGCTCTCACTGCATTGTCTCCTAAGGTCTTCATATAGTAATGGGAGTGAACGCAGGCAAACGCACAATAATGCAAATAAGAAAATAAATGAAATTTTCTCTTTTAAATAGTATTTAATATCATATACTAGCAAATAAGAAGTCATTCACATCACAGAATAAACTCCAGTGCAGTTGGCTAGTGTCCGCAGCTCTCACCGCATTGTCTCCTAAGGTCTTCATATAGAAATGGGAGTGACCGCAGGCAAACGCACAATAATGCTAATAAGAAAATAAATGAAATTTTCTCTTTTAAATAGTATTTAATATCATATACTAGCAAATAAGAAGTCATCCACGTCACAGACTAAACTCCAGTGCAGTTGGCTGGTGTCCGCAGCTCTCTCTGGATTGTCTCCTATAGTCTTCATGTAGTAATGGGAGTGACCACAGGCAAATGCAAAATAATGCAAATAAGAAAATTAAAGAAATTTTCTCTTTTAAATAGTATTTTTTATCAGATACTAACAAATAAGAGTTCAAACACATCGCAGACTAAACTCGAGTGCAGTTGGCTGGTGTCCGCAGCTCTCACTGCATTGTCTCCTAAGGTCTTCATATAGTAATGGGAGTGAACGCAGTCAAACGCACAATAATGCTAATAAGAAAATGAATGAAATTTTCTCTTTTAAATAGTATTTATTATCATATACTAGCAGATAAGAAGTCATCCACGTCACAGACTAAACTCCAGTGCAGTTGGCTGGTGTCCGCAGCTCTCACTGCATTGTCTCCTAAGGTCTTCATATAGTAATGGGAGTGACCGCACACAAACGCACAATAATGCTAATAAGAAAATAAATGAAATTTTTCTTTTAAATAGTATTTAATATCATATACTAGCAAATAAGAAGTCATCCACATCGCAGACTAAACTCGAGTGCAGTTGGCCTGTGTCCGCTGCTCTCACTGCATTGTCTCCTAAGATCTTCATATAGTAATGGGAGTGAACGCAGGCAAACGCACAATAATGCAAATAAGAAAATAAATGAAATTTTCTCTTTTAAATAGTATTTAATATCATATACTAGCAACTAAGAAGTCATCCACGTCACAGACTAAACTCCAGTGCAGTTGGCTGGTGTCCGCAGCTCTCTCTGCATTGTCTCCTAAGGTCTTCATATAGTAATGGGAGTGACCGCAGGCAAACGCAAAATAATGCAAAAAAGAAAATTAAAGCAATTTTCTCTTTTAAATTGTATTTTTTATCATATACTAACAAATAAGAGTTCAACCACATCGCAGACTAAACTCGAGTGCAGTTGGCTGGTGTCCGCAGCTCTCTCTGCCTTGTCTCCTAAGGTCTTCATATAGTAATGGGAGTGACCGCAGGCAAACGCAAAATAATGCAAAAAAGAAAATTAAAGCAATTTTCTCTTTTAAATTGTATTTTTTATCATATACTAACAAATAAGAGTTCAACCACATCGCAGACTAAACTCGAGTGCAGTTGGCTGGTGTCCGCAGCTCTCACTGCATTGTCTCCCAAGGTCTTCATATAGTAATGGGAGTGAAAGCAGGCAAACGCACAATAATGCAAATAAGAAAATTAAAGCAATTTTCTCTTTTAAATTGTATTTTTTATCATATACTAACAAATAAGAGTTCAACCACATCGCAGACTAAACTCGAGAGCAGTTGGCTGGTGTCCGCAGCTGTCTCTGCATTGTCTCCTATAGTCTTCATATAGTAATGGGAGTGACCGCAGGCAAATGCAAAATAATGCAAATAAGAAAATTAGAGCTATTTTCTCTTTTAAATTGTATTTTTTATCATATACTAACAAATAAGAGTTCAACCACATCACAGACTAAAATCGAGTGCAGTTGGCTGGTGTCCGCAGCTCTCACTGCATTGTCTCCTAAGGTCTTCATATAGTAATGGGAGTGAACGCAGGCAAACGCACATTAATGCAAATAAGAAAATTAAAGCAATTTTCTCTTTTAAATTGTATTTTTTATCATATACTAACAAATAAGAGTTCAACCACATCGCAGACTAAACTCGAGTGCAGTTGGCTGGTGTCTGCAGCTCTCACTGCATTGTCTCCTAAGGTCTTCATATAGTAATGGGAGTGAACACAGGCAAACGCACAATAATGCAAATAAGAAAATAAATGAAATTTTCTCTTTTAAATAGTATTTAATATCATATACTAGCAAATAAGAAGTCATCCACGTCACAGACTAAACTCCAGTGCAGTTGGCTGGTGTCCGCAGCTCTCTCTGCATTGACTCCTATAGTCTTCATATAGTAATGGGAGTGACCGCAGGCAAACGCAAAATAATGCAAATAAGAAAATTAAAGCAATTTTCTCTTTTAAATTGTATTTTTTATCATATACTAACAAATAAGAGTTCAACCACATCGCAGACTAAACTCGAGTGCAGTTGGCTGGTGTCCGCTGCTCTCACTGCATTGTCTCCTAAGGTCTTCATATAGTAATGGGAGTGAACGCAGGCAAACGCACAATAATGCAAATAAGAAAATAAATGAAATTTTCTCTTTTAAATAGTATTTAATATCATATACTAGCAAATAAGAAGTCATTCACATCACAGAATAAACTCCAGTGCAGTTGGCTGGTGTCCGCAGCTCTCACTGCATTGTCTCCTAAGGTCTTCATATAGAAATGGGAGTGACCGCAGGCAAACGCACAATAATGCTAATAAGAAAATAAATGAAATTTTCTCTTTTAAATAGTATTTAATATCATATACTAGCAAATAAGAAGTCATCCACGTCACAGACTAAACTCCAGTGCAGTTGGCTGGTGTCCGCAGCTCTCTCTGGATTGTCTCCTATAGTCTTCATGTAGTAATGGGAGTGACCACAGGCAAATGCAAAATAATGCAAATAAGAAAATTAAAGAAATTTTCTCTTTTAAATAGTATTTTTTATCAGATACTAACAAATAAGAGTTCAACCACATCGCAGACTAAACTCGAGTGCAGTTGGCTGGTGTCTGCAGCTCTCACTGCATTGTCTCCTAAGGTCTTCATATAGTAATGGGAGTGAACACAGGCAAACGCACAATAATGCAAATAAGAAAATAAATGAAATTTTCTCTTTTAAATAGTATTTAATATCATATACTAGCAAATAAGAAGTCATCCACGTCACAGACTAAACTCCAGTGCAGTTGGCTGGTGTCCGCAGCTCTCTCTGCATTGACTCCTATAGTCTTCATATAGTAATGGGAGTGACCGCAGGCAAACGCAAAATAATGCAAATAAGAAAATTAAAGCAATTTTCTCTTTTAAATTGTATTTTTTATCATATACTAACAAATAAGAGTTCAACCACATCGCAGACTAAACTCGAGTGCAGTTGGCTGGTGTCCGCTGCTCTCACTGCATTGTCTCCTAAGGTCTTCATATAGTAATGGGAGTGAACGCAGGCAAACGCACAATAATGCAAATAAGAAAATAAATGAAATTTTCTCTTTTAAATAGTATTTAATATCATATACTAGCAAATAAGAAGTCATTCACATCACAGAATAAACTCCAGTGCAGTTGGCTGGTGTCCGCAGCTCTCACTGCATTGTCTCCTAAGGTCTTCATATAGAAATGGGAGTGACCGCAGGCAAACGCACAATAATGCTAATAAGAAAATAAATGAAATTTTCTCTTTTAAATAGTATTTAATATCATATACTAGCAAATAAGAAGTCATCCACGTCACAGACTAAACTCCAGTGCAGTTGGCTGGTGTCCGCAGCTCTCTCTGGATTGTCTCCTATAGTCTTCATGTAGTAATGGGAGTGACCACAGGCAAATGCAAAATAATGCAAATAAGAAAATTAAAGAAATTTTCTCTTTTAAATAGTATTTTTTATCAGATACTAACAAATAAGAGTTCAAACACATCGCAGACTAAACTCGAGTGCAGTTGGCTGGTGTCCGCAGCTCTCACTGCATTGTCTCCTAAGGTCTTCATATAGTAATGGGAGTGAACGCAGTCAAACGCACAATAATGCTAATAAGAAAATGAATGAAATTTTCTCTTTTAAATAGTATTTATTATCATACACTAGCAGATAAGAAGTCATCCACGTCACAGACTAAACTCCAGTGCAGTTGGCTGGTGTCCGCAGCTCTCACTGCATTGTCTCCTAAGGTCTTCATATAGTAATGGGAGTGACCGCACACAAACACACAATAATGCTAATAAGAAAATAAATGAAATTTTCTCTTTTAAATAGTATTTAATATCATATACTAGCAAATAAGAAGACATCCACATCGCAGACTAAACTCCAGTGCAGTTGGCTGGTGTCCGCAGCTCTCTCTGCATTGTCTCCTATAGTCTTCATACAGTAATGGGAGTGACCGCAGGCAAACGCACAATAATGCTAATAAGAAAATAAATGAAATTTTCTCTTTTAAATAGTATTTAATATCGTATACTAGCAAATAAGAAATCATCCACGTCACAGACTAAACTCCAGTGCAGTTGGCTGGTGTCCGCAGCTCTCACTGCATTGTCTCCTAAGGTCTTCATATAGTAATGGGAGTGAACGCAGGCAAACACACAATAATGCAAATAAGAAAATAAATGAAATTTTCTCTTTTAAATAGTATTTAATATCATATACTAGCAAATAAGATGTCATCCACGTCACAGACTAAACTACAGTGCAGTTGGCTGGTGTCCGCAGCTCTCTGCATTGTCTCCTATAGTCTTCATATAGTAATGGGAGTGACCGCAGGCAAACGCAAAATAATGCAAATAAGAAAATTAAAGCAATTTTCTCTTTTAAATTGTATTTTATTTCATATACTAACAAATAAGAGTTCAACCACATCGCAGACTAAAATCGAGATCAGTTGGCTGGTGTCCGCAGCTCTCACTGCATTGTCTCCTAAGGTCTTCATATAGTAATGGGAGTGAACGCAGGCAAACGCACATTAATGCAAATAAGAAAATTAAAGCAATTTTCTCTTTTAAATTGTATTTTTTATCATATACTAACAAATAAGAGTTCAACCACATCGCAGACTAAACTCGAGTGCAGTTGGCTGGTGTCTGCAGCTCTCACTGCATTGTCTCCTAAGGTCTTCATATAGTAATGGGAGTGAACGCAGGCAAACGCACAATAATGCAAATAAGAAAATAAATGAAATTTTCTCTTTTAAATAGTATTTAATATCATATACTAGCAAATAAGAAGTCATCCACGTCACAGACTAAACTCCAGTGCAGTTGGCTGGTGTCCGCAGCTCTCTCTGCATTGACTCCTATAGTCTTCATATAGTAATTGGAGTGACCGCAGGCAAACGCAAAATAATGCAAATAAGAAAATTAAAGCAATTTTCTCTTTTAAATTGTATTTTTTATCATATACTAACAAATAAGAGTTCAACCACATCGCAGACTAAACTCGAGTGCAGTTGGCTGGTGTCCGCTGCTCTCACTGCATTGTCTCCTAAGGTCTTCATATAGTAATGGGAGTGAACGCAGGCAAACGCACAATAATGCAAATAAGAAAATAAATGAAATTTTCTCTTTTAAATAGTATTTAATATCATATACTAGCAAATAAGAAGTCATTCACATCACAGAATAAACTCCAGTGCAGTTGGCTGGTGTCCGCAGCTCTCACTGCATTGTCTCCTAAGGTCTTCATATAGAAATGGGAGTGACCGCAGGCAAACGCACAATAATGCTAATAAGAAAATAAATGAAATTTTCTCTTTTAAATAGTATTTAATATCATATACTAGCAAATAAGAAGTCATCCACGTCACAGACTAAACTCCAGTGCAGTTGGCTGGTGTCCGCAACTCTCTCTGGATTGTCTCCTATAGTCTTCATATAGTAATGGGAGTGACCACAGGCAAATGCAAAATAATGCAAATAAGAAAATTAAAGAAATTTTCCCTTTAAATAGTATTTTTCATCAGATACTAACAAATAAGAGTTCAAACACATCGCAGACTAAACTCGAGTGCAGTTGGCTGGTGTCCGCAGCTCTCACTGCATTGTCTCCGAAGGTCTTCATATAGTAATGGGAGTGAACGCAGTCAAACGCACAATAATGCTAATAAGAAAATGAATGAAATTTTCTCTTTTAAATAGTATTTATTATCATATACTAGCAGATAAGAAGTCATCCACGTCACAGACTAAACTCCAGTGCAGTTGGCTGGTGTCCGCAGCTCTCACTGCATTGTCTCCTAAGGTCTTCATATAGTAATGGGAGTGACCGCAGACAAACGCACAATAATGCTAATAAGAAAATAAATGAAATTTTCTCTTTTAAATAGTATTTAATATCATATACTAGCAAATAAGAAGTCATCCACATCGCAGACTAAACTCCAGTGCAGTTGGCTGGTGTCCGCAGCTCTCTCTGCATTGTCTCCTATAGTCTTCATACAGTAATGGGAGTGACCGCAGGCAAACGCACAATAATGCTAATAAGAAAATAAATGAAATTTTCTCTTTTAAATAGTATTTAATATCGTATACTAGCAAATAAGAAATCATCCACGTCACAGACTAAACTCCAGTGCAGTTGGCTGGTGTCCGCAGCTCTCACTGCATTGTCTCCTAAGGTCTTTATATAGTAATGGGAGTGAACGCAGGCAAACGCACAATAATGCAAATAAGAAAATAAATGAAATTTTCTCTTTTAAATAGTATTTAATATCATATACTAGCAAATAAGATGTCATCCACGTCACAGACTAAAGTACAGTGCAGTTGGCTGGTGTCCGCAGCTCTCTCTGCATTGTTTCCTATAGTCTTCATATAGTAATGGGAGTGACCGCAGGCAAACGCAAAATAATGCAAATAAGAAAATTAAAGCAATTTTCTCTTTTAAATTGTATTTTATATCATATACTAACAAATAAGAGTTCAACCACATCGCAGACTAAACTCGAGTGCAGTTGGCTGGTGTCCGCAGCTCTCACTGCATTGTCTCCTAAAGTCTTCATATAATAATGGGAGTGAACGCAGGCAAACACACAATAATGCAAATAAGAAAATAAATGAAATTTTCTCTTTTAAATAGTATTTAATATCATATACTAGCAAATAAGAAGTCATCCACGTCACAGACTAAACTCCAGTGCAGTTGGCTGGTGTCCGCAGCTCTCTCTGCATTGTCTCCTATAGTCTTCATAATAATGGGAGTGACCGCAGACAAACGCAAAATAATGCAAATAAGAAAATTAAAGCAATTTTCTCTTTTAAATTGTATTTTTTATCATATACTAACAAATAAGAGTTCAACCACATCGCAGACTAAACTCGAGTGCAGTTGGCTGGTGTCCGCAGCTCTCACTGCATTGTCTCCTAAGGTCTTCATATAGTAATGGGAGCGAACGCAGGCAAACGCACAATAATGGAAATAAGAAAATAAGTGAAATTTTCTCTTTTAAGTAGTATTTAATATCATATACTAGCAAATAAGAAGTCATCCACGTCACAGACTAAACTCCAGTGCAGTTGGCTGGTGTCGGCAGCTCTCTATGCATTGTCTCCTATAGTCTTCATATAGTAATGGGAGTAACCGCAGGCAAACGCAAAATAATGCAAATAAGAAAATTAAAGCAATTTTCTCTTTTAAATTGTATTTTTTATCATATACTAACAAATAAGAGTTCAACCACATCGCAGACTAATGTCGAGTGCAGTTGGCTGGTGTCCGCAGCTCTCACTGCATTGTCTCCTAAGGTCTTCATATAGTAATGGGAGTGAACGCAGGCAAACGCACAATAATGCAAATAAGAATATTAAAGCAATTTTCTCTTTTAAATTGTATTTTTTATCATATACTAACAAATAAGAGTTCAACCACATCGCAGACTAATTTCGAGTGCAGTTGGCTGGTATCCGCAGCTCTCTCTGCATTGTCTCCTATAGTCTGCATATAGTAATGGGAGTGACCGCAGGCAAACGCAAAATAATGCAAATAAGAAAATTAAAGCAATTTTCTCTTTTAAATTGTATTTTTTATCATATACTAACAAATAAGAGTTCAACCACATCGCAGACTAAACTCGAGTGCAGTTCGCTGGTGTCCGCAGCTCTCACTGCATTGTCTCCTAAGGTCTTCATATAGTAATGGGAGTGAACGCAGGCAAACGCACAATAATGCAAATAAGAAAATAAATGAAATTTTTTCTTTTAAATAGTATTTAATATCATATACTAGCAACTAAGAAGTCATCCACGTCACAGACTAAACTCCAGTGCAGTTGGCTGGTGTCCGCAGCTCTCTCTGCATTGTCTCCTATAGTCTTCATATAGTAATGGGAGTGACCGCAGGCAAACGCAAAATAATGCAAATAAGAAAATTAAAGGAATTTTCTCTTTTAAATTGTATTTTTTATCATATACTAACAAATAAGAGTTCAACCACATCGCAGACTAAACTCGAGTGCAGTTGGCTGGTGTCCGCAGCTCTCACTGCATTGTCTCCTAAGGTCTTCATATAGTAATGGGAGTGAACGCAGGCAAACGCACAATAATGAAAATAAGAAAATTAAAGCAGTTTTCTCTTTTAAATTGTATTTTTTATCATATACTAACAAATAAGAGTTCAACCACATCGCAGACTAAACTCGAGTGCAGTTGGCTGGTGTCCGCAGCTCTCTCTGCATTGTCTCCTAAGGTCTTCATATTGTAATGGGAGTGACCGCAGGCAAACGCAAAATAATGCAAAAAAGAAAATTAAAGCAATTTTCTCTTTTAAATTGTATTTTTTATCATATACTAACAAATAAGAGTTCAACCACATCGCAGACTAAACTCGAGTGCAGTTGGCTGGTGTCTGCAGCTCTCACTGCATTGTCTCCTAAGGTCTTCATATAGTAATGGGAGTGAACAAAGGCAAACGCACAATAATGCAAATAAGAAAATAAATGAAATTTTCTCTTTTAAATAGTATTTAATATCATATACTAGCAAATAAGAAGTCATCCACGTCACAGACTAAACTCCAGTGCAGTTGGCTGGTGTCCGCAGCTCTCTCTGCATTGCCTCCTATAGTCTTCATATAGTAATGGGAGTGACCGCAGGCAAACGCAAAATAATGCAAATAAGAAAATTAAAGCAATTTTCTCTTTTAAATTGTATTTTTTATCATATACTAACAAATAAGAGTTCAACCACATCGCAGACTAAACTCGAGTGCAGTTGGCCTGTGTCCGCTGCTCTCACTGCATTGTCTCCTAAGGTCTTCATATAGTAATGGGAGTGAACGCAGGCAAACGCACAATAATGCAAATAAGAAAATAAATGAAATTTTCTCTTTTAAATAGTATTTAATATCATATACTAGCAAATAAGAAGT
This sequence comes from Locusta migratoria, assembly GCA_026315105.1. NCBI lineage: Eukaryota > Metazoa > Arthropoda > Insecta > Orthoptera > Acrididae > Locusta > Locusta migratoria. The sequence goes on from JAOYRU010000298.1 coordinate 867,862, forward strand.
CATTCACATCACAGAATAAACTCCAGTGCAGTTGGCTGGTGTCCGCAGCTCTCACTGCATTGTCTCCTAAGGTCTTCATATAGAAATGGGAGTGACCGCAGGCAAACGCACAATAATGCTAATAAGAAAATAAATGAAATTTTCTCTTTTAAATAGTATTTAATATCATATACTAGCAACTAAGAAGTCATCCACGTCACAGACTAAACTCCAGTGCAGTTGGCTGGTGTCCGCAGCTCTCTCTGCATTGTCTCCTTAGGTCTTCATATAGTAATGGGAGTGACCGCAGGCAAACGCAAAATAATGCAAAAAAGAAAATTAAAGCAATTTTCTCTTTTAAATTGTATTTTTTATCATATACTAACAAATAAGAGTTCAACCACATCGCAGACTAAACTCGAGTGCAGTTGGCTGGTGTCCGCAGCTCTCTCTGCATTGTCTCTTAAGGTCTTCATATAGTAATGGGAGTGACCGCAGGCAAACACAAAATAATGCAAAAAGGAAAATTAAAGCAATTTTCTCTTTTAAATTGTATTTTTTATCATATACTAACAAATAAGAGTTCAACCACATCGCAGACTAAACTCGAGAGCAGTTGGCTGGTGTCCGCAGCTGTCTCTGCATTGTCTCCTATAGTCTTCATATAGTAATGGGTGTGACCGCAGGCAAATGCAAAATAATGCAAATAAGAAAATTAGAGCTATGTTCTCTTTTAAATTGTATTTTTTATCATATACTAACAAATAAGAGTTCAACCACATCACAGACTAAAATCGAGTGCAGTTGGCTGGTGTCCGCAGCTCTCACTGCATTGGCTCCTAAGGTCTTCATATAGTAATGGGAGTGACCGCAGGCAAACGCACATTAATGCAAATAAGAAAATTAAAGCAATTTTCTCTTTTAAATTGTATTTTTTATCATATACTAACAAATAAGAGTTCAACCACATCGCAGACTAAACTCGAGTGCAGTTGGCTGGTGTCTGCAGCTCTCACTGCATTGTCTCCTAAGGTCTTCATATAGTAATGGGAGTGAACACAGGCAAACGCACAATAATGCAAATAAGAAAATAAATGAAAATTTCTCTTTTAAATAGTATTTAATATCATATACTAGCAAATAAGAAGTCATCCACGTCACAGACTAAACTCCAGTGCAGTTGGCTGGTGTCCGCAGCTCTCTCTGCATTGACTCCTATAGTCTTCAAATAGTAATGGGAGTGACCGCAGGCAAAAGCAAAATAATGCAAATAAGAAAATTAAAGCAATTTTCTCTTTTAAATTGTATTTTTTATCATATACTAACAAATAAGAGTTCAACCACATCGCAGACTAAACTCGAGTGCAGTTGGCTGGTGTCCGCTGCTCTCACTGCATTGTCTCCTAAGGTCTTCATATAGTAATGGGAGTGAACGCAGGCAAACGCACAATAATGCAAATAAGAAAATAAATGAAATTTTCTCTTTTAAATAGTATTTAATATCATATACTAGCAAATAAGAAGTCATTCACATCACAGAGTAAACTCCAGTGCAGTTGGCTGGTGTCCGCAGCTCTCTCTGCATTGTCTCCTAATGTCTTCATATAGTAATGGGAGTGACCGCAGGCAAACGCAAAATAATGCAAAAAAGAAAATTAAAGCAATTTTCTCTTTTAAATTGTATTTTTTATCATATACTAACAAATAAGAGTTCAACCACATCGCAGACTAAACTCGAGTGCAGTTGGCTGGTGTCTGCAGCTCTCACTGCATTGTCTCCTAAGGTCTTCATATAGTAATGGGAGTGAACACAGGCAAACGCACAATAATGCAAATAAGAAAATAAATGAAATTTTCTCTTTTAAATAGTATTTAATATCATATACTAGCAAATAAGAAGTCATCCACGTCACAGACTAAACTCCAGTGCAGTTGGCTGGTGTCCGCAGCTCTCTCTGCATTGCCTCCTATAGTCTTCATAATAATGGGAGTGACCGCAGGCAAACGCAAAATAATGCAAATAAGAAAATTAAAGCAATTTTCTCTTTTAAATTGTATTTTTTATCATATACTAACAAATAAGAGTTCAACCACATCGCAGACTAAACTCGAGTGCAGTTGGCCTGTGTCCGCTGCTCTCACTGCAGTGTCTCCTAAGGTCTTCATATAGTAATGGGAGTGAACGCAGGCAAACGCACAATAATGCAAATAAGAAAATAAATGAAATTTTCTCTTTTAAATAGTATTTAATTTCATATACTAGCAAATAAGAAGTCATTCACATCACAGAATAAACTCCAGTGCAGTTGGCTGGTGTCCGCAGCTCTCACTGCATTGTCTCCTAAGGTCTTCATATAGAAATGGGAGTGACCGGAGGCAAACGCACAATAATGCTAATAAGAAAATAAATGAAATTTTCTCTTTTAAATAGTATTTAATATCATATACTAGCAACTAAGAAGTCATCCACGTCACAGACTAAACTCCAGTGCAGTTGGCTGGTGTCCGCAGCTCTCTCTGCATTGTCTCCTAAGGTCTTCATATAGTAATGGGAGTGACCGCAGGCAAACGCAAAATAATGCAAAAAAGAAAATTAAAGCAATTTTCTCTTTTAAATTGTATTTTTTATCATATACTAACAAATAAGAGTTCAACCACATCGCAGACTAAACTCGAGTGCAGTTGGCTGGTGTCCGCAGCTCTCTCTGCATTGTCTCTTAAGGTCTTCATATAGTAATGGGAGTGACCGCAGGCAAACGCAAAATAATGCAAATAAGAAAATTAAAGCAATTTTCTCTTTTAAATTGTATTTTTTATCATATACTAACAAATAAGAGTTCAACCACATCGCAGACTAAACTCGAGTGCAGTTGGCTGGTGTCCGCAGCTCTCTCTGCATTGTCTCTTAAGGTCTTCATATAGTAATGGGAGTGACCGCAGGCAAACGCAAAATAATCCAAAAAAGAAAATTAAAGCAATTTTCTCTTTTAAATTGTATTTTTTATCATATACTAACAAATAAGAGTTCAAACACATCGCAGACTAAACTCGAGTGCAGTTGGCTGGTGTCCGCAGCTCTCACTGCATTGACTCCTAAGGTCTTCATATAGTAATGGGAGTGAACGCAGTCAAACGCACAATAATGCTAATAAGAAAATGAATGAAATTTTCTCTTTTAAATAGTATTTATTATCATATACTAGCAGATAAGAAGTCATCCACGTCACAGACTAAACTCCAGTGCAGTTAGCTGGTGTCCGCAGCTCTCACTGCATTGTCTCCTAAGGTCTTCATATAGTAATGGGAGTGACCGCAGAAAAACGCACAATAATGCTAATAAGAAAATAAATGAAATTTTCTCTTTTAAATAGTATTTAATATCATATACTAGCAAATAAGAAGTCATCCACGTCGCAGACTAAACTCCAGTGCAGTTGGCTGGTGTCCGCAGCTCTCTCTGCATTGTCCCCTAGAGTCTTCATACAGTAATGGGAGTGACCGCAGGCAAACGCACAATAATGCTAATAAGAAAATAAATGAAATTTTCTCTTTTAAATAGTATTCAATATCATATACTAGCAAATACGAAATCATCCACGTCACAGACTAAACTCCAGTGCAGTTAGCTGGTGTCCGCAGCTCTCACTGCATTGTCTCCTAAGGTCTTCATATAGTAATGGGAGTGAACGCAGGCAAACGCACAATAATGCAAATAAGAAAATAAATGAAATTTTCTCTTTTAAATAGTATTTAATATCATATACTAGCAAATAAGATGTCATCCACGTCACAGACTAAACTACAGTGCAGTTGGCTGGTGTCCGCAGCTCTCTCTGCATTGTCTCCTATAGTCTTCATATAGTAATGGGAGTGACCGCAGGCAAACGCAAAATAATGCAAATAAGAAAATTAAAGCAATTTTCTCTTTTAAATTGTATTTTATATCATATACTAACAAATAAGAGTTCAACCACATCGCAGACTAAACTCGAGTGCAGTTGGCTGGTGTCCGCAGCTCTCACTGCATTGTCTCCTAAAGTCTTCATATAGTAATGGGAGTGAACGCAGGCAAACGCACAATAATGCAAATAAGAAAATAAATGAAATTTTCTCTTTTAAATAGTATTTAATATCATATACTAGCAAATAAGAAGTCATCCACGTCACAGACTAAACTCCAGTGCAGTTGGCTGGTGTCCGCAGCTCTCTCTGCATTGTCTCCTATAGTCTTCATAATAATGGGAGTGACCGCAGACAAACGCAAAATAATGCAAATAAGAAAATTAAAGCAATTTTCTCTTTTAAATTGTATTTTTTATCATATACTAACAAATAAGAGTTCAACCACATCGCAGACTAAACTCGAGTGCAGTTGGCTGGTGTCCGCAGCTCTCACTGCATTGTCTCCTAAGGTCTTCATATAGTAATGGGAGCGAACGCAGGCAAACGCACAATAATGCAAATAAGAAAATAATTGAAATTTTCTCTTTTAAGTAGTATTTAATATCATATACTAGCAAATAAGAAGTCATCCACGTCACAGACTAAACTCCAGTGCAGTTGGCTGGTGTCCGCAGCTCTCTATGCATTGTCTCCTATAGTCTTCATATACTAATGGGAGTAACCGCAGGCAAACGCAAAATAATGCAAATAAGAAAATTAAAGCAATTTTCTCTTTTAAATTGTATTTTTTATCATATACTAACAAATAAGAGTTCAACCACATCGCAGACTAATGTCGAGTGCAGTTGGCTGGTGTCCGCAGCTCTCACTGCATTGTCTCCTAAGGTCTTCATATAGTAATGGGAGTGAACGCAGGCAAACGCACAATAATGCAAATAAGAATATTAAAGCAATTTTCTCTTTTAAATTGTATTTTTTATCATATACTAACAAATAAGAGTTCAACCACATCGCAGACTAATTTCGAGTGCAGTTGGCTGGTATCCGCAGCTCTCTCTGCATTGTCTCCTATAGTCTGCATATAGTAATGGGAGTGACCGCAGGCAAACGCAAAATAATGCAAATAAGAAAATTAAAGCAATTTTCTCTTTTAAATTGTATTTTTTATCATATACTAACAAATAAGAGTTCAACCACATCGCAGACTAAACTCGAGTGCAGTTCGCTGGTGTCCGCAGCTCTCACTGCATTGTCTCCTAAGGTCTTCATATAGTAATGGGAGTGAACGCAGGCAAACGCACAATAATGCAACTAAGAAAATAAATGAAATTTTTTCTTTTAAATAGTATTTAATATCATATACTAGCAACTAAGAAGTCATCCACGTCACAGACTAAACTCCAGTGCAGTTGGCTGGTGTCCGCAGCTCTCTCTGCATTGTCTCCTATAGTCTTCATATAGTAATGGGAGTGACCGCAGGCAAACGCAAAATAATGCAAATAAGAAAATTAAAGGAATTTTCTCTTTTAAATTGTATTTTTTATCATATACTAACAAATAAGAGTTCAACCACATCGCAGACTAAACTCGAGTGCAGTTGGCTGGTGTCCGCAGCTCTCACTGCATTGTCTCCTAAGGTCTTCATATAGTAATGGGAGTGAACGCAGGCAAACGCACAATAATGCAAATAAGAAAATTAAAGCAGTTTTCTCTTTTAAATTGTATTTTTTATCATATACTAACAAATAAGAGTTCAACCACATCGCAGACTAAACTCGAGTGCAGTTGGCTGGTGTCCGCAGCTCTCTCTGCATTGTCTCCTAAGGTCTTCATATAGTAATGGGAGTGACCGCAGGCAAACGCAAAATAATGCAAAGAAGAAAATTAAAGCAATTTTCTCTTTTAAATTGTATTTTTTAGCATATACTAACAAATAAGAGTTCAACCACATCGCAGACTAAACTCGAGTGCAGTTGGCTGGTGTCTGCAGCTCTCACTGCATTGTCTCCTAAGGTCTTCATATAGTAATGGGAGTGAACACAGGCAAACGCACAATAATGCAAATAAGAAAATAAATGAAATTTTCTCTTTTAAATAGTATTTAATATCATATACTAGCAAATAAGAAGTCATCCACGTCACAGACTAAACTCCAGTGCAGTTGGCTGGTGTCCGCAGCTCTCTCTGCATTGCCTCCTATAGTCTTCATATAGTAATGGGAGTGACCGCAGGCAAACGCAAAATAATGCAAATAAGAAAATTAAAGCAATTTTCTCTTTTAAATTGTATTTTTTATCATATACTAACAAATAAAGTTCAACCACATCGCAGACTAAACTCGAGTGCAGTTGGCCTGTGTCCGCTGCTCTCACTGAATTGTCTCCTAAGGTCTTCATATAGTAATGGGAGTGAACGCAGGCAAACGCACAATAATGCAAAAAAGAAAATTAAAGCAATTTTCTCTTTTAAATTGTATTTTTTATCATACACTAACAAATAAGAGTTAGACTAAACTCGAGTGCAGTTGGCTGGTGTCCGCAGCTCTCTCTGCATTGTCTCTTAAGGTCTTCATATAGTAATGGGAGTGACCGCAGGCAAACGCAAAATAATGCAAAAAAGAAAATTAAAGCAATTTTCTCTTTTAAATTGTATTTTTTATCATATACTAACAAATAAGAGTTCAACCACATCGCAGACTAAACTCGAGAGCAGTTGGCTGGTGTCCGCAGCTGTCTCTGCATTGTCTCCTATAGTCTTCATATAGTAATGGGAGTGACCACAGGCAAATGCAAAATAATGCAAATAAGAAAATTAGAGCTATTTTCTCTTTTAAATTGTATTTTTTATCATATACTAACAAATAAGAGTTCAACCACATCACAGACTAAAATCGAGTGCAGTTAGCTGGTGTCCGCAGCTCTCACTGCATTGTCTCCTAAGGTCTTCATATAGTAATGGGAGTGACCGCAGACAAACGCACAATAATGCTAATAAGAAAATAAATGAAATTTTCTCTTTTAAATAGTATTTAATATCATATACTAGCAAATAAGAAGTCATCCACGTCGCAGACTAAACTCCAGTGCAGTTGGCTGGTGTCCGCAGCTCTCTCTGCATTGTCTCCTAGAGTCTTCATACAGTAATGGGAGTGACCGCAGGCAAACGCACAATAATGCTAATAAGAAAATAAATGAAATTTTCTCTTTTAAATAGTATTTAATATCATATACTAGCAAATAAGAAATCATCCACGTCACAGACTAAACTCCAGTGCAGTTGGCTGGTGTCCGCAGCTCTCACTGCATTGTCTCCTAAGGTCTTTATATAGTAATGGGAGTGAACGCAGGCAAACGCACAATAATGCAAATAAGAAAATAAATGAAATTTTCTCTTTTAAATAGTATTTAATATCATATACTAGCAAATAAGATGTCATCCACGTCACAGACTAAACTACAGTGCAGTTGGCTGGTGTCCGCAGCTCGCTCTGCATTGTCTCCTAAGGTCTTCATATAGTAATGGGAGTGACCGCAGGCAAACGCAAAACAATGCAAATAAGAAAATTAAAGCAATTTTCTCTTTTAAATTGTATTTTTTATTATATACTAACAAATAAGAGTTCAACCACATCGCAGACTATACTTGAGTGCAGTTGGCTGGTGTCCGCAGCTCTCACTGCATTGTCTCCTAAGGTCTTCATATAGTAATGGGAGTGAACGCAGGCAAACGCACAATAATGCAAATAAGAAAATAAATGAAATTTTCTCTTTTAAATAGTATTTAATATCATATACTAGCAAATAAGAAGTCATCCACGTCACAGACTAAACTCCAGTGCAGTTGGCTGGTGTCCGCAGCTCTCTCTGCATTGTCTCCTCTAGTCTTCATAATAATGGGAGTGACCGCAGACAAACGCAAAATAATGCAAATAAGAAAATTAAAGCAATTTTCTCTTTTAAATTGTATTTTTTATCATATACTAACAAATAAGAGTTCAACCAAATCACAGACTAAACTCGAGTGCAGTTGGCTGGTGTCCGCAGCTCTCACTGCATTGTCTCCTAAGGTCTTCATATAGTAATGGGAGTGAACACAGGCAAACGCACAATAATGCAAATAAGAAAATAAATGAAATTTTCTCTTTTAAATAGTATTTAATATCATATAGTAGCAAATAAGAAGTCATCCACGTCACAGACTAAACTCCAGTGCAGTTGGCTGGTGTCCGCAGCTCTCTCTGCATTGTCTCCTAAGGTCTTCATATAGTAATGGGAGTGACCGCAGGCAAACGCAAAATAATGCAAATAAGAAAATTAAAGCAATTTTCTCTTTTAAATTGTATTTTTTATCATATACTAACAAATAAGAGTTCAACCACATCGCAGACTAAACTCGAGTGCAGTTGGCTGGTGTCCGCAGCTCTCACTGCATTGTCTCCTAAGGTCTTCATATAGTAATGGGAGCGAACGCAGGCAAACGCACAATAATGCAAATAAGAAAATAAGTGAAATTTTCTCTTTTAAGTAGTATTTAATATCATATACTAGCAAATAAGAAGTCATCCACGTCACAGACTAAACTCCAGTGCAGTTGGCTGGTGTCCGCAGCTCTCTCTGCATTGTCTCCTATAGTCTTCATATAGTAATGGGAGTAACCGCAGGCAAACGCAAAATAATGCAAATAAGAAAATTAAAGCAATTTTCTCTTTTAAATTGTATTTTTTATCATATACTAACAAATAAGAGTTCAACCACATCGCAGACTAATGTCGAGTGCAGTTGGCTGGTGTCCGCAGCTCTCACTGCATTGTCTCCTAAGGTCTTCATATAGTAATGGGAGTGAACGCAGGCAAACGCACAATAATGCAAATAAGAAAATTAAAGCAATTTTCTCTTTTAAATTGTATTTTTTATCATATACTAACAAATAAGAGTTCAACCACATCGCAGACTAATTTCGAGTGCAGTTGGCTGGTATCCGCAGCTCTCTCTGCATTGTCTCCTATAGTCTTCATATAGTAATGGGAGTGACCGCAGGCAAACGCAAAATAATGCAAATAAGAAAATTAAAGCAATTTTCTCTTTTAAATTGTATTTTTTATCATATACTAACAAATAAGAGTTCAACCACATCGCAGACTAAACTCGAGTGCAGTTCGCTGGTGTCCGCAGCTCTCACTGCATTGTCTCCTAAGGTCTTCATATAGTAATGGGAGTGAACGCAGGCAAACGCACAATAATGCAAATAAGAAAATTAAAGCATTTTTCTCTTTTAAATTTTATTTTTTATCATATACTAACAAATAAGAGTTCAACCACACCGCAGACTAAACTCGAGTGCAGTTGGCTGGTGTCCGCAGCTCTCACTGCATTGTCTCCTAAGGTCTTCTTATAGTAATGGGAGTGAACGCAGGCAAACGCACAATAATGCAAATAAGAAAATTAAAGCAATTTTCTCTTCTAAATTGTATTTTTTATCATATACTAACAAATAAGAGTTCAACCACATCGCAGACTAAACTCGAGTGCAGTTGGCTGGTGTCCGCAGCTCTCTCTGCATTGTCTCCTAAGGTCTTCATATAGTAATGGGAGTGACCGCAGGCAAACGCAAAATAATGCAAAAAAGAAAATTAAAGCAATTTTCTCTTTTAAATTGTATTTTTTATCATATACTAACAAATAAGAGTTCAACCACATCGCAGACTAAACTCGAGTGCAGTTGGCTGGTGTCCGCAGCTCTCACTGCATTGCCTCCCAAGGTCTTCATATAGTAATGGGAGTGAAAGCAGGCAAACGCACAATAATGCAAATAAGAAAATTAAAGCAATTTTCTCTTTTAAATTGTATTTTTTATCATATACTAACAAATAAGAGTTCAACCACATCGCAGACTAAACTCGAGTGCAGTTGGCTGGTGTCCGCAGCTGTCTCTGCATTGTCTCCTATAGTCTTCATATAGTAATGGGAGTGACCGCAGGCAAATGCAAAATAATGCAAATAAGAAAATTAAAGCTATTTTCTCTTTTAAATTGTATTTTTTATCATATACTAACAAATAAGAGTTCAACCACATCGCAGACTAAACTCGAGTGCAGTTGGCTGGTGTCCGCAGCTCTCACTGCATTGTCTCCTAAGGTCTTCATATAGTAATGGGAGTGAACGCAGGCAAACGCACAATAATGCAAATAAGAAAATTAAAGCAATTTTCTCTTTTAAATTGTATTTTTTATCATATACTAAAAAATAAGAGTTCAACCACATCGCAGACTAAACTCGAGTGCAGTTGGCTGGTGTCTGCAGCTCTCACTGCATTGTCTCCTAAGGTCTTCATATAGTAATGGGAGTGAACACAGGCAAACGCACAATAATGCAAATAAGAAAATAAATGAAATTTTCTCTTTTAAATAGTATTTAATATCATATACTAGCAAATAAGAAGTCATCCACGTCACAGATTAAACTTCAGTGCAGTTGGCTGGTGTCCGCAGCTCTCTCTGCATTGACTCCTATAGTCTTCATATTGTAATGGGAGTGACCGCAGGCAAACGCAAAATAATGCAAATAAGAAAATTAAAGCAATTTTCTCTTTTAAATTGTATTTTTTATCATATACTAACAAATAAGAGTTCAACCACATCGCAGACTAAACTCGAGTGCAGTTGGCTGGTGTCCGCTGCTCTCACTGCATTGTCTCCTAAGGTCTTCATATAGTAATGGGAGTGACCGCAGGCAAATGCAAAATAATGCAAATAAGAAAATTAAAGAAATTTTCTCTTTTAAATAGTATTTTTTATCAGATACTAACAAATAAGAGTTCAAACACATCGCAGACAAAACTCGAGTGCAGTTGGCTGGTGTCCGCAGCTCTCACTGCATTGTCTCCTAAGGTCTTCATATAGTAATGGGAGTGAACGCAGTCAAACGCACAATAATGCTAATAAGAAAATGAATGAAATTTTCTCTTTTAAATAGTATTTATTATCATATACTAGCAGATAAGAAGTCATCCACGTCACAGACTAAACTCCAGTGCAGTTGGCTGGTGTCCGCAGCTCTCACTGCATTGTCTCCTAAGGTCTTCTTATAGTAATGGGAGTGACCGCAGACAAACGCACAATAATGCTAATAAGAAAATAAATGAAATTTTCTCTTTTAAATAGTATTTAATATCATATACTAGCAAATAAGAAGTCATCCACGTCGCAGACTAAACTCCAGTGCAGTTGGCTGGTGTCCGCAGCTCTCACTGCATTGTCTCCTAAGGTCTTCATATAGTAATGGGAGTGAACGCAGGCAAACGCACAATAATGCAAATAAGAAAATAAATGAAATTTTCTCTTTTAAATAGTATTTAATATCATATACTAGCAAATAAGATGTCATCCACGTCACAGACTAAACTACAGTGCAGTTGGCTGGTGTCCGCAGCTCTCTCTGCATTGTCTCCTATAGTCTTCATATAGTAATGGGAGTGACCGCAGGCAAACGCAAAATAATGCAAATAAGAAAATTAAAGCAATTTTCTCTTTTAAATTGTATTTTTTATCATATACTAACAAATAAGAGTTCAACCACATCGCAGACTAAACTCGAGTGCAGTTGGCTGGTGTCCGCAGCTCTCACTGCATTGTCTCCTAAGGTCTTCATATAGTAATGGGAGTGAACGCAGGCAAACGCACAATAATGCAAATAAGAAAATAAATGAAATTTTCTCTTTTAAATAGTATTTAATATCATATACTAACAAATAAGAGTTCAACCACATCGCAGACTAAACTCGAGTGCAGTTGGCTGGTGTCCGCAGCTCTCACTGCATTGTCTCCTAAGGTCTTCATATAGTAATGGGAGTGAACGCAGGCAAACGCACAATAATGCAAATAAGAAAATAAATGAAATTTTCTCTTTTAAATAGTATTTAATATCATATACTTGCAAATAAGATGTCATCCACGTCACAGACTAAACTTCAGTGCAGTTGGCTGGTGTCCGCAGCTCTCTCTGCATTGTCTCCTATAGTCTTCATATAGTAATGGGAGTGAACGCAGGCAAACGCAAAATAATGCAAATAAGAAAATTAAAGCAATTTTCTCTTTTAAATTGTATTTTTTATCATATACTAACAAATAAGAGTTCAACCACATCGCAGACTAAACTCGAGTGCAGTTGGCTGGTGTCCGCAGCTCTCACTGCATTGTCTCCTAAGGTCTTCATATAGTAATGGGAGTGAACGCAGGCAAACGCACAATAATGCAAATAAGAAAATAAATGAAATTTTCTCTTTTAAATAGTATTTAATATCATATACTAGCAAATAAGAAGTCATCCACGTCACAGACTAAACTCCAGTGCAGTTGGCTGGTGTCCGCAGCTCTCTCTGCATTGTCTCCTATAGTCTTCATATAGTAATGGGAGTGACCGCAGCAAACGCAAAATAATGCAAATAAGAAAATTAAAGAAATTTTCTCTTTTAAATAGTATGTTTTATCAGATACTAACAAATAAGAGTTCAAACACATCGCAGACTAAACTCGAGTGCAGTTGGCTGGTGTCCGCAGCTCTCACTGCATTGTCTCCTAAGGTCTTCATATAGTAATGGGAGTGAACGCAGTCAAACGCACAATAATGCTAATAAGAAAATGAATGAAATTTTCTCTTTAAATAGTATTTATTATCATATACTAGCAGATAAGAAGTCATCCACGTCACAGACTAAACTCCAGTGCAGTTGGCTGGTGTCCGCAGCTCTCACTGCATTGTCTCCTAAGGTCTTCATATAGTAATGGGAGTGACCGCAGGCAAACGCACAATAATGCTAATAAGAAAATAAATGAAATTTTCTCTATTAAATAGTATTTAATATCATATACTAGCAAATAAGAAGTCATCCACGTCACAGACAAAAACTTCAGTGCAGTTGGCTGGTGTCCGCAGCTCTCTCTGCATTGTCTGCTATAGTCTTCATATAGTAATGGGAGTGACCGCAGGCAAACGCAAAATAATGCAAATAAGAAAATTAAAGCAATTTTCTCTTTTAAATTGTATTTTTTATCATATACTAACAAATAAGAGTTCAACCACATCGCAGACTAAACTCGAGTGCAGTTGGCTGGTGTCCGCAGCTCTCACTGCATTGTCTCCTAAGGTCTTCATATAGTAATGGGAGTGATCGCAGGCAAACGCACAATAATGCAAATAAGAAAATAAATGAAATTTTCTCTTTTAAATAGTATTTAATATCATATACTAGCAAATAAGATGTCATCCACGTCACAGACTAAACTTCAGTGCAGTTGGCTGGTGTCCGCAGCTCTCTCTGCATTGTCTCCTATAGTCTTCATATAGTAATGGGAGTGAACGCAGGCAAACGCAAAATAATGCAAATAAGAAAATTAAAGCAATTTTCTCTTTTAAATTGTATTTTTTATCATATACTAACAAATAAGAGTTCAACCACATCGCAGACTAAACTCGAGTGCAGTTGGCTGGTGTCCGCAGCTCTCACTGCATTGTCTCCTAAGGTCTTCATATAGTAATGGGAGTGAACGCAGGCAAACGCACAATAATGCAAATAAGAAAATAAATGAAATTTTCTTTTTTAAATAGTATTTAATATCATATACTAGCAAATAAGATGTCATCCACGTCACAGACTAAACTTCAGTGCAGTTGGCTGGTGTCCGCAGCTCTCTCTGCATTGTCTCCTATAGTCTTCATATAGTAATGGGAGTGAACGCAGGCAAACGCAAAATAATGCAAATAAGAAAATTAAAGCAATTTTCTCGTTTAAATTGTATTTTTTATCATATACTAACAAATAAGAGTTCAACCACATCGCAGACTAAACTCGAGTGTAGTTGGCTGGTGTCCGCAGCTCTCACTGCATTGTCTCCTAAGGTCTTCATATAGTAATGGGAGTGAACGCAGGCAAACGCACAATAATGCAAATAAGAAAATAAATGAAATTTTCTCTTTTAAATAGTATTTAATATCATATACTAGCAAATAAGAAGTCATCCACGTCACAGACTAAACTCCAGTGCAGTTGGCTGGTGTCCGCAGCTCTCTCTGCATTGTCTCCTATAGTCTTCATATAGTAATGGGAGTGACCGCAGCAAACGCAAAATAATGCAAATAAGAAAATTAAAGAAATTTTCTTTTTAAATAGTATTTTTTATCAGATACTAACAAATAAGAGTTCAAACACATCGCAGACTAAACTCGAGTGCAGTTGGCTGGTGTCCGCAGCTCTCACTGCATTGTCTCCTAAGGTCTTCATATAGTAATGGGAGTGAATGCAGTCAAACGCACAATAATGCTAATAAGAAAATAAATGAAATTTTCTCTTTTAAATAGTATTTAATATCATATACTAGCAAATAAGAAGTCATCCACGTCACAGTCTAAACTTCAGTGCAGTTGGCTGGTGTCCGCAGCTCTCTCTGCATTGTCTCCTAAGGTCTTCATATAGTAATGTGAGTGACCGCAGGCAAACGCACAATAATGCTAATAAGAAAATAAATGAAATTTTCTCTTTTAAATAGTATTTAATATCATATACTAGCAAATAAGAAGTCATCCACGTCACAGACTAAACTCCAGTGCAGTTGGCTGGTGTCCGCAGCTCTCACTGCATTGTCTCCTAAGGTCTTCATATAGTAATGGGAGTGACCGCAGGCAAACGCACAATAATGCTAATAAGAAATTAAATGAAATTTTCTCTTTTAAATAGTATTTAATATCATATACTAGCAAATAAGAAGTCATCCACGTCACAGACTAAACTTCAGTGCAGTTGGCTGGTGTCCGCAGCTCTCTCTGCATTGTCTCCTAAGGTCTTCATATAGTAATGTGAGTGACCGCAGGCAACGCACAATAATGCTAATAAGAAAATAAATGAAATTTTCTCTTTTAAATAGTATTTAATATCATATACTAGCAAATAAGAAGTCATCCACGTCACAGACTAAACTCCAGTGCAGTTGGCTGGTGTCCGCAGCTCTCACTGCATTGTCTCCTAAGGTCTTCATATAGTAATGGGAGTGACCGCAGGCAAACGCACAATAATGCTAATAAGAAATTAAATGAAATTTTCTCTTTTAAATAGTATTTAATATCATATACTAGCAAATAAGAAGTCATCCACGTCAAAGACTAAACTCCAGTGCAGTTGGCTGGTGTCCGCAGCTCTCACTGCATTGTCTCCTAAGGTCTTCATATAGTAATGGGAGTGAACGCAGGCAAACGAACAATAATGCTAATAAGAAAATAAATGAAATTTTCTCTTTTAAATAGTATTTAATATCATATACTAGCAAATAAGAAGTCATCCACGTCACAGACTAAACTCCAGTGCAGTTGGCTGGTGTCCGCAGCTCTCTCTGCATTGTCTCCTAAGGTCTTCATATAGTAATGGGAGTGACCGCAGGCAAACGCAAAACAATGCAAATGAGAAAATTAAAGCAATTTCCTCTTTTAAATTGTATTTTTTATCATATACTAACAAATAAGAGTTCAACCACATCGCAGACTAAACTCGAGTGCAGTTGGCTGGTGTCCGCAGCTCTCACTGCATTGTCTCCTAAGGTCTTCATATAGTAATGGGAGTGAACGCAGGCAAACGCACAATAATGCAAATAAGAAAATAAATGAAATTTTCTCTTTTAAATAGTATTTAATATCATATACTAGCAAATAAGAAGTCATCCACGTCACAGACAAAAACTTCAGTGCAGTTGGCTGGTGTCCGCAGCTCTCTCTGCATTGTCTCCTATAGTCTTCATATAGTAATGGGAGTGACCGCAGGCAAACGCAAAATAATGCAAATAAGAAAATTAAAGCAATTTTCTCTTTTAAATTGTATTTTTTATCATATACTAACAAATAAGAGTTCAACCACATCGCAGACTAAACTCGAGTGCAGTTGGCTGGTGTCCGCAGCTCTCACTGCATTGTCTCCTAAGGTCTTCATATAGTAATGGGAGTGAACGCAGGCAAACGCACAATAATGCAAATAAGAAAATAAATGAAATTTTCTCTTTTAAATAGTATTTAATATCATATACTAGCAAATAAGAAGTCATCTACGTCACAGACTAAACTCCAGTGCAGTTGGCTGGTGTCCGCATCTCTCACTGCATTGTCGCCTAAGGTCTTCATATAGTAATGGGAGTGACCGCAGGCAAACGCACAATAATGCTAATAAGAAAATAAATGAAATTTTCTCTTTTAAATAGTATTTAATATCATATACTAGCAAATAAGAAGTCATCCACGTCACAGACTAAACTCCAGTGCAGTGGGCTGGTGTCCGCAGCTCTCACTGCATTGTCGCCTAAGGTCTTCATATAGTAATGGGAGTGACCGCAGGCAAACGCACAATAATGCTAATAAGAAAATAAATGAAATTTTCTCTTTTAAATAGTATTTAATATCATATACTAGCAAATAAGAAGTCATCCACGTCACAGACTAAACTCGAGTGCAGTTGGCTGGTGTCCGCAGCTCTCACTGCATTGTCTCCTAAGGTCTTCATATAGTAATGGGAGTGACCGCAGCCAAACGCACAATAATGCTAATAAGAAAATAAAAGAAATTTTCTCTTTTAAATAGTATTTAATATCATATACTAGCAAATAAGAAGTCATCCACGTCACAGACTAAACTACAGTGCAGTTGGCTGGTGTCCGCAGCTCTCACTGCATTGTCTCCTAAGGTCTTCATATAGTAATGGGAGTGACCGCAGGCAAACGCACAATAATGCTAATAAGAAAATAAATAAAATTTTCTCTTTTAAATTGTATTTTTTATCATATACTAACAAATAAGAGTTCAACCACATCGCAGACTAAACTCGAGTGCAGTTGGCTGGTGTCCGCAGCTCTCACTGCATTGTCTCCTAAGGTCTTCATATAGTAATGGGAGTGAAAGCAGGCAAACGCACAATAATGCAAATAAGAAAATAAATGAAATTTTCTCTTTTAAATAGTATTTAATATCATATACTAGCAAATAAGAAGTCATCCACGTCACAGACTAAACTCCAGTGCAGTTGGCTAGTGTCCGCAGCTCTCTCTTCATTGTCTCCTATAGTCTTCATAATAATGGGAGTGACCGCAGGCAAACGCAAAATAATGCAAATAAGAAAATTAAAGCAATTTTCTCTTTTAAATTGTATTTTTTATCATATACTAACAAATAAGAGTTCAACCACATCACAGACTAATCTCCAGTGCAGTTGGCTGGTGTCCGCAGCTCTCACTGCATTGTCTCCTAAGGTCTTCATATAGTAATGGGAGTGACCGCAGGCAAACGCACAATAATGCTAATAAGAAATTAAATGAAATTTTCTCTTTTAAATAGTATTTAATATCATATACTAGCAAATAAGAAGTCATCCACGTCAAAGACTAAACTCCAGTGCAGTTGGCTGGTGTCCGCAGCTCTCACTGCATTGTCTCCTAAGGTCTTCATATAGTAATGGGAGTGAACGCAGGCAAACGAACAATAATGCTAATAAGAAAATAAATGAAATTTTCTCTTTTAAATAGTATTTAATATCATATACTAGCAAATAAGAAGTCATCCACGTCACAGACTAAACTCCAGTGCAGTTGGCTGGTGTCCGCAGCTCTCTCTGCATTTTCTCCTAAGGTCTTCATATAGTAATGGGAGTGACCGCAGGCAAACGCAAAACAATGCAAATGAGAAAATTAAAGCAATTTCCTCTTTTAAATTGTATTTTTTATCATATACTAACAAATAAGAGTTCAACCACATCGCAGACTAAACTCGAGTGCAGTTGGCTGGTGTCCACAGCTCTCACTGCATTGTCTCCTAAGGTCTTCATATAGTAATGGGAGTGAACGCAGGCAAACGCACAATAATGCAAATAAGAAAATAAATGAAATTTTCTCTTTTAAATAGTATTTAATATCATATACTAGCAAATAAGAAGTCATCCACGTCACAGACAAAAACTTCAGTGCAGTTGGCTGGTGTCCGCAGCTCTCTCTGCATTGTCTCCTATAGTCTTCATATAGTAATGGGAGTGACCGCAGGCAAACGCAAAATA
The DNA here is from genome assembly GCA_026315105.1 of Locusta migratoria. Classification (NCBI taxonomy): domain Eukaryota; kingdom Metazoa; phylum Arthropoda; class Insecta; order Orthoptera; family Acrididae; genus Locusta; species Locusta migratoria. Next base: position 885,814 of record JAOYRU010000298.1, read on the forward strand.
ATGCAAATAAGAAAATTAAAGCAATTTTCTCTTTTAAATTGTATTTTTTATCATATACTAACAAATAAGAGTTCAACCACATCGCAGACTAAACTCGAGTGCAGTTGGCTGGTGTCCGCAGCTCTCACTGCATTGTCTCCTAAGGTCTTCATATAGTAATGGGAGTGACCGCAGGGAAACGCACAATAATGCAAATATGAAAATAAATGAAATTTTCTCTTTTAAATAGTATTTAATATCATATACTAGCAAATAAGAAGTTATCCACGTCACAGACTAAACTCCAGTGCAGTTGGCTGGTGTCCGCAGCCTTCACTGCATTGTCTCCTAAGGTCTTCATTTAGTAATGGGAGTGAACGCAGGCAAACGCACAATAATGCTAATAAGAAAATAAATGAAATTTTCTCTTTTAAATAGTATTTAATATCATATACTAGCAAATAAGAAGTCATCCACGTCACAGACTAAACTCCAGTGCAGTTGGCTGGTGTCCGCAGCTCTCACTGCATTGTCTCCTAAGGTCTTCATATAGTAATGGGAGTGAACGCAGGCAAACGCACAATAATGCTAATAAGAAAATAAATGAAATTTTCTCTTTTAAATAGTATTTAATATCATATACTAGCAAATAAGAAGTCATCCACGTCACAGACTAAACTCCAGTGCAGTGGGCTGGTGTCCGCAGCTCTCACTGCATTGTCGCCTAAGGTCTTCATATAGTAATGGGAGTAACCGCAGGCAAACGCACAATAATGCTAATAAGACAATAAATGAAATTTTCTCTTTTAAATAGTATTTAATATCATATACTAGCAAATAAGAAGTCATCCACGTCACAGACTAAACTCGAGTGCAGTTGGCTGGTGTCCGCAGCTCTCACTGCATTGTCTCCTAAGGTCTTCATATAGTAATGGGAGTGACCGCAGCCAAACGCACAATAATGCTAATAAGAAAATAAAAGAAATTTTCTCTTTTAAATAGTATTTAATATCATATACTAGCAAATAAGAAGTCATCCACGTCACAGACTAAACTACAGTGCAGTTGGCTGGTGTCCGCAGCTCTCACTGCATTGTCTCCTAAGGTCTTCATATAGTAATGGGAGTGACCGCAGGCAAACGCACAATAATGCTAATAAGAAAATAAATAAAATTTTCTCTTTTAAATAGTATTTAATAACATATACTAGCAAATAAGAAGTCATCCACGTCACAGACTAAACTCGAGTGCAGTTGGCTGGTGTCCGCATCTCTCACTGCATTGTCTCCTAAGGTCTCCATTTAGTAATGGGAGTGACCGCAGGCAAACGCACAATAATGCTAATAAGAAAATAAATGAAATTTTCTCTTTTAAATAGTATTTAATATCATATACTAGCAAATAAGAAGTCATCCACGTCACAGACTAAACTCCAGTGCAGTTGGCTAGTGTCCGCAGCTCTCACTGCATTGTCTCCTAAGGTCTTCATATAGTAATGGGAGTGAACGCAGGCAAACGCACTATAATGCAAATAAGAAAATAAATGAAATTTTCTCTTTTAAATAGTATTTAATATCATATACTAGCAAATAAGAAGTCATCCACGTCACAGACTAAACTCCAGTGCAGTTGGCTGGTGTCCGCAGCTCTCTCTTCATTGTCTCCTATAGTCTTCATAATAATGGGAGTGACCGCAGGCAAACGCAAAATAATGCAAATAAGAAAATTAAAGCAATTTTCTCTTTTAAATTGTATTTTTTTATCATATACTAACAAATAAGAGTTCAACCACATCACAGACTAATCTCGAGTGCAGTTGGCTGGTGTCCGCAGCTCTCACTGCATTGTCTCCTAAGGTCTTCATATAGTAATGGGAGTGAACGCAGGCAAACGCACAATAATGCAAATAAGAAAATTAAAGCAATTTTCTCTTTTAAATTGTATTTTTTATCATATACTAACAAATAAGAGTTCAACCACATCGCAGACTAATTTCGAGTGCAGTTGGCTGGTGTCCGCAACTCTCTCTGCATTGTCTCCTATAGTCTTCATTTAGTAACGGGAGTGACCGCAGGCAAACGCAAAATAATGCAAATAAGAAAATTAAAGCAATTTTCTCTCTTAAATTGTATTTTTTATCATATACTAACAAATAAGAGTTCAACCACATCGCAGACTAAACTCGAGTGCAGTTGGCTGGTGTCCGCAGCTCTCACTGCATTGTCTCCTAAGGTCTTCATATAGTAATGGGAGTGAACGCAGGCAAACGCACAATAATGCAAATAAGAAAATTAAAGCATTTTTCTCTTTTAAATTGTATTTTTTATCATATACTAACAAATAAGAGTTCAACCACATCGCAGACTAAACTCTAGTGCAGTTGGCTGGTGTCCGCAGCTCTCACTGCATTGTCTCCTAAGGTCTTCTTATAGTAATGGGAGTGAACGCAGGCAAACGCACAATAATGCAAATAAGAAAATAAATGAAATTTTCTCTTTTAAATAGTATTTAATATCATATACTAGCAACTAAGAAGTCATCCACGTCACAGACTAAACTCCAGTGCAGTTGGCTGGTGTCCGCAGCTCTCTCTGCATTGTCTCCTATAGTCTTCATATAGTAATGGGAGTGACCGCAGGCAAACGCAAAATAATGCAAATAAGAAAATTAAAGCAATTTTCTCTTTTAAATTGTATTTTTTATCATATACTAACAAATAAGAGTTCAACCACATCGCAGACTAAACTCGAGTGCAGTTGGCTGGTGTCCGCAGCTCTCACTGCATTGTCTCCTAAGGTCTTCATATAGTAATGGGAGTGAACGCAGGCAAACACACAATAATGCAAATAAGAAAATTAAAGCAATTTTCTCTTTTAAATTGTATTTTTTATCATATCTTAACAAATAAGGGTTCAACCACATCGCAGACTAAACTCGAGTGCAGTTGGCTGGTGTCCGCAGCTCTCTCTGCATTGTCTCCTAAGGTCTTCATATAGTAATGGGAGTGACCGCAGGCAAACGCAAAATAATGCAAAAAAGAAAATTAAAGCAATTTTCTCTTTTAAATTGTATTTTTTATCATATACTAACAAATAAGAGTTCAACCACATCGCAGACTAAACTCGAGTGCAGTTGGCTGGTGTCCGCAGCTCTCACTGCATTGTCTCCCAAGGTCTTCATATAAAAATGGGAGAGAAAGCAGGCAAACGCACAATAATGCAAATAAGAAAATTAAAGCAATTTTCTCTTTTAAATTGTATTTTTTATCATATACTAACAAATAAGAGTTCAACCACATCGCAGACTAAACTCGAGTGCAGTTGGCAGGTGTCCGCAGCTGTCTCTGCATTGTCTCCTATAGTCTTCATATAGTAATGGGAGTGAACGCAGTCAAACGCACAATAATGCTAATAAGAAAATGAATGAAATTTTCTCTTTTAAATAGTATTTATTATCATATACTAGCAAATAAGAAGTCATCCACGTCACAGACTAAACTCCAGTGCAGTTGGCTGGTGTCCGCAGCTCTCTCTGCATTGTCTCCTATAGTCTTCATATAGTAATGGGAGTGACCGCAGGCAAACCAAAATAATGCAAATAAGAAAATTAAAGCAATTTTCTCTTTTAAATTGTATTTTTTATCATATACTAACAAATAAGAGTTCAACCACATCGCAGACTAAACTCGAGTGCAGTTGGCTGGTGTCCGCTGCTCTCACTGCATTGTCTCCTAAGGTCTTCATATAGTAATGGGAGTGAACGCAGGCAAACGCACAATAATGCAAATAAGAAAATAAATGAAATTTTCTCTTTTAAATAGTATTTAATATCATATACTAGCAAATAAGAAGTCATTCACATCACAGAATAAACTCCAGTGCAGTTGGCTGGTGTCCGCAGCTCTCACTGCATTGTCTCCTAAGGTCTTCATATAGAAATGGGAGTGACCACAGGCAAACGCACAATAATGCTAATAAGAAAATAAATGAAATTTTCTCTTTTAAATAGTATTTAATATCATATACTAGCAAATAAGAAGTCATCCACGTCACAGACTAAACTCCAGTGCAGTTGGCTGGTGTCCGCAGCTCTCTCTGCATTGTCTCCTATAGTCTTCATATAGTAATGGGAGTGACCGCAAGCAAACGCAAAATAATGCAAATAAGAAAATTAAAGAAATTTTCTCTTTTAAATAGTATTTTTTATCAGATACTAACAAATAAGAGTTCAAACACATCGCAGACTAAACTCGAGTGCAGTTGGCTGGTGTCCGCAGCTCTCTCTTCATTGTCTCCTATAGTCTTCATAATAATGGGAGTGACCGCAGGCAAACGCAAAATAATGCAAATAAGAAAATTAAAGCAATTTTCTCTTTTAAATTGTATTTTTTATCATATACTAACAAATAAGAGTTCAACCACATCACAGACTAATCTCGAGTGCAGTTGGCTGGTGTCCGCAGCTCTCACTGCATTGTCTCCTAAGGTCTTCATATAGTAATGGGAGTGAACGCAGGCAAACGCACAATAATGCAAATAAGAAAATTAAAGCAATTTTCTCTTTTAAATTGTATTTTTTATCATATACTAACAAATAAGAGTTCAACCACATCACAGACTAATCTCGAGTGCAGTTGGCTGGTGTCCGCAGCTCTCACTGCATTGTCTCCTAAGGTCTTCATATAGTAATGGGAGTGACCGCAGACAAACGCACAATAATGCTAATAAGAAAATAAATGAAATTTTCTCTTTTAAATAGTATTTAATATCATATACTAGCAAATAAGAAGTCATCCACGTCACAGACTAAACTCCAGTGCAGTTGGCTGGTGTTCGCAGCTCTCTCTTCATTGTTTCCTATAGTCTTCATAATAATGGGAGTGACCGCAGGCAAACGCAAAATAATGCAAATAAGAAAATTAAAGCAATTTTCTCTTTTAAATTGTATTTTTTATCATATACTAACAAATAAGAGTTCAACCACATCACAGACTAATCTCGAGTGCAGTTGGCTGGTGTCCGCAGCTCTCACTGCATTGTCTCCTAAGGTCTTCATATAGTAATGGGAGTGAACGCAGGCAAACGCACAATAATGCAAATAAGAAAATTAAAGCAATTTTCTCTTTTAAATTGTATTTTTTATCATATACTAACAAATAAGAGTTCAACCACATCGCAGACTAATTTCGAGTGCAGTTGGCTGGTGTCCGCAACTCTCTCTGCATTGTCTCCTATAGTCTTCATTTAGTAACGGGAGTGACCGCAGGCAAACGCAAAATAATGCAAATAAGAAAATTAAAGCAATTTTCTCTCTTAAATTGTATTTTTTATCATATACTAACAAATAAGAGTTCAACCACATCGCAGACTAAACTCGAGTGCAGTTGGCTGGTGTCCGCAGCTCTCACTGCATTGTCTCCTAAGGTCTTCATATAGTAATGGGAGTGAACGCAGGCAAACGCACAATAATGCAAATAAGAAAATTAAAGCATTTTTCTCTTTTAAATTGTATTTTTTATCATATACTAACAAATAAGAGTTCAACCACATCGCAGACTAAACTCTAGTGCAGTTGGCTGGTGTCCGCAGCTCTCACTGCATTGTCTCCTAAGGTCTTCTTATAGTAATGGGAGTGAACGCAGGCAAACACACAATAATGCAAATAAGAAAATAAATGAAATTTTCTCTTTTAAATAGTATTTAATATCATATACTAGCAACTAAGAAGTCATCCACGTCACAGACTAAACTCCAGTGCAGTTGGCTGGTGTCCGCAGCTCTCTCTGCATTGTCTCCTATAGTCTTCATATAGTAATGGGAGTGACCGCAGGCAAACGCAAAATAATGCAAATAAGAAAATTAAAGCAATTTTCTCTTTTAAATTGTATTTTTTATCATATACTAACAAATAAGAGTTCAACCACATCGCAGACTAAACTCGAGTGCAGTTGGCTGGTGTCCGCAGCTCTCACTGCATTGTCTCCTAAGGTCTTCATATAGTAATGGGAGTGAACGCAGGCAAACACACAATAATGCAAATAAGAAAATTAAAGCAATTTTCTCTTTTAAATTGTATTTTTTATCATATACTAACAAATAAGGGTTCAACCACATCGCAGACTAAACTCGAGTGCAGTTGGCTGGTGTCCGCAGCTCTCTCTGCATTGTCTCCTAAGGTCTTCATATAGTAATGGGAGTGACCGCAGGCAAACGCAAAATAATGCAAAAAAGAAAATTAAAGCAATTTTCTCTTTTAAAATGTATTTTTTATCATATACTAACAAATAAGAGTTCAACCACATCGCAGACTAAACTCGAGTGCAGTTGGCTGGTGTCCGCAGCTCTCACTGCATTGTCTCCCAAGGTCTTCATATAAAAATGGGAGAGAAAGCAGGCAAACGCACAATAATGCAAATAAGAAAATTAAAGCAATTTTCTCTTTTAAATTGTATTTTTTATCATATACTAACAAATAAGAGTTCAACCACATCGCAGACTAAACTCGAGTGCAGTTGGCAGGTGTCCGCAGCTGTCTCTGCATTGTCTCCTATAGTCTTCATATAGTAATGGGAGTGAACGCAGTCAAACGCACAATAATGCTAATAAGAAAATGAATGAAATTTTCTCTTTTAAATAGTATTTATTATCATATACTAGCAAATAAGAAGTCATCCACGTCACAGACTAAACTCCAGTGCAGTTGGCTGGTGTCCGCAGCTCTCTCTGCATTGTCTCCTATAGTCTTCATATAGTAATGGGAGTGACCGCAGGCAAACGCAAAATAATGCAAATAAGAAAATTAAAGCAATTTTCTCTTTTAAATTGTATTTTTTATCATATACTAACAAATAAGGGTTCAACCACATCGCAGACTAAACTCGAGTGCAGTTGGCTGGTGTCCGCTGCTCTCACTGCATTGTCTCCTAAGGTCTTCATATAGTAATGGGAGTGAACGCAGGCAAACGCACAATAATGCAAATAAGAAAATAAATGAAATTTTCTCTTTTAAATAGTATTTAATATCATATACTAGCAAATAATAAGTCATTCACATCACAGAATAAACTCCAGTGCAGTTGGCTGGTGTCCGCAGCTCTCACTGCATTGTCTCCTAAGGTCTTCATATAGAAATGGGAGTGACCACAGGCAAACGCACAATAATGCTAATAAGAAAATAAATGAAATTTTCTCTTTTAAATAGTATTTAATATCATATACTAGCAAATAAGAAGTCATCCACGTCACAGACTAAACTCCAGTGCAGTTGGCTGGTGTCCGCAGCTCTCTCTGCATTGTCTCCTATAGTCTTCATATAGTAATGGGAGTGACCGCAAGCAAACGCAAAATAATGCAAATAAGAAAATTAAAGAAATTTTCTCTTTTAAATAGAATTTTTTATCAGATACTAACAAATAAGAGTTCAAACACATCGCAGACTAAACTCGAGTGCAGTTGGCTGGTGTCCGCAACTCTCACTGCATTGTCTCCTAAGGTCTTCATATAGTAATGGGAGTGAACGCAGTCAAACGCACAATAATGCTAATAAGAAAATGAATGAAATTTTCTCTATTAAATAGTATTTATTATCATATACTAGCAGATAAGATGTCATCCACGTCACAGACTAAACTCCAGTGCAGTTGGCTGGTGTCCGCAGCTCTCACTGCATTGTCTCCTAAGGTCTTCATATAGTAATGGGAGTGACCGCAGACAAACGCACAATAATGCTAATAAGAAAATAAATGAAATTTTCTCTTTTAAATAGTACTTAATATCATATACTAGCAAATAAGAAGTCATCCACGTCACAGACTAAACTCCAGTGCAGTTGGCTGGTGTCCGCAGCTCTCTCTGCATTGTCTCCTATAGTCTTCATATAGTAATGGGAGTGACCACAGGCAAACGCACAATAATGCTAATAAGAAAATAAATGAAATTTTCTCTTTTAAATAGTATTTAATATCATATACTAGCAAATAAGAAGTCATCCACGTCACAGACTAAACTCCAGTGCAGTTGGCTGGTGTCCACAGCTCTCACTGCATTGTCTCCTAAGGTCTTCATATAGTAATGGGAGTGAACGCAGGCAAACGCACAATAATGCTAATAAGAAAATAAATGAAATTTTCTCTTTTAAATAGTATTTAATATCATATACTAGCAAATAAGAAGTCATTCACATCACAGAATAAACTCCAGTGCAGTTGGCTGGTGTCCGCAGCTCTCTCTGCATTGTCTCCTAAGGTCTTCATATAGTAATGGGAGTGACCGCAGGCAAACGCAAAATAATGCAAATAAGAAAATTAAAGCAATTTTCTCTTTTAAATTGTATTTTTTATCATATACTAACAAATAAGAGTTCAACCACATTGCAGACTAAACTCGAGTGCAGTTGGCTGGTGTCCGCTGCTCTCACTGCATTGTCTCCTAAGGTCTTCATATAGTAATGGGAGTGAACGCAGGCAAACGCACAATAATGCAAATAAGAAAATAAATGAAATTTTCTCTTTTAAATAGTATTTAATATCATATACTAGCAAATAAGAAGTCATTCACATCACAGAATAAACTCCAGTGCAGTTGGCTGGTGTCCGCAGCTCTCTCTGCATTGTCTCCTATAGTCTTCATATAGTAATGGGAGTGACCGCAGGCAAACGCAAAATAATGCAAATATGAAAATTAAAGAAATTTTCTCTTTTAAATAGAATTTTTTATCAGATACTAACAAATAAGAGATCAAACACATCGCAGACTAAACTCGAGTGCAGTTGGCTGGTGTCCGCAGCTCTCACTGCATTGTCTCCTAAGGTCTTCATATAGTAATGGGAGTGAACGCAGTCAAACGCACAATAATGCTAATAAGAAAATAAATGAAATTTTCTCTTTTAAATAGTATTTATTATCATATACTAGCAGATAAGAAGTCATCCACGTCACAGACTAAACTCCAGTGCAGTTGGCTGGTGTCCGCAGCTCTCACTGCATTGTCTCCTAAGGTCTTCATATAGTAATGGGAGTGTCCGCAGGCAAACGCACAATAATGCTAATAAGAAAATAAATGAAATTTTCTCTTTTAAATAGTATTTAATATCATATACTAGCAAATAAGAAGTCATCCACGTCACAGACTAAACTCCAGTGCAGTTGGCTGGTGTCTGCTGCTCTCACTGCATTGTCTCCTAAGGTCTTCATATAGTAATGGGAGTGACCGCAGGCAAACGCACAATAATGCTAATAAGAAAATAAATGAAATTTTCTCTTTTAAATAGTATTTAATATCATATACTAGCAAATAAGAAGTCATCCACGTCACAGACTAAACTCCAGTGCAGTTGGCTGGTGTCCGCAGCTCTCTCTGCATTGTCTCCTATATTCTTCATATAGTAATGTGAGTGACCACAATCAAACGCAAAATAATGCAAATAAGAAAATTAAAGCAATTTTCTGTTTTAAATTGTATTTTTTATCATATACTAACAAATAACAGTTCAACCACATCGCAGACTAAACTCGAGTGCAGTTGGCTGGTGTCCGCAGCTCTCACTGCTTTGTCTCCTAAGGTCTTCATATAGTAATGGGAGTGAACGCAGGCAACCGCACAATAATGTAAATAAGAAAATAAATGAAATTTTCTCATTTAAATAGTATTTTTTATCAGATACTAGCAAATAAGAAGTCATCCACGTCACAGACTAAACTCAAGTGCAGTTGGCTGGTGTCCGCAGCTCTCTCTGCATTGTCTCCTATAGTCTTCATATAGTAATGGGAGTGTCCGCAGGGAAACGCAAAATAATGCAAATAAGAAAATTAAAGCAATTTTCTCTTTTAAATTGTATTTTTTATCATATACTAACAAATAAGAGTTCAACCACATCGCAGACTAAACTCGAGTGCAGTTGGCTGGTGTCCGCAGCTCTCGCTGCATTGTCTCCTAAGGTCTTCATATAGTAATGGGAGTGACCGCAGGCAAACACAAAATAATACAAATAAGAAAATTAAAGCAATTATCTCTTTTAAATTGTATTTTTTATCATATACTAACAAATAAGAGTTCAACCACATCGCAGACTAAACTCGAGTGCAGTTGGCTGGTGTCCGCAGCTCTCACTGCATTGTCTCCCAAGGTCTTCATATAGTAATGGGACTGAAAGCAGGCAAACACACAATAATGCAAATAAGAAAATTAAAGCAATTTTCTCTTTTAAATTGTATTTTTTATCATATACTAACAAATAAGAGTTCAACCACATCACAGACTAAACTCGAGTGCAGTTGGCTCGTGTCCGCAGCTGTCTCTGCATTGTCTCCTATAGTCTTCATATAGTAATGGGAGTGACTGCAGGCAAACGCAAAATAATGCAAACAAGAAAATTAAAGCTATTTTCTCTTTTAAATTGTATTTTTTATCATATACTAACAAATAAGAGTTCAACCACATCGCAGACTAAACTCGAGTGCAGTTGGCTGGTGTCCGCAGCTCTCACTGCATTGTCTCCTAAGGTCTTCATATAGTAATTCGGAGTGAACGCAGGCAAACGCACAATAATGCAAAAAAGAAAAATAAAGCAATTTTCTCTTTTAAATTGTATTTTTTATGATATACTAACAAATAAGAGTTCAACCACATCGCAGACTAAACTCGAGTGCAGTTGGCTGGTGTCCGCAGCTCTCACTGCATTGTCTCCTAAAGTCTTCATATAGTAATGGGAGTGGACACAGGCAAACGCACAATAATGCAAATAAGAAAATAAATGAAATTTTCTCTTTTAAATAGTATTTAATATCATATACTAGCAAATAAGAAGTCATCCACGTCACAGACTAAACTCCAGTGCAGTTGGCTGGTGTCCGCAGTTCTCTCTGCATTGTCTCCTATAGTCTTCATATAGTAATGGGAGTGACCGCAGTCAAACGCAAAATAATGCAAATAAGAAAATTAAAGCAATTTTCTCTTTTAAATTGTATTTTTTATCATATACTAACAAATAAGAGTTCAACCACATCGCAGACTAAACTCGGGTGCAGTTGGCTGGTGTCCGCTGCTCTCACTGCATTGTCTCCTAAGGTCTTCATATAGTAATGGGAGTGAACGCAGGCAAACGCACACTAATGCAAATAAGAAAATAAATGCAATTTTCTCTTTTAAATAGTATTTAATATCATATACTAGCAAATAAGAAGTCATTCACGTCACAGAATAAACTCCAGTGCAGTTGGCTGGTGTCCGCAGCTCTCACTGCATTGTCTCCTAAGGTCTTCATATAGAAATGGGAGTGACCGCAGGCAAACGCACAATAATGCTAATAAGAAAATAAATGAAATTTTCTCTTTTAAATAGTATTTAATATCATATACTAGGAAATAAGAAGTCATCCACATCACAGACTAAACTCCAGTGCAGTTGGCTGGTGTCCGCAGCTCTCTCTGCATTGTCTCCTATAGTCATCATATAGTAATGGGAGTGACCGCAGGCAAACGCAAAATAATGCAAATAAGAAAATTAAAGCAATTTTCTCTTTTAAATTGTATTTTATATCAGATACTAACAAATAAGAGTTCAAACACATCGCAGACTAAACTCGAGTGCAGTTGGCTGGTGTCCGCAGCTCTCACTGCATTGTCTCCTAAGGTCTTCATATAGTAATGGGAGTGAACGCAGGCAAACGCACAATAATGCTAATAAGAAAATAAATGAAATTTTCTCTTTTAAATAGTATTTATTATCATATACTAGCAGATAAGAAGTCATCCACGTCACAGACTAAACTCCAGTGCAGTTGGCTGGTGTCCGCAGCTCTCACTGCATTGTCTCCTAAGGTCTTCATATAGTAATGGGAGTGACCGCAGGCAAATGCACAATAATGCTAATAAGAAAATAAATGAAATTTTCTCTTTTTAATAGTATTTAATATCATATACTAGCAAATAAGACGTCATCCACGTCACAGACTAAACTCCAGTGCAGTTGGCTTGTGTCCGCAGCTCTCTCTGCATTGTCTCCTATAGTCTTCATATAGTAATGGGAGTGACCGCAGGCTAACGCACAATAATGCTAATAAGAAGATAAATGAAATTTTCTCTTTTAAATAGTATTTAATATCATATACTAGCAAATAAGAAGTCATCCACGTCACAGACTAAACTCCAGTGCAGTTGGCTGGTGTCCGCAGATCTCACTGCATTGTCTCCTAAGGTCTTCATATAGTAATGGGAGTGACCGCAGGTAAACGCACAATAATGCAAATAAGAAAATAAATGATTGTTTCTCTTTTAAATAGTATTTAATATCATATACTAGCAAATAAGAAGTCATCCACGTCACAGACTAAACTCCAGTGCAGTTGGCTGGTGTCCGCAGCTCTCTCTGCATTGTCTCCTATAGTCTTCATATAGTAATGGGAGTGACCGCAGGCAAACACAAATAATGCAAATAAGAAAATTAATTCAATTTTCTCTTTTAAATTGTATTTTTTATCATATACTAAAAATAAGAGTTCAACCACATCGCAGACTAAACTCCAGTGCAGTTGGCTGGTGTCCGCAGCTCTCACTGCATTGTCGCCTAAGGTCTTCATATAGTAATGGGAGTGACCGCAGGCAAACGCACAATAATGCTAATAAGAAAATAAATGAAATTTTCTCTTTTAAATAGTATTTAATATCATATATTAGCAAATAAGAAGTCATCCACCTCACAGACTAAACTCCAGTGCAGTTGGCTGGTGTCCGCAGCTCTCTCTGCATTGTCTCCTATAGTCTTCAAATAGTAATGTGAGTGACCGCAGGCAAACACAAAATAATGCAAATAAGTAAATTAAAGCAATTTTCTCTTTTAAATTGTATTTTTTATCATATACTAACAAATAAGAGTTCAACCACATCGCAGACTAAACTCCAGTGCAGTTGGCTGGTGTCCGCAGCTCTCACTGCATTGTCGCCTAAGGTCTTCATATAGTAATGGGAGTGACCGCAGGCAAACGCACAATAATGCTAATAAGAAAATAAAAGAAATTTTCTCTTTTAAATAGTATTTAATATCATATACTAGCAAATAAGAAGTCATCCACGTCAAAGACTAAACTCCAGTGCAGTTGGCTGGTGTCCGCACCTCTCTCTGCATTGTCTCCTATAGTCTTCATATAGTAATGGGAGTGATCGCAGGCAAACACAAAATAATGCAAATAAGAAAATTAAAGCAATTTTCTCTTTTAAATTGTATTTTTTATCATATACTAACAAATAAGAGTTCAACCACATCGCAGACTAAACTCCAGTGCAGTTGGCTGGTGTCCGCAGCTCTCACTGCATAGTCGCCTAAGGTCTTCATATAGTAATGGGAGTGACCGCAGGCAAACGCACAATAATGCTAATAAGAAAATAAATGAAATTTTCTCTTTTAAATAGTATTTAATATCATATACTAACAAATAAGAGTTCAACCACATCGCAGACTAAACTCCAGTGCAGTTGGCTGGTGTCCGCAGCTCTCACTGCATTGTCTCCTATGGTCTTCATATAGTAATGGGAGTGAACGGAGGCAAACGCACAATAATGCAAATTTGAAAATAAATGCAATTTTCTCTTTTATAATTCGAACAACAAAATAAATGCAATTTTCCCTTTTAAATAGTATTTATTATGATATACTCACAATTAAGAGGTCAACCACATCGCAGACTAAACTCAAGTGCAGTTGGCTGGTGTCCGCAGCTCTCACTGCATTGTCGCCTAAGGTCTTCATATAGTAATGGGAGTGACCGCAGCCAAACGCACAATAATGCTAATAAGAAAATAAATGAAATTTTCTCTTTTAAATAGTATTTAATATCATATACTAACAAATAAGAGTTCAACCACATCGCAGACTAAACTCCAGTGCAGTTGGCTGGTGTCCGCAGCTCTCACTGCATAGTCGCCTAAGGTCTTCATATAGTAATGGGAGTGACCGCAGGCAAACGCACAATAATGCTAATAAGAAAATAAATGAAATTTTCTCTTTTAAATAGTATTTAATATCATATACTAACAAATAAGAGTTCAACCACATCGCAGACTAAACTCCAGTGCAGTTGGCTGGTGTCCGCAGCTCTCACTGCATTGTCTCCTATGGTCTTCATATAGTAATGGGAGTGACCGCAGGCAAACGCACAATAATGCTAACAAGAAAATAAATGAAATTTTCTCTTTTAAATAGTATTTAATATCATATACTAGCAAATAAGAAGTCATCCACGTCACAGACTAAACTCCAGTGCAGTTGGCTGGTGTCCGCAGCTCTCTCTGCATTGTCTCCTATGGTCTACATATATAAATGGGAGTGAACGGAGGCAAACGCAAAAAAATGCCAATAAGAAAATTAAAGCAATTTTCTCTTTTAAATTGTATTTTTTATCATATACCAGCAAATAAGAAGTCATCCACGTCACAGACTAAACTCCAGTGCAGTTGGCTGGTGTCCGCAGCTCTCACTGCATTGTCTCCTAAGGTCTTCATATAGTAATGGGAGTGAACGCAGGCAAACGCACAATAATGCAAATAAGAAAATAAATAAAATTTTCTCTTTTAAATAGTATTTAATATCATATACTAGCAAATAAGAAGTCATCCACGTCACAGACTAAACTCCAGTGCAGTTGGCTGGTGTCCGCAGCTCTCACTGCATTGTCTCCTAAGGTCTTCATATAGTAAAGGGAGTGACCGCAGGCAAACGCACAATAATGCCAATAAGAAAATAAATGAAATTTTCTCTTTTAAATAGTATTTAATATCATATACTAGCAAATAAGAAGTCATCCACGTCACAGACTAAACTCCAGTGCAGTTGGCTGGTGTCCGCAGCTCTCTCTGCATTGTCTCCTAAGGTCTTCATATAGTAATGGGAGTGAACGGAGGCAAACGCACAATAATGCAAATTTGAAAATAAATGCAATTTTCTCTTTTATAATTCGACCAACAAAATAAATGCAATTTTCCCTTTTAAATAGTATTTATTATCATATACTCACAATTAAGAGGTCAACCACATCGCAGACTAAACTCAAGTGCAGTTGGCTGGAGTCCGCAGCTCTCTCTGCATTGTCTCCTATAGTCTTCATATAGTAATGGGAGTGACCGCAGGCAAACGCAAAATAATGCAAATAAGAAAATTAAAGCAATTTTCTCTTTTAAATTGTATTTTTTATCATATACTAACAAATAAGAGTTCAACCACATCGCAGACTAAACTCCAGTGCAGTTGGCTGGTGTCCGCAGCTCTCACTGCATTGTCTCCTAAGGTCTTCATATAGTAATGGGAGTGACCGCAGGCAAACGCACAATAATGCTAATAAGAAAATAAATGAAATTTTCTCTTTTAAATAGTATTTAATATCATATACTAGCAAATAAGAAGTCATCCACGTCACAGACTAAACTCCAGTGCAGTTGGCTGGTGTCCGCAGCTCTCTCTGCATTGTCTCCTATAGTCTTCATATAGTAATGGGAGTGACCACAGGCAAACGCAAAATAATGCAAATAAGAAAATTAAAGCAATTTTCTCTTTTAAATTGTATTTTTTATCATATACTAACAAATAAGAGTTCAACCACATCGCAGACTAAACTCGAGTGCAGTTGGCTGGTGTCCGCAGCTCTCACTGCATTGTCTCCTAAGGTCTTCATATAGTAATGGGAGTGAACGCAGGCAAACGCACAATAATGTAAATAAGAAAATAAATGAAATTTTCTCATTTAAATAGTATTTAATATCATATACTAGCAAATAAGAAGTCATCCACGTCACAGACTAAACTCCAGTGCAGTTGGCTGGTGTCCGCAACTCTCTCTGCATTGTCTCCTATAGTCTTCATATAGTAATGGGAGTGACCGCAGGGAAACGCAAAATAATGCAAATAAGAAAATTAAAGCAATTTTCTCTTTTAAATTGTATTTTTTATCATATACTAACAAATAAGAGTTCAACCACATCCCAGACTAAACTCCAGTGCAGTTGGCTGGTGTCCGCAGCTCTCACTGCATTGTCTCCTAAGGTCTTCATATAGTAATGGGAGTGATCGCAGGCAAACGCACAATGATGCTAATAAGAAAATAAATGAAATTTTCTCTTTTAAATAGTATTTAATATCATATACTAGCAAATAAGAAGTCATCCACGTCATAGACTAAACTCCAGTGCAGTTGGCTGGTGTCCGCAGCTCTCACTGCATTGTCTCCTAAGGTCTTCATATAGTAATGGGAGTGACCGCAGGCAAACGCACAATAATGCTAATAAGAAAATAATTGTAATTTTCTCTTTTAAATAGTATTTAATATCATATACTAGCAAATAAGAAGTCATCCACATCGCAGACTAAACTCCAGTGCAGTTGGCTGGTGTCCGCAGCTCTCTCTGCATTGTCTCCTATAGTCTTCATATAGTAATGGGAGTGACCGCAGGCAAACACAAATAATGCAAATAAGAAAATTAATTCAATTTTCTCTTTTAAATTGTATTTTTTATCATATACTAACAAATAAGAGTTCAACCACATCGCAGACTAAACTCCAGTGCAGTTGGCTGGTGTCCGCAGCTCTCACTGCATTGTCTCCTAAGGTCTTCATATGGTAATGGGAGTGACCGCAGGCAAACGCACAATAATGCTAATAAGAAAATAAATGAAATTTTCTCTTTTAAATAGTATTCAATATCATAAACTAGCAAATAAGAAGTCATCCACGTCACAGACTAAACTCCAGTGCAGTTGGCTGGTGTCCGCAGATATCACTGCATTGTCTCCTAAGGTCTTCATATAGTAATGCGAGTGACCGCAGGCAAACACACAATAATGCTAATAAGAAAATAAATGAAATTTTCTCTTTTAAATAGTATTCAATATCACATACTAGCAAATAAGAAGTCATCCACGTCACAGACTAAACTCTAGTGCAGTTGGCTGGTGTCCGCAGCTCTCACTGCATTGTCTCCTAAGGTCTTCATATAGTAATGGGAGTGACCGCAGGCAAACACACAATAATGCTAATAAGAAAATAAATGAAATTTTCTCTTTTAAATAGTATTCAATATCATATACTAGCAAATAAGAAGTCATCCACGTCACAGACTAAACTCCAGTGCAGTTGGCTGGTGTCCGCAGCTCTCACTGCATTGCCTCCTAAGGTCTTCATATAGTAATGGGAGTCAACGCAGGCAAACGCACAATAATGCTAATAAGAAAATAAATGAAATTTTCTCTTTTAAATAGTATTTATTGTTATACACTAACAATTAGGAGGTCAACCACATCGCAGACCGAACTCCATTGCACTTGGCTTGTTTCCTTAGCTCTCTCTGTATTGTCACGTACGGTTTTCATATGGTAATGGGAGTGACCGCAGGCAAACACAGAGTAATGAAAATAAGAAAATAAATGCAATTTTCTCCTTTAAATAGTAATTACTATCATATACTACCATTTAAGAAGTCAACCCCGACGCAGACAAAACTCTAGTGCAGTTGGCTGGTGTCTGCAGCTCTCTATGCATTATCTGCTAAGATCTACATATATTAAAGGGAGTGACCGCAGGCAAACGCAGAATAATGCAAATATGAAAATAAATGCAATTTTCTCTTTTTAATAGTATTTTTTATCGTATTCTACCAATTAGGAGGTCAACCACATCGTAGACTAAACTCCACTGCATTAGGCTCATGTCCGCAGCTCTCTCTGCATTGTCTCCTAGGGTCATAATATAGTAATGGGAGTGTCAGCAGGGATACGCACAATAATGCAAATAAGAAAATAAATGCAATTTTCTCTTTTAAATATTATTTATTATCATATACTAACAATTAAGAGGTCAACCACATCGCAGACTAAACTCCAGTGCATTTGGCTGGTGTCCTTAGCTCTCTCAGTATTGTCTTGTAGTGTTTTCATATGGTAATGGGAGTGACCGCAGGCAAAAGAACAATAATGCAAATAAGAAAATAAATTCAACTTTCTCTTTTAAATATTATTTATTATCATATACTAACAATTAAGAGGTCAACCACATCACAGACGAAACTCCAGTGCAGTTTGCTAGTCGCCGCTGCCCTCTCTGCATTGTCTGTTGTTGTTGTTGTTGTTGGTTGTTTTAAGGGGACTAAATAGCTAGGTTATCAGTCCCCTGTTTCTAGCTGAGAGTCAACTGTCAAAGATAAAACAACGCCCTGAAAATGACACTGCACAAAAGGGCAAGTTAATAATAGACAAGTCACTGACAATACAAAACGGAGACACACAATTAGTAAAAGAATGTCACGAATAAAACTGCATAGCAGAGGTCATTGGCTGGCTGATCACAAAGAAAAAACAGGATGAGCCGGCCACACTGCAGACACTAAGAACTCCAAAGGACGTGAAAAGTTAAAAAGCTGGGTTGGTGGCAGCCTAAGATGTCAGGCCACAGCACCTACCGTTAGATCGAGTCATAAAACCCAGCAGCATGGATAAAACGTAAAACTTTGTTAGCCGTAGAGGCGTCGTCACCTAAAACTAAGGGTAGTGCGTCTGGAAGATTAAAATAATGCCGCAGGTCGGCTAAAAGTGGACAGTCCATCAAAAGATGGGCCACTGTCAATACAGTGCCACATCGACACACGGGTGGAGCCTCACGCCGAAGAAGATAACCGTGGGTGAGCCACGTATGTCCAATCCGTAGGCGACAGAGGACAACTGACTCTTGGCGGGTCGGCCGCAGTGAAGATTTCCACAAAACTGTGGAGAGCTTCACTGCCCGAAGCTTATTCGGTGCAGTCGCCGTAGCCCACTCGGTACTCCAAGCTTCGCGTACCTTCTGGTGCAACACCAGTTTAAAATCGTGTTCCGTGACACCAATTGTCAGAGGTGGTCCCATAGTGGCCTGCTTGGCCAATCGATTTACATGCTCATTGCCTGGTATGCCAACATGACCTGGGGTCCACACAAAGACCACAGAACGGCCTGATTGGCATAGGGAGTGAACAGTGTCCTGGATCGACCGCACTATTGGGTGCCGAGAGAAACACTGGTCGATGGCTTGTAAGCCACTCAGGGAGTCAGTACAGATGACGAATGACCCCCTGGGGCAGGCTTTGAGATTTTGTAGAGCTCTGAGAATAGTGATCAGCTCGGCGGAGAATATTCTACTCTCACCAGGCAGAGAATGCTGTTCTACGTGGTTGTGATGTAGAAACGCATACCCAGCACGGCCATCTACTATGGAACCATCTGTGTAAATGGCGTAAGCGGCACGGAACGGCTCGAGCACTTGCAGAAACTGGTAACGGAGATGTACGGGAGAAACAGAGGCCTTCGACGCATGGGACAGGTCCAGACGGAGCTGCAAACAAGGAATGGACCAAGGAGGGGTGTGAAAGGAATAGTGGAAAGTGGTTGGAAGTGGATAGGATGTGAGAGACGAAAGAAGGATACGAACACGGACCGGGCCAGGTATCCCGACCTTGGCTGTCGTGCAGGGATAGGTAGTGCAGCGTCTGGAAATAGGAGCCGGCGGTTCGGGTGGAAGGGCGAGGCCTGAACACGAGCAATATAGGATGCCAGCAGGTGTTGCCTACGGAACCGCAGCGGGAGGACTCCAGCTTCTACAAGGAAGCTTGTCACCGGGCTCGTGCGAAAAGCCCCCGAAGCTAAACGGACACCACAGTGTAAAATTGGGTCCAACGCCTGCAGTGCTGATGGCGCAGCAGAATCGTAGACTATGCAGCCATAGTCTAGGCGCGACTGGATTAGCGCCTTATAAAGTTGCAGGAGCGTTGGGCGTGACGCTCCCCAAACAGTATGGCTTAGACAACGTAGAATATTAAGGTGTCGCCAGCACTTTTGTTTGAGCTGGCGAAGGTGTGGCACCCAGGTGAGACGGTTGTCGAATAACATGCCTAAGAAACGGTGCGTCTCTTCGACACGCAGCAGGTCATCAGCGAGATACAGTTCGGGGTCAGGATGGACCGCCCGACGCCGACAGAAATGAATCACCCGGGTTTTCGTAGCGGAAAATTTAAAACCATGAGTAAACGCCCACGAATGCGCCTTTCGAATAGCTATCTGCAACCGCCGTTCAGCAACGCCGATGCTAGTGGAGCTGAAATACGTGCAGAAGTCATCGGCATACAACGAGGTGGAAACCGATGACCCCACAGCAGTAGCAAGACCATTGATAGCGACCAAAAATAAAGGGACGCTTAGAACGGATCCCTGTGGGACACCGTTTTCTTGATAGTGAGGGGAGCTGAAACAGGAACCAATACAAACTCGAGAGGAACGTTGCGCGAGAAAATTCTGTATGAATACAGGAAGCGGACCGCGTAAGCCCCAGTCATACAGCGTAGACAGTATGTGGTGGCGCCAGGTGGTGTCGTACCCCTTTCACAGGTCAAAGAACACAGCAACCAAATGTTCGCGGCGTGTAAAGGCTGTACTCATGGCCGACTCCAGTGACACGAGATTATCGATAGCGGAGCGGCCACGACGGAACCCACTCTGTTGTGGGGACAGGAGTCCCCGGTCCTCAAGGATCCACATAAGCCTCCGACTCACCATCCGTTCGAGGAGTTTACACGGAACGTTGGTGAGGCTGATTGGGCGGTAACTATCAGCCACCTGTGGATCAGCCCCAGGCTTCATCACTGGGATGATGATGCTATCCCGCCATTGGGACGGGAAGACACCCTCAACCCAGAGACGATTCAGCAAGGAGAGAAGTTGGCGTTTAGAGTCTGCTGACAGATGTCGGAGGGACTGACTATGAATGCGGTCGGGTCCAGGGGACGTGGCTGGGAATGCGGCAAGTGCACTTTCGAACTCCCATTCGGTGAAAGCGATGTTGTAGATTTTCTGGCGTCGCGTTCGAAAGGATATCTGCTTTCGCTCTGTGCGCTCCTTACGGGCGCGGAAATCCGCATCATACGCAGCGGTCGCTGAGGTGCGAGCATAGTGGTGTGCCAAATGCTCTGCTATTGTGTGAGGGTCAGTGCAAAATGTACCCTGAATGCTCAGGCACGGAATTCCCACTGGTGGGCGGTGGCCAAAGAGGCGTCGAACTTGCGACCGTACCCGTGAAGGCGATGCTCGGGAGCCAATGGAGGCGACATAGCGCTCCCAGGAGGCCCTCTTGCTTTGCTGGATCAATCGCCGCGCCCGTGCATGGAGACGCTTGAAGGCAACAAGATGTTCAACACAAGGGTGGCGTCGGTGGCGCTGTAGTGCTCGTCGACGTTCCCGGATGGCCTCAGCTATCTCCGGCGTCCACCAGGGCACTGACTTACGGTGGAGTGATCCAAGTGAGACGGGTATAGTGTTCTCAGCAGCAGAAATGATGGCACGTGTGACCTGCTGGACAGCGGTATCGATATCAGCCAGAAGAGGAGAGGGAAGCACAGCGGCTATGGAATATGCTGGCCAGTCGGCCCTACGGAGGGACCAGCGAGGCAGACGGTCAGCAGGTGGACACTGTGAGAGCGACAGGAAGATAGGAAAATGGTCGCTGCCACACAGGTCATCGTGGACCCTCCAAGTGAAGTGCGGAAGTAGGCTTGGGCTACAGACAGACAGGTCTATGGCGGAGAATGTACCGTGTGCCACGCTAAAGTGCGTAGCAGCACCAGTGTTCAGGAGGCAGATGTTCAGCTGGTTCAGTAGTGTCTCAACATCCCTACCCCGTGCCGAGGTCTGCATGCCACCCCACAAAGTGTGGTGGGCATTGAAATCTCCCAAAAGAAGGAAGGGTGGGGGAAGTTGGGCGACCAAGGCAGCGAGGTCCACAGGAGAGACAGCCTCATCTGGTGGGAGATAGATTGAACAGATTGTAACATCTTGCACTGCCCGGAGCCGAACAGCAACCGCCTCTAGGGGCGTTTGAAGAGGCATGGCAGCGATCGGGACAGTGGCTAGAACATAGATGCAAACTCCACCAGAAACTTTGTCATACATAGGCTGATTTTTAAAATAGCCCCTGTAGCCTCGAAGGGCAGGGGACCGCGTCGCTGGGAGCCAGGTCTCTTGAAGAGCGATACAAAAGGCAGGTGTTTGGCTGAGAAGTTGTCGTAGCTCAGGCAGGTGATGGAAAAAGCCGCTACAATTCCACTGGATGATGTTTCCTTCTGGCTGTACCGCCATGACGAATAAAAAGCAGATCACTCCATCGGATCGTCTGCTACCATGTGCTTGGAATCCACGGAACCAGAGATCTTATTTTCTGGGGAATCGGTAATTGCAAGATCCTCAGGAGATGCGAGGATCTCGACCTCATCCTCCGAAGAAGAGGATGTGGGTGGTTGTGGCTTTGAAGCCACTGAACATTCTTTCTTCTTATGTCTCTTCTTCTTGTCCTCTCGGTGGCCCTTTGGTTTGCAGGGCCGAGGGGGCTTCCCAGAAGTGGCATCCGGGACGGAGGAAGAGCAGGAAGCTCTTCGACCGGCAGGTTGGAGATCCTGAAAACTGCGGCCAGGATCCTCCGGAGCACTCTGGGAAGCTGCAGAAGGGGTTGTCTCTAAGGACCCCTTCCGAGCGAGAGGTGCCGGAGAAGGCTTCTCCTTCCCCGGCTTAGAGGTGGGGACTGGAGTCCCCGGTGTTGTAGCAGGTGATGCTCCCACTGTGAAAAGAGTGGGAGCCACCGAAGATGAGGTGCCCCCTGCCGGTAGGGGGGCTGGGTCAGTCGATTGGGCCGGGGGGCGCGCTATCGTTGACGGAACAGGTGGAACAGCAGGCACAGTGGACGAGGACGATGAGGCTGCCGCGGCATAGGTAGTTACCAGGCGGACAGGATGGAGCTTCTGATATTTCTGTTTGGCCTCTGAATAAGTCAGTCGATCTCTGGTTTGTATTCCATGATTTTCCTCTCTTGCTGCAGGACTGTACACATAGGCGAGCAAGGGGAGTGATTCTGGCCGCAGTTGACACATACTGGAGGCGGCGTGCAAGGGATGTTCGGATGAACTGCACGTCCACACTCCCGACATGTTGGGTTGGCATCACATCGGGAGCTCATATGGCCAAACTTCCAGCATTTAAAACAGCGCATAGGGGGAGGAACGTAGGGCTTTACGTCGATCCGGTAAACCATCGCCTTGACATTCTCGGGCAATGAATCACCCTCAAAAGCCAAGATGAAGGCACCGGTGGCGACTCTATTGTCCTTCAGACCCCTATGGACTCGCCGAATAAAATGTACTCCCCGCCGTTCTAGGTGTGCTTGCGTTTCGATATGTCTGAGTGTGTGTGTATTTGTTTACCTTCCTTTTTTTCCCCTAAGGTAAGTCCTTCCACTCCTGGGATTGGAATGACACCTTTTCCACTTCCTTAAAACCCATATCCTTCCCTTTTCCTCCCATTTTTTCCTCTTTTTCCTGAAGAAGCTGCCAGTGGTGGCGAAAGCTTGTATGTGTGTTTGTGTGTGATTTTATTTGTTTCTCTCGACGAGCCGGTCCTTTTGGTAAGTCATCTCTTTTCTATTTTTATTTTTATTTATCCCACCGGGAAAGTTTCCCTCTATAATTATCATATACTTACAATTAAGAGGTCAACCACATCGCAGACTCTACCCCAGTGCAGTTGGCTGGTGGCAGCAGCTCTCTCTACATTGTCTCCTATGGTCTTCATATAGTAATGGGAGTGAACGCATGCAATTCAGAATAATGGTAATAGAAAAAGAAGTGGAATTTTCTCTTTTAAATAGTTTTTAATATAATATACTAACAATTAAGAAGTCATCCACGTCACAGACCAAACTCCTGTGCATTGGCTGGTGTCCGCACCTCTCTCTGCATTGTCTCCTATGGTCTTCATACAGTAATGGGAGTGAACGCAGGCAAACACACAATAATGCAAATATGAAAATAAATGAAATTTTCTCTTTTATAATTCAAATAAGAAAATAAATGCAATCTTCTCTTTTAAGTAGTATTTATTATCATATACTAACAATTAAGGGGTCAACCACATGGCAAAGTAAACTCCAGTGCAGTTGGCTGTTGACCGAAGCTCTCTCTGTATTGTCTCGTAGGGTTTTTATACAGTAATGGGAGTGACCGAAGGCAAACGCACAATTATGCAAATAAGAAAATAAATGCAATTTTCTCTTTTAAATATTATTTATTATCATATACTAACAATTAAGAGGTCAACCACATCACAGACTATACTCCAGTGCAGTTGGCTGGTGTCCGCATCTCTCTCTGCATTGTCTCCTAGGGTCTTCATATAGTAATGGTAGTGACCGCAGGCAAACACAGAATAATGCAAATAAAAAAATAAATGCAATTTTCTCTTTTAAATAATATTTAATATCATGTACATTAATTAAGAGGT
This sequence comes from Locusta migratoria, assembly GCA_026315105.1. NCBI lineage: Eukaryota > Metazoa > Arthropoda > Insecta > Orthoptera > Acrididae > Locusta > Locusta migratoria. The sequence continues at coordinate 910,114 of JAOYRU010000298.1, forward strand.
CAAAAACGTCGCAGACTAAAGTCCAGTGCAGTTGGCTGGTGTCCGCAGCTCTCTCTGCATTGTCTCCGAGGGTATTCATATAGTAATGGGAGTGACCGCAGGCAAACGCTGACTAATTAAAATAAGAAAATAAATGCAATTTTCTCTTTTAAATAGTATTTATTATCATATACTACCAATTAAGAGGTCAACCACATCGCAGAGTAAACACCAGTGCAGTTGGCTGGTATTCGCAGATCTCTCGGCATTGTCTCCTAGGGCCTTCATATAGTAATGGCAGAGACTGCAGGCAAATGCACAATAATGCAAATAAGAAAATAAATGCAATTTTCTCCTTTAAACAGTATTTATTATCAAATACTAACAATTACGAGGGCAACCACATCGCAGACTAAACTCCAGGGCAGTTGGCTGGTGACCACAACTCTCTCTGCATTTTCTCTTAGGGTCTTCATTTGGTAATGGGAGTGACCGCAGGCAAACGCAGAATAATGCAAATAAGAAAATAAAAGTAATTTTCTCTTTTAAATAGTAATTATTATCATACACTACCAATTAAGATGTCAACCACGTCGCAGAATAAACTCCAGTGCATTTGGCTAATGATCACAGCTGTCTCTGTATTGTCTCCTAGGGTTTTATATAGTAATGGGAGTTACCACAGGCAAACGCACAATAATGCAAATATGAAAATAAATGCTATTATCTCTTTTAAATAGTATTTAGTATCATATACTTCCAATTAAGAGGTCAACCAATTCGCGGACTATACCCGAGTGCAGTTGGTGGTGTCCGCAGCTCTCTCAGCAATGTTTCCTAGGGTGTTCATATAGTAATGTCACTGACCGCAGGTAAATGCACAATATGGAAATAAGAAAATAAATGTAATTTTCTGTTTTAACTAGAATGTATTATTATAAACTAACAATTAGGAGGTCAACCAAATTGCAGACTAAACTCCAGTGCAGTTGGCTGGTTTCCGCAGCTCTCTCTGCACTGTCTCTAAGATCTTCATATAGTAATGGGAGTGACGGACGGCAAACGAACAATAATGCAAATAAGAAAATAAATGCAATTTTCTCTTTTATATATTATTTATTTTCATATACTAAAATTAAGAGGTCAACACATCACAGACTAAACTCCAGGGCAGTTGGCTGGTCTCCGCAGCCCTCTCTGCATTGTCTCCTAGGGTCTTCACACAGTAATGGGAGTGACCGCAGGCAAAAGCACAATAATGCAAATAAAAAAATAAATGCAATTTTCTCTTTTAAATAGTATTTATTATCATGTAAATTAATTAAGAGGTCAACAACGTCGCAGACTAAAGTCCAGTGCAGTTGGCTGGTGCCCACAGCTCTCTATGCATTGTCTCCGAGGGTCTTCATATAGTAATGGGAGTGACCGCAGGCAAACGCACAATAATGCAAATAAGAAAATAAATGCATTTGTCTCTTCTAAATAGTGTTTATTATCATATACTAACAATTAAAAGGCCAACCACGTCACAGACTAAACTACAATGCAGTTGGCTGGTGTCCCCAGCTCTCTCTGAATTGTCTCCTAGTGTCTTCATATAGTAACTGGAGTGACGGCAGGCAAACGCACAATAATGCAAATAAGAAAATAAATGCATTTTTCTCTTTTAAATATTGTTTATTATCACATACTAACAATTAAGTGGTCAACCACATCGCAGTCTATACTCCAGTGCAGTTGGCTGGTGTCCGCAGTTCTCTCTGCATTTTCTTCTAGGGACTTCATATAGTAATGGGAGTGACCGTAGGCAAACACAGAATAATGCAAATAAGAAAATAAATGCAATTTTCTCTTTTAAATAGTATTTATTATCATATACATAAATAAAGAGGTCAACCACATCGCAGACTAAACTCCACTGCAGTTGGCTGGTGTCCGCAGCTCTCTCTGCATTGTCTCCTAGGGTCTTCATATAGTAATGGGAGTGACCGCAGGCAAACGCACTATAATGCAAATATGAAAATAAATGCTATTTTCTTTTTTAAATATTATGTATTATCATATACTAACAATTACTAACAATTAAGAAGCCAACCACTTCACAGACTAAACTCCAGTGCAGTTGGCCTGGTGTCCACAGCTCTCTCTGCATTGTCTCCTTGTGACTTCATATAGTAATTGGAGTGACAGAAGGCAAATGAACAATAATGCAAATAAGAAAATAATTGCAATTTTCTCTTTTATCATCTATTTACTATCATATACTAACAATTAGAAGGTCAACCACATCGCAGACCATACTCCAGTGCAGTAGGCAGGTGTCCGCACCTCTCTCTGCATTGTCTCCTAGGGTGTTGATATAGTAATGGGAGTGACCGCAGGGAATTGCACAATAATGCAAAAACGAAAAGAAATGCAATTTTCTCTTTTAAATGTTATTTATTATAATATACTAGAAATTCAGAGGTCAACCACATCACAGACTATACTCCAGTTTAGTTGGCTGTTGTCCCCAGCTTCCTCTGCATTGCCTTTAGGTTCTTCATATAGTAATGGGAGTGACGGCAGGCAAACGCACAATAATGCAAATAAGAAAATAAATGCAATTTTCTCTTTCAAATAGCTTTTATTATCGTATATTACGAATTGGGATGTCAACCACATTGTAGACTAAACTCCAGTGCAGTTGGCCTGGTGTCTACAGCTCTCCCTGCATTGTCTCCTAGTGTCTTCATATAGTAATTGGAGTGACGGAAAGCAAATGCACAATTATGCAAATAAGAAAATAAATGCAATTTTTTCTTATAAATATTGTTTATTATAATATACTAACAATTAAGAGGTCAAACACATCACAGACTAAACTCCAGTGCAGTTGGCTGGTCTCCGCAGCCCTCTCTCCATTGTCTCCAAGGCCTTCATATAGTAATGGGAGTGATCCCAGGCAAACGCACAATAATGCAAATGAGAAAATATTTGCATTTTTCTCTTTTAAATAGTATTTAGTATCATATACTACCAATTAAGAAGTCAACCACGTCACAAACTAAACTCCAGTGCAGTTGCCTGGTGTCTCTAGCTCTCTCTGCATTGTCCCATATAGTCTTCATATAGTAATGGGAGTGATGGCAGGCAGACGCACAATAATGCAAATAAGAAAATAAAAGCAAGTTTTCCTTTTAAATAGTATTTTTTATGATATACTAACAATTAAGAGGTCAACCTCATCGTAGACTTAACTCGAGTGCAGTTGGCTGGTGTCCGCAGCTCACTCTGCATTGTCTCCTAGGGTCTTCATATAGTGATGGGAGTGACCTCTGGCAAAGGCACAATAATGCAAATAAGAAAATAAATGAATTTTTTTCTTTTAAATGGTATATGTTAACATATTCTCACAATTAAGAGGTCAACCACATTGCACACTAAACTCAAGTGCAGTTGGCTGGTGTCCGCAGCTCTCTCTGCATTGTCCACTAATATCCTCATAGATTAATGGGAGTGACCGCAGGGAAATGCACAATAATGCAAATATGAAAATAAATGCAATTTTCTCTTTTAAGTGTTATTTATTATCACATACTAAAAATTATGAGATCAACCACATCACAGACCATACGGCAGTGTAGTTGGCTGTTATCCCCTGCCCTCTCTGCATTGTCCCCTAGGGTCTTCAATGCAAATAAGAAAATAAATGCAATTTTCTCTTTTAAATAATATTTATTATCATATACATAAATTAAGAGGTCACCCACGTCGCAGACTAAACTCCAGTGCAGTTGGGTAGTGTCCGCAGCTCTCTCTGCATTGTCTCTTAGGGTCTTCATATAGTAATGTGAGTGAATGCAGGCAAATGCACAATAATGTTGTTGTTGTTGTTGTTGTTGGTTTTTTTGAGGGGACTAAACAGCTAGGTCATCAGTCCCCTGTTACTAACTGAGAGTCCACTGTCAATAATAAAAAGTAAAACAAAGCTCTAAAATTGGTCACGAACATAAAGTACAGGTTGACAATGGACAGACCACTGATAACGTAAAACAAAGACACACAGAATTGTTAAAAGAAAGACAGGAATAAAACTGGCTAGTGGAGTATCTTGGCTGGCTGATCACAAAGAAAAAACAGGATGATCCAGCCATACTGCATACACTAAGAACCCCTAAGGGTGTGAAAAAGGAAAAAACTAGATTGGTGGTAGCCTGAGGTGTCAGGCAACAGCACCCACCGTTAGATAGAGTCATAAAAACCAGCAGCGCGGATGAAACTTAAAACTTTGTTAGCCACAAAGGCGTCGTCTCCTAAAACTAAAGATAGTGCGTCTGGAAGAGTAAAATAGTGCCGCATGTCGGCTGAAAGCGGACAGTCCATCAAAAGATGGGCCACTGTCAATACAGTGCCACATCGACACATGGGTGGAGCCTCACGACGAAGAAGATACCCGTGGGTGAGCCACGTATGTCCAATCCGTAGGCGACAGAGGACAACTGACTCTCGGCGGGTCGGCCGCAGTGAAGATTTCCACAAAGCTGTGGAGAGCTTCACTGCCCGAAGCTTATTCGGTGCAGTCGCCGTAACCCACTCGGTGTTCCAAGCCTCGCGCACCCTCCGGTGCAACACCAGTTTAACATCCTGTTCCGTGACACCAATTGTGAGAGGTGGTCCCATAGTGGCCTGCTTGGCCAATCGATCTACATGCTCATTCCCTGGTATGCCAACATGACCTGGGGTCCACACAAAGACCACAGAACGGCCTGATTGGCATAGGGAGTGAACAGTGTCCTGGATCGACCGCACTATTGGGTGCCGAGAGAAACACTGGTCGATGGCTTGTAAGCCACTCAGGGAGTCAGTACAGATGACGAATGACCCCCTGGGGAAGGCTTTGAGATGTTGTAGAGCTCTGAGAATAGCGACCAGCTCGGAGGAGAAAATGCTACTCTCACAGGGCAGAGAATGCTGTTCTACATGGTTGTGATGTAGAAAGGCATACCCAGCACGGCCATTTACTACGGAACCATCTGTGTAAATGGCGTCTGTGGCACGGAACGGTTCGAGCACTTGCAGAAACTGGTGACGGAGATGTACGGGAGAAACAGAGGCCTTGGATGCATGGGACAGGTCCAGACGGAACTGCAAATGAGGAATGGACCAAGGAGGAGTGTGAGAGGTATAGTGGAAAATGTTAGGAAGTGGGTAGGATGTGAGAGACGAAAGAAGGATACGAACACGGACCGAGATCGGGTATCCCGACCTTGGCTGTCGTGCAGGGATAGGTAGTGCAGCGTCTGGAAATAGGAGCCGGCGGTTCGGGTGGAAGGGCGAGGCCTGAACACGAGCAACATAAGACGTTAACAGGTGTTGCCTACGGAACCGCAGCGGGAGGACTCCAGCTTCGACAAGGAGGCTTGGCACAGGGCTTGTGCGAAAAGCCCCCGTCGCCAAACGGACACCACAGTGCAAAATTGGGTCCAACGCCTGCAGTGCTGATGGCGCAGCTGAATCGTAGACTATGCAGCCATTGTCTAGACGCGACTGAATGAGGGCCTTGTAAAGTTGTAACAGCGTTGGGCGTGAGGGTCCCCAAACCGTGTGGCTAAGACAGCGCAGGATGTTGAGGTGGCGCCAGCACTTTTGTTTTAACTGGCGTAGGTGCGGCACCCAGGTTCGACGGTCGTCAAACACCATACCTAAGAATCTGTGCGTCTCTTCAACTTGTAGCAGGTCGCCAGCTAAGTAAATTTCGGGTTCCGGGTGTACTGCCCGACATCGACAGAAATGCATCACACGGGTTTTGGATACCGAAAATTGAAAACCGTGGGCAAACGCCCACGACTGTGCCTTCCGAATTGCGATCTGCAACCGCCGTTCAGCTACGCCAATGCTGGAGGAGCTGTAATACATGCAGAAGTCATCGGCATACAAGGAAGTAGAAACCGATGACCCCGCAGCCGCAGCAAGGCCATCTATGGCGATTAAGAATAAAGGAACACTAAGAACGGAACCTTGTGGGACTCCGTTATCTTGACAATGTGGTGAGCTGAAACAAGAACCAACACAAACACGAAAAGAACGCAACGCCAGGAAGTTCTTAATGAATGTAGGAAGAGAACCCCGTAAGCCCCAATCGTACAGCGTAGACAGAATATGATAGCGCCAGGTGGTATCGTACGCTTTTCATAGGTCGAAGAAGACGGCAATCAGGTGTTCACGGCGAGAAAATGCTGTACGAATGGCCGACTCCAGCGACACGAGATTGTCGATAGCGGAGCGGCCTTGACGGAACCCACCCTGTTGAGGCGCCAAGAGTCCTCGGTCCTCGAGGATCCACATAAGCCTCCGACTCACCAACCGTTCGAGAAGCTTGCATCGAACGTTGGTGAGGCTGATCGGGCGGTAACTATCAGCCACCTGCGGATCTGCCCCTGGCTTAATCACTGGAATGATAATGCTATTCCGCTAAGAGGACGGAAAAACACCCTCAAGCCATATGCGATTAAACAGGGCGAGAAGTTGGCTTTTGGCATCCGCTGATAAGTGTCGGAGGAACTGGCTGTGAATGCGATCGGGTCCAGGGGAGGTATCCGGGCATGCAGCAAGGGCACTTTCCAACTCCCAATCAGTAAATGGGACGTTATACGGTTCCCAACGTCGCGTTCGAAATGAGATCAGATGCCTTTCTGCTTGCCCTTTAAGTGCGCGAAAGTCTGCACCATAAGCAGCAGTCTCTGAGGTGCGTGCAAAATGGTCTGCCAGGTGCTCAGCGACGGCAACAGGGTCAGTACAGAACGTACCATGTACGCTGAGACACGGAATTCCCGCCGGTGGGCGGTGCCCAAAGAGGCGTCGAACTTGCGACCACACCTTTGAAGGAGAAGCGCGGGAACCAATGGAGGCGACATACTTCTTCCAGGAAGCCCTCTTACTGTTTTGTATCAGTCGCTGTGCCCGTGCCCGGAGACGCTTGAAGGCTACAAGATGTTCAACAGACGGGTGGCGTCGGTGGCGCTGTAGTGCTCGCCGACGTTCCCGGATGGCCTCAGCAATCTCCGGTGTCCACCAGGGCACAGATGGACGATGGAGCGAACCGGATGTGGTGGGAACAGAGTTTTCGGCTGCAGAAACGATGGCCTCTGTGACCTGCTGAACGGCGGCATCAACATCTGCTGGAAGCGGAGAGGAAATCACAGCAGCTGAAGAATAAGCTGGCCAGTCAGCCCTACGGAGGGACCAGTGAGGCGGATGGTCAGCAGGCGAACACTGTGGGAGCGACAGGAAGATCGGAAAATGTTTGCTGCCACACAGATCATCATGGACCCTCCAGGTGAGATGTGGAAGGAGGCTAGGGCTGCAGACGGACAGGTCTATGGCAGAATACGTGCCATGTGCTGTGCTAAAGTGGGTAGGAGCACCGGTGTTAAGAAGACAGAGATTCTGCTCTGACAGAAGGGACTCTACATCCCTAAACCCGGGCCGAGGTCTGCGTGCCACCCCACAGAGGGTGGTGGGCGTTGAAGTCCCCCAAAAGAAGAAAGGGTGGGGGAAGTTGGGCGACCAAGGCTGTGAGGTCTGTGGGAGAAATGGCCTCATCAGGTGGAAGGTAGACAGAGCAGATGGTAAAATCTTGCACTACCCGGAGTCGAACAGCGACTGCCTCTAGAGACGTTTGAACAGGCACAGCAGCACTGGGGACAGAGGCGTGGACATAAATACAGACACCGCCAGAAACCCTGTCGTAGATGGTTCGGTTTTTAAAATAGCCCCGATAGCCTCGGAGGGCTGGGGTCCTGTCGACAGGGAACCATGTTTCCTGCATGGCTAGACAGATCGCAGGGAAGCGGCAGAGTAATTGCCGCAGTTCAGGCAGGTGGCGGAAAAAACCGCCGCAATTCCACTGCAAGATTTGTTTTGCTGTCTGCTGAATAGCCATAATGGAAGAGATGAAATGGTTATTCAGCAGGGGCACCTGCTGCCAATTCCACAGAATTCGCAGGATCGAGAACCATGGGTTCTGGCGATCCTAGGAAGGCGAGATCCTCAGGGGACGCAAGGATCTCCACCTCGTCTTCAGTGGCCGGAGACGTGAGCGAGCGCTCCTCTCGAGCCACTGAAGGGTCCTTCTTCTTTTTTGTTTTCTTACTTCTCTCCCGCTGGCCCTTTGGTGGCAAGGGCTGGGAGGACTTCCCAGAAGCGACATCAGGGACAGTCGAAGAGCTGGAAGCCCTTTGGTCTTCGGTTGGTGGATCCTTCAGCCATTGGCTAGGATCCCCTGGCGCACTCTGAGAATCCTCAGAAGGGAGTGTCCCGAGGGACCCCTTCCGAGCAAGAGGGGCCGGGGAAGAATGTTTCTTCTCCGGCTGGGGAGTGGGGACAGATGTCCCCGATGGTGGGGGGGAAGTTGCTCCCACAGGTGTCGAGGGAGCGAGAGATGGAGACGGGCCCCTCCCGTCACGGAAGAATGACGGCCCTTAGGGCCCACAGGAGGATACAACACCGGTGGTTTCACTGGTCTCAAGGAAGCTGCGTTAACTGTGGCAAAAGACGTTTCCATATGGACAGGGCTCGTATTTTTTACGTGCCTCATAGAAGGTCAGCCGGTCCAAGGTCTTGATTTCCATAATTTTCCGTTCCCAATGTAAAACTGAGCAGTTCGGTGAGCATGGTGGGTGATGTTGCCCACAGTTCACACATAGCGGATGCGGGGTGCATGGGGCGTCCGGGTGAGGGGGCCGCCCACATTCCCTGCATGTTGGGCTGGAAGTACATCGGGACGACATGTGCCCGAACTTCCAGCACCGGAAACACCGCATAGGAGGGGGGACATAGGGCTTGACTTCACACCGGTAGACCATTACCTTAACCTTCTCAGGCAGTGTATCGCCTTCGAAGGCCAAGATAAAAGCACCGGTGGCAACCCTACTTTCTTTAGGACCCCTGTACACCCGCCGGACGAAGTGGACACCTCGTCGCTGCAGGTATGCTCGCAACTCGTCATCGGTCTGAGACAAAAGATCGCGATGATAGATAAGACCTTCGACCATATTTAATGACTTGTGGGGCATGACATGCACCGGGATATCACCCAGCCTGTCGCAGGAAAGTAGTGCCCGCGACTGGGCCGAGGACGCCGCCTGTAACAGAACGGCCCCACTCCTCATCTTCGAAAATGATGCCACTTCACCAAACTTGTCTTCGATTGTGTCGACAAAAAACTGAGGCTTAGTAGAAGTGAAAGATTCGCCATCAGTACGCTCACAGACTAGATATTGAGGTGAGTATGGCTCAGATCTATTAAGTGCCCTTCTTTCCTCCCATGGTGTGGCAAGGGACGGAAACGTCTTTGGATCATAAGTAGAGGCGTTAAACTCTGTCTTCCCACGCTTAGAGACGCCGTTTTCGCGACCGGCCATGCTTTTACTTGCTTGTTTCATGTTCGTCAAACGAGCAGCTAGGGATCTAAAGGTCCACCCAGGCAGAGCCCCGCTTGCCTGGGTAAGCCTTGTACAACTGAGGTGCGTCAGGTTCCTCAGAGGTTGCTCGCTAGCGGCTGTTCAACCTCAACAGCCATGCATCTCCTCGGCACGTAGCACACCTTGAGATTGAGGGTTTTTTTATAGAGGTTTGTACCGTCCTCGCGACCCGGGCGATTAAGCCAAGATCCCCGGGCTCTGAAACGTACAATGTTCCACCGTCGCGCCGAACGATGGTCGTTGAGGCACGCACAGAGCTTACGGTGTAGCGGACTGTTGGCGCGACACAGCCCACGGCTCAGGACCCCTGGTTCGCCAAGCCCGTACTCAGCAAATTAATGCTGAGCCCCTGAGGGGGCACAAAAATGCAAACATGAAAATAAACGCAATTTTCTCTTTTAAATAGTATTTGTTATCATATACTGTTAATTAAGAGATAAATCACATCGCTGCCTAACCACCAGTGCAGTTAGCTGGTGTCCGCAGCTCTCTCTGCATTGTCTCCTAGGGTCTTCATATAGTGATGGGAGTGACCGCAGGCAAACGCACAATCATGCAAATTAGAAAATAAATGCAATTTTCTCATTAAAATAGTATTTATTATCATATACTAACAATTACGAGGTCAAACACATCGCAGACCAAACTTCAGTGCAGTTGGCTTGTGTCTGCAGCTCTCTGCATTGTCTCCTAGGGTCTTCATATAGTAATGGGTGTGACAGCAGGCAAACGAACAATAATGCAAATAAGAAAATAAATGCAATTTTCTGTTTTAACTAGTATTTAGTATCATATACCAACAATTAGGAAGACAACAACATCACAGACTAAAGTCCAGTGCAGTTGGCTGGTGTCCGCAGCTCTCTCTGCATAGCCTCGTAGGGTCTTCATATAGTAATGGGAGTAAAAGCAGGCAAACGCACAATAATGCAAATATGAAAATGAATGCAATTTTTTCTTTAAATCGTATTTATTATCATATACTAACAATTAAGAGGTCAACCACATCGCTGACTAACCTCAAGTGCAGTTAGCTTGTGTCCGCAGCTCTCTCTGCGTTGTCTTCTAGGGTCTTCATATAGTAATGGGAGCTACCGCAGCCAAACACAGAAATATGCAAATAAGAAAATAAATGCAATTTTCTGTTTTAAATAGTATTTAGTATCATATACCAACAATTAAGAAGACAACCTCATCTCAGACCAAACTTCAGTGCAGTTGTCTTGTGTCCGCAGCTCTCTGCAGTGTCTCCTGGGGTCTTTATATAGTAATTGTAGTGACCGCAGGCAAACACACAATAATGCAAATAAGAAAATAAATGCAATTTTCTCTTATAAATAGTATTTATTATCATATAGTCCCAATTAAGAGTTCAACCACATCGCAGACTAAACTCCAGTACAGTTGGCTGGTGTCCGCAGTTCACTCTGCATTGTCTTCTAGGGTCTTCATATAGTAATGGGACTAACCACAGGCAAACGCATAATAATGCAATTAAGAAAATAAAAGCAATTTCCTCTTCTAAATAGTATTTAGTATAATATACCAACTATTAAGAAGTCAGCCACATCGCAGACTAAACTCCAGTAAAGTTGGCTGGGGACTGCAGCTCTCTGCAGTGTCTCCTGGGGTCTTTATATAGTAATGGAAGTGACCGCAGGCAAACGCAGAGTATTGCAAATAACAAAATAAATGAAATTTTCTCTTATAAATAGTATTTATTATCATTTACTCACAATTAAGAGGTCAACCACGTTGCAGACTAAAATCCAGTGCATTTGGCTGGTGTCCGCAGCTCTCTCTGCATTGTCTCCTAGTGTCTTCATATAGTAATTGGAGTGACGGAAAGCAAAAGCACAATAATTTAAAATAAGTAAATATATGCAATCTTCTCTTTTAAATAGTATTTATTATCATATACTAACAATTAAGTGGTCAACCACATCTCAGAATAAACTCCAGTGCAGTTGGCTGGTGTCCGCAGCTCTCTCTTCATTGTCTCCTTGTGTTTTCATATAGTAATGGTTGTGACCGCAAGCAAATGCACAATATTGAAAATAAGAAATTAAATGCAATTTTCTCTTTTAAATAGTATTTAATATCGTATAATAACAATTAAGAGGTCAACCACAGTGCAGACTAACCTCCAGTGCACTAAGTTGGTGTCCGCATTTCACCTACGTTCTTCATATAGTAATAGGAGTGACGACAGGCCAAGGCACAATAATGCAAATAGGAAAAGAAATGCTATTTTCTCTTTTAAATTGTATTTATTATCATATACTACCAATTAGGATGTCAACCACGTCGTAGACTAAGCTCCAGTGCAGTTGGCTGTCTCCCTGCATTGTATCCTAGGGTCAACACATAGTAATGGGAGTGATGGCAGGCAAACACACAATAATGCAAATAAGAAAGTAAATGCAATTTTCTCTTTTAAATACTATTTATTATTATATACTAACAATTAAGAGGTCAAACACATCGCAGACTATACTCCAGTGCATTTGGCTGGTGTCAGCAGTTCTCTCTGCATTGTCTCCTAGGGTCTTCGTATAGTAATGGGAGTGACCGCAGGCACACACACTATAATGCAAATGAGAAAATAAATGCAATATTCTCTTTTAAATAGAATTTAGTACCAATTACTAAGAATTTGGAAGTCAAACACGTCACAGACTAAACTCCAGTGCAGTTGGATGGTGTGCACAGCTCTCTCTGCATTGTCTCCTAGGGTCTTCATATAGTACTGCAGTGATTGCAAGCAAACACACAATATAGCAAATATGAAAGTTAATGCAGTTTTCTCCTGTCAATAGTATTTATTATCATATACTAACAATTATTAGGTCAACCACATCGAAGACTAAACTCCAGTGCAGTTGGCTGGTGTCTGCAACTCTCACTGCATTGTCTCCTAGGGTCTTCATATAGTAATGGGAGACTCAGCAGGCAAATGCACAATAATGCAATAAAGAAAATAAGCACAATTTTCTCATTTAAATAGTAATTATTATCATATACTATCAATTAAGAGGTCAACCATGCCGCAGACTAAACTCCAGTGCAGTTGGCAGGTGTTCGCAGCTCTCTCTGCATTGTCTCCTTGGGTCTTCATATAGCAATGGGAGTGACCGCAGGCAAACGCACAATAATAGAATAAGGAAATAAATGCAATTTTCTCTTTTAAATAGTATTTATTATCATATATTAACAATTAAGAGGTCAACCACATCGCAGACTAAACTCCAGTGCAGTTGGCTGTTGTCCGCAACTCTCTTGGCAATGTCTCCTAGGGTCTTTGTATAGTAATGGAAGTGACTGCAGGGAAACACAAGAATGCAAATAAGAAAATAAATGCAATTTTCTCTTTTAAATAGTATTTACTATCATATAAGACCAATTAGGAGGTCAACCACATAGTATACTAAACTCCAGTGCAGTTGGCTGGTGTCCACAGCTCTCTCTGCATTGTCTCCTAGGGTCTTCATATAGTAATGGGAGTGACGGCAGGCAAACGCACAATAATGCAAATAAGAAAATAAATGCAATTTTCTCTTTCAAATAATATTTAGTATCATATATAACAATTAAAAAGTCAACCACTTTGCAGACGAAACTCCAGGACAATTGTCTGGTGTCCGCAGCTCACTCGGATTTATCTCCTAGGGTCTTCATATAGTAACTTGAGTGACCGCAGGCAAAGGCACAATAATGCAAATATGAAAATAAATGCAATTTTCTCTCTTAAATAGTATTTATTATCATTAACTACCAATTAATAGATCAACCACGTCGCAGACTAAACTCCAGTGCAGTTGGCTTGTGTCTGCAGCTCTCACTGCATTGTCTCCTAGGGTCTTCATATAGTAATGCGTGTGACCGCAAGCAAACACACAATTATGCATATAAGAAAATAAATGCAATTTTCTCTTTTAAATGGTATTTATTATCATATACTACCAATTATACTACTAAATAATATTTAGTATCATATACTAACAATTAAAATGTCAACCACTTTGCAGACGAAACTCCAGCACAATTGTCTGGTGTCCGCAGCTCACTCGGATTTATCTCCTAGGGTCTTCATATAGTAACTTGAGTGACCGCAGGCAAAGGCACAATAATGCAAATATGAAAATAAATGCAATTTTCTCTCTTAAATAGTATTTATTATCATAAACTACCAATTAAGAGGTCAACCACGTCGCAGACTAAACTCCATTGCTTTGGCTGGTGTCTGCAGCTCCCTCAGCATTGTCTCCTAGGGTCTTCATTATAGTAATGGGAGTGACTGCAGGAAAACGCACAATAATGCAAATAAGACAATAAATGCAATTTTCTCTTTTAAATAATATTTAGTATCATATACTAACAATTAAGAAGTCAACCACGTCACAGACTAAACTCCAGTGCAGTTGGCTGGTGTCCGCAGCTCTCTCTGCATTGTCTCTTACGGCCTTCATATAGTAATGGGAGTGAACGCAGGCAAATGCACAGTAATGCAAATATGAAAATAAATGCATTTTTCTCTTTTAAATTGTATTATTTATCATATACTAACAATTAAGAGGTCAACGACATCGTAGACTAAACTCCAGTGCAGTGTGCTGGTGTCCGCAGTTCTCTCGGCAATGTCTCCTAGGTTCTTCATATAGTAATGGAAGTGACTGCAGGCAAACACACAATAATGCAAATAGGGCCATAAATGCAATTTTCTCTTCTAAAATGTATATATTATCATATACTAACAATTAAGAGGTCAACCACATCGCAGACTAAACTCCAGTGCAGTTGACTGGTTTCCGCAGCTGTCTCTGCATTGTCTCCTAGTATTCTCATATAGTAATTGTTGTGACCGCAGTCAAACGCACAATAATGCAAATAAGAAAATAAATGCAATTTTCTCTTTTAAATAGTATTTATTATCATATACTAACAATTAAGAGGTCAACCACATCGCAGACTAAACTCCGGCGCAGTTGTCTGGTCTCCGCAGCAAACTCTGCTTTGTCTCCTAGGTTCTTCATATAGTAATGGAAATGACCGCAGTCAAACGCACAATAATGCAAATAAGAAAATAAATGCAATTTTCTCTTTTAAATAGTATTTAGTAGTCCTTCGTGCTACTTTTGGACACATTCTCCGAAAATTGTCTTGAGCTGTTAAACTGGCAACCCACGCGCAATGGAAATATTCTAGACCTTATAGCCACAAACAGGCCTGACCTTATTAACGATGTCTGTGTAGAGACAGGAATTAGTGATCATGATATTGTCATAGCGTCGATGGTGACTAAAGTTCATAAACCAGTCTACAAGGCTAGGAGCGTGTTTTTGTTGGGAAGAGCTGACAAGCAAATGTTACCTTCACACTTAGAAATTGAATGGGCATCGTTTAATTCCGGGACTATGGATGTAGAGGAATTGTGGACTAAATTTAAGTGCATTGTTAATAAAGGGTTAGGAAAATATGTGCCAGTAAAGACGATTAAGGATGGAAAAGATCCACCGTGGTATAATAATAATGTTAGAAGGATAGGATAGGATAGGATGTTTTGGGCTCACAACAGCAAGGTTTTTAGCGCCCTGACAGGAGAATTAAACAACAGTAAATGAAGTAAGCCATGGCAACAACACGAACACATATTGCAAATCAGCGATGTAAAGTGGCAGACTGCAGTACCCAACCTTACAAGTCCTTAAAAAGAAAATGTCGGAGTATATGGGGACTCTGATCGCTGATGTGAGAGGCATCAGCGAGCCGTCCTTTAACACACTAAAATCTCCTGCCTAAGAGCTTAGGCCAGAGTCGGGAACGTTCACAAAATTGTAAAACATTCGTCACTCTCACCTCGTCGTCAGCTAAAACAATGGGTAGGGCACGACCAAGATTAGCCGCTGCCCTCTCAGCACGATATAAAATACACTCAATTAAAATGTGGCGTATAGTGATTTGCACGCCACAAGCATCACAAATCGGTGGATTCTCCCGACGGAATAAAAAGCTGTGGGTCAAAGGGCTGTGTCCAATGCGAAGTCGCGTCAGTGTCACTTCGAAACGTCTACATGGCTGGCAGGAGGTTCGCCACGGTCGGACAGTTGGTTTAACCAATCGCAGTTTATTACCTGTCGCTGCCAGCCACTTCTCCTTCCACAACTGAAGGGACCTCTGGTGCAGCACCGAGTAGATGTCCTGCAAGGGAATGGCACACTCCGTGACATTTGGGTCACCGCAGGCCGCCTTGGCAGCTACATCAGCCGCTTCATTTCCGCATATCCCAACATGCCCAGGTACCCAAAGAAATGACACCTCTTTACCCCGCCGTTGGAGGAGGTAAAGTTGGTCATGGATCAGCTGTGATATAGGTTCAGCCGGGTACATGATCAGCAGTGACTGGAGGGCACTAAGGGAATCGGAGCAGAGTAGAAATTTTTTACTTCGACCCCGACGGATGTGGTCCAGTGCCTGGAGGATAGCATGCAGCTCTGCCGAAAAAACTGAGTAGGCAGCGGGCAGGCGCATCCCTATCAGGTGACCTGGAAACACTGCAGAACACCCCACCGAGTCCCCTTGTTTCGATCCATCAGTGTACACAATTGTAAAATCACGATGCTTGGTTAAAATGTCGTAAAATTCTGACCGAAACGTCATGTCCGGGGTGCAATCTTTTTTAAAACTGGTTAAATCTAAAAGGAGGCTGGGTCTCTGTAATAACCAAGGGGGATAACGACTCCATCCTCGACGCAAAACAGTAAAACCTGAAACACCCATATCTAAAAAACAGTCCTTAGCACGTATCCCAAAAGGCCTCGTAGCTCGAAGCCGATTACGAAACAACCGTTCCATAGGCAGCCGAGCGACAATATCGTAAGCAGGTGTATACGGGGTGGACAACGCTGCATACGCCTGACGCACCATGAGGAGCTGTCGCCGTATGGAAAGCGGTGGCTCAGCAGCCTCGGCGCAAAGGCTCGGTATAGGGCTGGTGCGAAATGCCCCTGTAGCCAACCGAATCCCCTCATGGTGCACCACGTCCAACATTTTGAGGTAGGAAGGTCTTGCAGGCCCATACACCGTGCAGCCATAATCAAGCCGGGATCGTACAAACGCTCTATAAAACTGGAGCAGACGAGTCCTGTCAGCTCCCCATGAAGTGTGACTAAGACACCTTAAAATACTTAGTGCTTTGAGACACCGTCTCTTCAAGTCTTTAAGATGAGGCAACCAAGTAAGCTTACAGTCAAATGTAAGACCCAGAAAACGCACAGTGTCTTTAAAATTCAGAACAGTGTCCCTCATCCGTAGTTCGGGTAAGTTAAAAATAGAACGCGAACGGTTAAAAAGAACACACACAGACTTCTCGGTTGAAAATTTAAAACCGGTCTTCTGTGCCCATTCGTCCAGCCGTTGGAGGGTGAGCTGCAACTTACGTGTTGTCGTTGCAAGGCTGGAGGAAGAACAGAAGACAGAGAAGTCATCAACAAACAGGGAACACTGGACAGGACGTTTCACAACAGAAGTAATGCTGTTAATAGCAATAGCGAACAACGTCACACTTAAAACACTACCCTGAGGGACACCATTCTCTTGCTCAAAGCGGTCAGAGAGCACGCCACCAACGCGATACCTAAAATAACGTGGAGAAAGGAAAGACCAAATAAAAATGGGAAGACAACCTCTAAATCCCCAGTCGTGAAGCTGCTGAAGTATAAGACCACCAAGTAGTATCGTAGGCCTTCTCGATATCAAAAAATACGCCCAAAAGTTGGTGGCGTCGCAGGAAAGCCTGTTGGATAACCGCCTCCAGAGAGGCCAGGTTATCGAAGGTGGAACAATACCTCCTGAACCCACACTGGACGCGACTAAGGAGCTGCCTGGATTCCAACATCCAGACAAGGCGGCGGTTGACCATCCGCTCTAAGGTCTTTCCAATGCAACTAGTAAGGGCAACACTACGATAGCTGCTTGGGCACGTATGATCTTTCCCAGGTTTTAGAAGGGGGATTAAAATTGCTTCTCTCCACGAATCAGGAAAGTGACCTGACGACCAAATGGCATTAAAAAGATTCAGGAGGACTTCTTTATTTTGCTGTGTTAGGTGCCTCAGCATACTGTAGTGAATGCTATCATTGCCAGGGGATGTGTCATGCGCCACAGACAAAGCAGAATCCAGCTCCCACAGTGTGAAAGGGCAGTTGTAATCCTGATGACCAGTGGACCTGAAGTCCAAATTGCCCTTCTCAGCAACCACTCTGTGGCGCTGGAATACCGGATCCTGGTTGGCAGTAGCTGTAACACTGGCAAAATACATAGCCAAGTGCTGGGCAATATCCCGCGGGCTGGTGTGGAGAACGCCATTCCCCATGATAGCAGTCACTGGACACCTCCCCCCTTTCCCAGAAATCCTCCATATGGTCTCCCATACAGTGGAACTTTTAGTGGAGCGGGTAACGGTACTCAGGAACTGTTGCCAAGATCTCTTTCGGCTCTCTAGTATAATTTGGCGACATTTTGCCCTCGCCATCCGAAAGGCCGCGAGGTTGTTTGCAGTTGGCCGACTCTTAAATCTACGCAGAGCTGCACGCCTGGCCCTAATCGCTGAGCGACACTCGGCTGTCCACCAAGGGACAGGCTGCCATTTTGGTCGTCCTAACGACATCGGCATAGATGCATCAGCAGCACTGTGTATAGTTTGAGTGATACAGTCCACCCATTCCTGGACATTGCCACGAATTTCTAGTTCAGCGAGTTGGCTGAACAATGTCCAGCCGGCTTTGCTGATCACCCAATGAGATGGTCTGCATTCGGGCTCTACACCGTCTGGCAGGTGAAGCCAGATGGGGAAATGGTCACTACCATGCAGGTCATCGACCACTGCCCAGTGTGTAGAGTGGGCGAGGGCTGGAGAACAAAGCGAGAGATCTATGGCTGAGAACGACCCCGTTGCAGTACAAAAATGTGTGGGCTATCCCGTGTTCAATAAATGTGCGCTCGATGACAAGAGAAGCCTCTCGGTCGCTCGACCCCTGGGGCAGGTTCTAGCAGAGCCCCAAAGCACGTTGTGTGCATTAAAATCCCCACAGAGGATAAAAGGGTGGGGGAGCTGCATCAGAAGGTCTTCGAGGGCCGCTACATCAAACGTGTCGTGAGGTGGCAGGTAGAGGGAGCACACTGTCAAACGGTGGCGCACATAGACGGAAACTGCAACGGCTTGTAACTGTGTAGTGAGAGAGAGGGGCTCAGAGTGATACGCCGTATTAGCAAAAATTGCCACTCCGCCTTTCGCTCTCTCTCCACTAAGATCGTCCTTCCTGTGGAGTACATAGCCACGGAGCTCAGGGTTGTCAGTGGTTTTGAAGTTCATCTCTTGAAGGCATATACAAATTGGTCTACCCTGAGTCAATATACGGAGTTCCTCCACATGCGTCCTGAAACCCTGCAAGTTCCACTGTAGTACTGGGACCATTTATCAGGGAGGTTGGATCTTCACCTTCTCTTTCTTCCGAGACGGAGACACTGAACGTGGTGGAGGTCCAGAATGGGTGTGAGAGGGTTGCCCCTGAGGGAGATCCAGCTCCATGAGGTCTGGAGCTGGGTCAGACGAAGGTTCAGGCGGAATAACTTCAATGAAGTCTGAAAGGTGCATAGCTGTTTTTGCCTGTGACTGTGGTTTGCTGGAAACCTTCTTCGGTTTAGGTGGCTTGGTGGTGGAGACAGAGGTCGTGATTGCAACTGTGGTGACGGTGGCGGTGTTGGTGGTGGGTGTGGCAGTGACGGTGATGGTGGGCTCTGCAGGAAGAAGTACCACGGGCTCTTCAAAGGCAGTATCCGTACCTTTGTCAGCTGTCGTCAGTGGGGCTACGGAAGGTGCAGGTTCCACGGCCTGGCATGTGCACTGGCAAGTGCACGTGTTGGTTCCGATACTGACAACCTCAGTTTGTGTGCAGGCATCAGCTCTGGCAACTGGCTTCTGCAGTACTGAAGCGAATGACGTGGTAAACACAGCAGGTTGCATGGCCTTGAAGGTCTTCTTGGCCTCTGCATAGGAGAGACACTGAGTGGTTTAAATTTTTTGTATTGTCTTCTCCTGAAGGTAGACTGTACAATCCCTACTCCAGACTGGGTGGTCGCCAGAACAGTTGACACAGGTCATAGGTGGAGTACAGTCAAACCCATCGTGTGCTGCTTTACCACATTTGCCACAGGTGGCTTCTCCCTTGCATCCCAAGCTGGTATGCCCAAAGCGCTGGCACTTAAAGCAGCGCATGGGGTTAGGGACATAGGGTCGTACATTTAAACGGAGAAAACCCGCATTAATATGTTCAGGTAGTCGAGGGCAATTGAAGGTGAGAATGAAGGACTCAGACGGAACGAGTTCTCCATTCACCCTTTTCTTCATGTTCTGCACATCGACTATACCGTCTGCAGCGCATTCCTCCTTCAGTTCATCCACTGGAATGTCAATAAGATCTCTACAGGAGACTACGCCCTTGCTATAGTTAAGAGTACTGTGTAGCTCCATTTCGATCTGATATTCCCCAAGACTCTTAGCTGTTTGAAGTTTGGACGCCTGTTGGGAAGTTGATGTTTCCACCAACAGGGTGCCATTACGCAACCGCTTCACTGACTTTAAAGGACCAGCAATTCCTTCGAGCACTTTGTTGATATAGAAGGGCGACACCTTCTCAAACGAACCTTCTTTTCTCTTCACGACAATAAACACATTCTGGTTAGCAGCCTGTGCTCTGTTACTCTGGACAAAAAATTTTTTTGAAGAACCTAAATCCGGAGGACTAGGTACCCGAGCCCTCTTTTTTGATTGGGTGTTGGTACCCCCCCAGTGGCACACCCATCCCACTGGAAGGTTCATGGGTTAAATTAGAGTGTTTCATCTCGGTCCCACGAGAAGCTAGGGAAATACGTGTCCACCTAGACAGAGCCCCGCGTGCCTAGGTAAGCCTTATACTACTGAGGTGCGGCAGTATCCCCAGAGGTTGCTCGCTAGTGACTGTTCCTCTTCAACAGCCATGCATCCCATCAGCACGTAGCACACCTAGGGATTGAAGGGTTTTTTATAGAGGTTTGTACCATCCTCGCGACCCAGGCGGTCAAGCCAAGATCCCTATTCCCTGGTACACACAACGTACCACCGTCGCGACACACGGTGGTCGCTGAAGCGTGCCCAGAAGTTACGGTGTCTAGAGGACTGGCGGCGCTTACCAGTCCCCAGCTCAGGACCCCGGGTTCGCCAAGCCCGCACTCAGCAAATGAATGCTGAGCCCCTGAGGGCAATAATGTTAGAAAGCTGCTGAGAAAGCAAAGGTGGTTGTACTCTCGATTCAAAAAAGAACACGCAAATGATGACAGGCAAAAGTTAGTAGAGATTCATGCGTCCATAAAAAGATCAATGCATGAAGCATACAATAATTATCACAGCCACATCTTAGCAAAAGATATTTCCGAGAACCCGAAAAAATTCTGGTCCTATGTAAAATCGATAAGCAGATCAAAGCCCACTGTCCAGTCACTAGTTGATCATTCCGGGGCAGTAATAGAAGAAAGCAAACGGAAAACTGAAGTTCTAAATTTAACCTTTAAGAAATATTTCACGCAGAAGGACCACACAAATATACCATCATTTGATCAACGTACTAATTCCGAAATGGGGGACATAGCAATAGGTATCTCCGGTGTAGAGAAGCAGCTGAGAAAGCTAAATACGAAAAAGTCTGCTGGTCTGGATGGAATACCAGTTCAGTTTTACAAAGACTATTCTGCGGCATTGGCCCCCTACTTAGCTTGCATTAATAGCGATTCTTTAATTCAGCGCAAAGTTCCTAGTGATTGGAAAAAAGCGCAGGTGACTCCCGTGTATAAGAAAGGAAAGAGAACTGACCCATGCAATTACAGGCCAATATCGTTGACATCAGTTTCATGTAGAATTTTGGAGCATATTCTCAGTTCGAATATAGTAAATTTCCTTGAAACGGAAAAGCTTCTTTCCATGAATCAGCAGGGGTTTAGGAAACATCGTTCATGTGAAACTCAGCTTGCCCTTTTCTCACATGACATCTTGCGAGCCATGGAAGAAGGGCAACAGGCGGATTGTGTTTTTCTCGACTTCAAAAAGGCGTTCGACGCGGTGCCACACTGCAGACTGCTAACGAAGATATGAGCTTATGGAATAGGTTCACAGATTTGTGACTGGCTGGAACACTTCCTAAGTAATAGAACGCAATACGTTGTCCTCGACGGTGAGTGTTCATCAGAGACGAGTGTATCGTCAGGCGTGCCCCAGGGGAGTGTGATAGGACCGCTATTATTTTCTATCTATATAAATGATCTGATGGACAGAGTAAGTTATAATTTGCGGCTGTTTGCTGATGATGCTGTGGTGTATGCGAGGGTGTCGCCTGTAACTGACTGTAATAGTATACAGATTGACTTAGAGAAAATTTCTAGTTGGTGTGAAGTATGGCAGCTAACTCTCAATGTAGAAAAATGTAAGGTGATGCGCATGAGTAGAAAGAACAATCCTATAATGTTCGAATACAGCATTTGTAGTGAGCTTCTTGATGCTGTCGCGTCGTTCAAATATCTAGGCGTAACATTGCAGAGCGATACGAAATGGAACGAGCATGTAAGGACAGTTGTGAGTAAGGCAGACAGCCGACTTCGGTTTATTGGGATAATTTTGGGAAGATGTACTTCACCTGTAAAGGAGACCGCGTATAAAACGCTTGTACGACCACATCTTGAGTATTGCTCAAGTATTTGGGATCCGCAGCAGATCGGTTTGAATGAAGTCATAGAGGCGGTTCAGAGGCGAGCAGTTAGATTTTTTACCAGTAGGTTCTACCAATGCGCGAGTGTCACGGAAATGCTATGGCAACTTAATTGGGGATGAGCTGGAAGAAGGACGACGTTCTTTTCGTGAATTTTTGTTTATTAAATTTAAAGGGCCTGAATTTAAAGCTGAGTGTAGTACGATCTTGCTGCCGCCTACTTACATTTCGTGTAAAGATCACAAAGACAAGATAAGAGAAATTAGGGCTCGTACGGAGGCATACAGGCATTCTTTTGTTCCTCGTTCAATTTGGGAGTGGAATGGGAAAGGAAATGCCTAGTAGTGGTACAGTGTAACCCTCCGCCACGCACCTTACGGTGAATTGCGGAGTATATATGTAGATGTAGATGTAGATATACTAACAATTAAGATGTCAACCACATCGCAGACTAAACTCCCGTGCAAATTGCTGGTGTCTGCAGCTCTCTCTGCGTTCTCTCCTAGGGTCTTCATATAGTAATGGGAGTGATCGCAGGTAAACGCACAAAAATGCAAATAGGAAATTAAATGCAATTTTCTCTTCTAAATAGTATTTATCATCATATAGTAACAATTAGAAAGGTCAACCACTTCGCTGACTAAACTCCAGTGCAGTTGGCTGCTGTCCTTAGCTCTCTCTCTATTGTCTCGTAGGGTTTTCAAATAGTAATGGGAATGACCGCAAGCAAACGAACAATAATGCAAATAAAAAAATAAATGCAATTTTCTAATTTAAATAGTATTTATTATCATATACTAAGAATTAAGAGGTCAACCACATCGCAGACTAAACACCAGTGCAGTTGGCTGGTGTCAGCAGCTCTCTCTGCATTGTTTCCAAGTGTCTTCATATAGTGAAGTGGGGGATCGCAGACAAACGCACGATAAAGCAAACAAGAAAATAAATGCAATTTTCTCTTTTAAATAGAATTTATTATCATATACTAACAATTAAGAGGTCAACCACATCGCAGACTAAAATCCAGTGCAGTTGGCTGGGGTTCGCAGCTCTCTCGGCATTGTCACCTAAGGTCTTCATATAGTAATAGGAGTGACCGCAGGCAAAGGCAGAATAATGCAAATATGAAAATAAATACAATTTTCTCTTTTAAAAAGTATTTATTATCATATACCAATTAAGGGGTCAACCACATCGCCGACAAACCTCCACTGCAGTTAGCTGGTGTCCGCAGCTCTCTTTGCATTATCTCTTAGGGTCTTCATATAGTAATTGGAGTGATTGCAGGCAAAGGCACAATAGTGCAAATAAGAAAATAAATGCAATTTTCTCTTTTAAATAGTATTTACTATCATATACTACCAATTAGGAGGTCAACCACATTGTATACTAAACTCCAGTGCAGTTGGATGGTATCCACAGCTCTCTCTGCATTGTCCCCTAGGGTCTTCATATAGTAATGGGAATGACGGCAGTCAAACGCACAATAATGCAAATAAGAAAATAAATGCTATTTTCTCTTTTAAATAATATTTAGTATCATATACTAACAATTAAGAAGTCAACCACGTCACAGACTAAACTCCAGTGCAGTTGGCTGGTTTCCGCAGCTCTCTCTGCATTGTCTCCTAGGGTCTTCATATAGTAATGGGAGTGAAGGCAGGCAAATGCACAGTAATGCAAATATGAAAATAAATGCATTTCTCTCTGTTAAATAGTATTATTTATCATATACTAACAATTAAGAGGTCAACAACATCGCAGACTAAACTCCAGTGCAGTTGGCTGGTGTCCACAGTTCTCTCGGCAATGTCTCCTAGGTTCTTCAAATAGTAATGGAAGTGACTGCAGGCTAACACACAATAATGCAAATAAGGTCATAAATGCAATTTTCTCTTCTAAAATGTATTCATTGTCATATACTAACAATTACGAGGTCAACCACATCGCAGACTAAACTCCAGTGCAGTAGGCTGGTGTCCGTAGCTGTCTCTGCATTGTCTCCTAGGATTTTCATATAGTAATTGTTGTGACCGCAGTCAAACGCACAATAATGCAAATAAGATAATAAATGCAATTTTCTCTTTTAAACAGTATTAATATCATATAGTAACAATTAAGATGTCAACCACATCGCATACTAAACTCCAGCGCAGTTGTCTGGTGTCCGCAGCAAACTCTGCTTTGTCTCCTAGGGTTTTCATATGGTAATGGAAATGACCGCAGTCAAACGCACAATAATGCAAATAAGAAAATAAATGCAATTTTCTCTTTTAAATAGTATTTAGTAGTCCTTCGAGCTACTTTTGGACACATTCTCCGAAAATTGTCTTGAGCAGTTAAACCGGCAACCCACGCGCAATGGAAATATTCTACACCTTATAGCCACAAACAGGCCTGACCTTATTAACGATGTCTGTGTAGAGACAGGAATTAGTGATCATGATATCGTCATAGCATCGATGGTGACTAAAGTTCATAAACCAATCTAGATGGCTAGGAGCGTGTTTTTGTTGGGAAGAGCCGACAAGCAAATGTTACGTTCGCACTTAGAAAATGAATGGGCATCATTTAATTCCGGGACTATGGATGTAGAGGAATTGTGGACTAAATTTAAGTGCATTGTTAATAACGGGTTAGAGAAATATGTGCCAGTAAAGACGATTAAGGATGGAAAAGATCCACCGTGGTATAATAATAATGTTAGAAAGCTGCTGAGAAAGCAAAGGCGGTTGTACTCGAGATTCACAAAAGACCACGCAAATGATGACAGGCAAAAGTTAGTAGAGATACATGCGTCCATAAAAAGATCAATGTGTGAAGCATTCAATAATTATCACAGCCATATCTTAGCAAAAGATCTTTCCGAGAACCCGAAAAAATTCTGGTCCTATGTAAAATCGATAAGCGGATCAAAGCCCACTGTCCAGTCACTAGTTGATCATTCCAGGGCAGTAATAGAAGAAAGCAAACAGAAAGCTGAAGTTCTAAATTTAACCTTTTAGAAATCTTTCATGCAGGAGGACCGCACAAATATAACATCATTTGATCAACGTACTAATTCCGAAATGGGGGACATAGCAATAGGTATTTCCGGTGTAGAGAAGCAGCTGAGAGAGCTAAATACGAAAAAGTCTGCTGGTCCGGATGGAATACCAGTTCGGTTTCACAAAGACTATTCTGCAGCATTGGCCCCCTACTTAGCTTGCGTTTATAGTGAATCTTTAATTCAGCGCAAAGTTCCTAGTGATTGGAAAAAAACGCAGATGACTCCCGTGTATAAGAAAGGAAAGAGAACTGACCCATGCAATTACAGGCCAATATCGTTGACATCAGTTTCATGTAGAATTTTGGAGCATATTCACAGTTCGAATATAGTAAATTTCCTTGAAACGGAAAAGCTTCTTTCCATGAATCAGCAGGGGTTTAGGAAACATCGTTCATGTGAAACTCAGCTTGCCCTTTTCTCACATGACATCTTGCGAGCCATGGAAGAAGGGCAACAGGCGGATTGTGTTTTTCTCAACTTCAAAAAGGCGTTCGACGCGGTGCCACACTGCAGACTGCTAACGAAGATACGAGCTTATGGAATAGGTTCCCAGATTTGTGACTGGCTGGAACACTTCCTAAGTAATAGAACGCAATATGTTGTCCTCGACGGCGAGTGTTCATTAGAGACGAGTGTATCGTCAGGCGTGCCCCAGGGGAGTGTGATAGGACCGCTATTATTTTCTATCTATATAAATGATCTGATGGACAGAGTAAGTTATAATTTGCGGCTGTTTGCTGATGATGCTGTGGTGTATGGGAGGGTGTCGTCTGTAACTGACTGTAATAGTATACAGGTTGACTTAGACAAAATTTCTAGTTGGTGTGAAGAATGGCAGCTAGCTTTCAATGTAGAAAAATGTAAGGTGATTCGCATGAGTAGAAAGAACAATCCTATAATGTTCGAATACAGCATTAGTAGTGAGCTTCTGGATGCTGTCGCGTCGTTCAAATATCTAGGCGTAACATTGCAGAGCGATATGAAATGGAACGAGCATGTAAGGACAGTTGTGAGTAAGGCAGACAGCCGATTTCGGTTTATTGGGAGAATTTTTGGAAGATGTACTTCACCTGTAAAGGAGACCGCGTATAAAACGCTTCTACGACCACGTCTTGAGTATTGCTCAAGTATTTGGGATCCGCAGCAGTTCAGTTTGAAGGAAGACATAGAGGCGGTTCAGAGGCGAGCAGCTAGATTTGTTAACAGTAGGTTCGACCAATGTGCGAGTGTCACGGAAATGCTCCGGCAACACAATTGGGGATCACTGGAAGAAAGACGACGTTCTTTTCGTGAATTTTTGTTAATTAAATTTAGAGGGCCTGAATTTGAAGCTGAGTGTAGTACGATCTTGCTGCCGCCTACTTACATTTCGCGTAAAGATCACAAAGACAAGATAAGAGAAAATAGGGCTCGTACGGAGGCATATAGGCATTCTTTTTTTCCTCGTTCAATTTGGGAGTGGAATAGGAAAGGAAATGTTGTTGTTGTTTGGTTTTTTAAAGGGGACTCAACTGCTGGTTTATCAGTCCCCTGTTCCCCGCTAAGAGTTAACTTCTAAAAGTTTCCATTTCGTCGCATAGTACCTGAGGTCCAGCGTACTCTGGACACAGAGAGACAGTCATTGGTAAAATAATGACATGAAACAAAGAACAGAGAACAAGACAGAAGTTGACAAACTAGACAGTAAGCTAAAACAAGGCAGCAGAATCGTGTGGCTGACTGATCACAAAATAATACAGGATGAGCCAGCCACTCTGCACACTTTAAGATCCTCAATTGAAAATCGTAAAATAACAGCGGCCTATTGTTCTGGAGGGGTTGAAGCCCGACAGGGCAGGCTTATAGGCCCCACCACTAAATAGACCAATAAAAGCCAGTTGCGCGAATAAAACCTAAAACACGATCGACCATAGAGGCATTGTCAGATAAAATCAATAGAAGCTCAGAAGGCAGTGTAAAAGACTGCCTCAAGTCGGCTAAAAGTAAGCAGTCCACTAGAACGTGGACCACAGTCAATAGGGCGCCACAACGGCAAGTTGGTGTGTCCTCTCGTCGTAGAAGATGGCCGTGCGTCAACCACGTATGTCCAATACGCAGTCTGCAGGTGACTACTGACTCCCTACAAGAGGCTCGCAGGGAGGATCGCCAGACGGCCGTGGTGGGCTTGATTATGCGCAGCTTATTTGGTTCAGTCAAGGCAGCCCATTCCGAAGTTCAAATCCCCAGAACCTTACGGGTCAGTTGCTGCCTGAAGTCCTGGTCTTGGAGACCTATCTTTAAGGGCCGGGATGTGGTGGCCTGCTTGGCCAGGCGATCAACCCGTTCGTTACCCGGAATGCCTACGTGGCCCGGGGTCCAAATGAACACCATCGAACGGCCTGACTCGCCCAAAGCGAAAATGGCGTCCTGAATGGACTGAACCAAGTGGTGCTTTGGCGTAAACTGGTCTAGGGCGATCAAGGCACTCAGGGAGTCACTACAGATAACTATAGACTCCCCGGGGCAGGCACGGAAATGTTTAAGAGCGCGAGAGATAGCCACCAGCTCAGCTGCGAAAACACTAGTCCCACAGGGTAAGGAACGCTGCTCAACATGATCACGGTGAACATAGGCGTACCCAACACGACCGTCCACAAGGGAGCCATCGGTGTATACTACTTCTGCACCACGGAAAGAATCAATGAGTGCCTGGAACTGACGACACAGGACCATTGGCGAAACGGAGGCTTTTGAGTCACCAGACAAGTCTAACCTAAGCTGTAGGCGAGGTACACACCATGGAGGTGTATGGTAAAGGTATCGGAATGTGGTAGGGATAGGAAGTGATGTGATTGAAGAAATAAGGGAACGAACAAGAACCGCAATCGGGAAACCCAACCGTGGATGTCGTCGTGGGGAAGGGAGAACGGCAGCTGGGAACAGAAGCCTGTGATTTGGGTGGTCGGGTGAGGCATGAATACGGGCGACATACGAAGCCAGTAGCTGCTGCCGGCGGATTCGGAGGGGGGGAACCCCATCCTCAGCAAGGAGACTTGTCACGGGACTTGTGCGGAAGGCACCTGTCGCTAAACGTACGCCACTATGGTGTATTGGGTCCAAGACACGCAGTGCAGAAGGGGCTGCAGAATCGTATACCAGACTACCATAATCCAGACGGGATTGGATAAGAGCCCTATACAGTTGCAGGAGAGATGTACGAGCTGCTCCCCAAGTGGTATGGCTTAGGCAACGAAGGACATTCAGGTGACGCCAACACTTCTTCCGCAGCTGTTGCAGGTGTGGGACCCACGTGAGCCGGGAATTGAACAGCATCCCCAAAAAACGGTGCGTCTGAACGACACAAAGCAAATCCTGACCCAAATACAGCTCAGGGTCTGGGTGTACTGCCCGACGGCGACAGAAGTGCATGACCCATGTTTTGGCGGCTGAGAGCTGGAATCCATGGGTCGTGGCCCAGGCCTGAGCTTTTGTGATGGCCCCCTGCAAACGCCTTTCAGCAACACCCATGCCGTGAGAACTGAAATATAGGCAGAAGTCATCGGCATAGAGTGAGGAGGATACGGTTGATCCCACTGCCACAGCAAGTCCGTCGATAGCGATGAGAAAGAGAGGAACACTAAGGACCGAGCCCTGTGGGACTCCATTCTCCTGTATACGGGGTGAGCTAAGAGAGGTACCGACACGAACTCTGAAAGAGCGAAGCGAGAGAAAGTTCTGTATAAAAAGCGGGAGTGAGCCCGTGCAGTGTGGCCAGAATGTGGTGGCGCCAGGTGGTGTCATAGGCCTTCCTGAGGTCAAAAAAGACGGCAACAAGGTGTTCACGTCTGCTGAAAGCCGTATGGATGGCCGACTCCAGAGTTACCAGGTTATCTACAGTGGAGCGGCCCTGGCGGAAGGCCCCCTGTCGTGGGGACAACAGACCCCAACGTTCTAGTATCCACATGAGCCGCCGACTCACCATACGTTCTAAGAGCTTGCACAGAACGTTGGTGAGGCAGATCGGACGGTAGCTATCAGCCACCTGTGGGTCAGCACCAGGTTTCATCACGGGGATAACGATGCTTTCCCGCCATTGTGATGGGAAAGCCCCCTCTGCCCATAGATGGTTGAACAGGGCGAGAAGGTGGTATTGGGACTCTGCTGAAAGGTGGCGAAGGAACTGGCTATGGATACAATCCGGTCCCGGGGAGGTATCGGGACATGCAGCAAGGGCAGTTTCGAATTCCCATTGACTGAAAGGGGCATTGTACGTTTCTTCACGGCGGGTACAGAATGACAGATGCCATCTTTCGACCCGCGCTTTCAGTGCACGGAAGGCTGCACTGTAAGCCGCAGTTGCGGAGATGCAAGCGTAGTGGTCCACCAGGTGTTCAGCGATGGCAGTGGGATCTGTGCAGACGTTGCCCCGAATGTTTATGCTGGGAATTGCTGCTGGTGGTCGGTGCCCAAAGAGGCGCCGAACCTGCGACCACACCAGAGATGAGGATGTGCGAGAGCCAATGTTGGCGACATACTGCTCCCAACAGTCCTGCTTACTCTGTCGGATGAGCTGTCGAGCTCGGGCCCGGAGCCGTTTAAAGGCGATCAGGTTGTCCATGGTGGGATGACGGCGGTGGCGCTGGAGCGTCCGTCGACGATCCCGGATGGCTTCGGCGATTTCTGGTGTCCACCAGGGCACAGACCTGCGCTGGGGGGAGCCAGATGTTTTGGGGATAGTTGCCTCAGCGGCTGAGACTATGGCGCTGGTGACCTGGTGAATCGCCATGTCCACATCAGCTGGCAGTGAAACAGGAATCACAGCGGCTGAGGTATAACGTTGCCAATCAGCTCTTCGGAGAGACCATCGAGGCTGGTGGCCGGCAGGTTGGAAATGGAGCAGCAACACGAGTATAGGGAAGTGGTCGCTACCACAAAGGTCATCATGGACCTTCCATTGGAGATGCGGGATCAGGCTCGGGCTACAAACAGAAAGATCTATCGCCGAATATGTTCCTTGCGCCACACAGAAGTGTGTGGGGGCACCCGTGTTTAAGAGGCAGACATCTCGCTGTGACAAAAGTGCCTCCACATCTCTACCGCGGCTTGTCATTTGTGTTCCACCCCATAATGGGTGGTGGGCATTAAAATCCCCCAAAAGGAGAAACGGTGGGGGTAGCTGTGTTATTAAAGCAGCGATATCGGCGATAGAGACAGCTTCATCTGGAGGAAGGTAGATGGAGCAGATGGTGAACTCCTGCCTCGCCCGAATTGTAACAGCAACTGCCTCCAGAGCCGTGTGGAGAGGCACAGTAGCACTGGGGACAGTTGCGAGAACGTAGAGACAGACCCCTCCTGAAACTCTGTCATATGCCACCCGGTTCTTGTAATACCCCCGATAGCCGCGAAGGGCCGGGGTCCGCTGGGCAGGAAACCACGTTTCCTGCAATGCCAAACAAAGCGCAGGGAAGTGGCACAACAACTGCTGCAATTCAGCTAGGTGGTTGAAAAAACCACCGCAGTTCCACTGAAGGATTATGGGGTCGCCGAGCTGAAAGGCCATATTAAATTTTCGAATTGGGTTCATCCATAGTTACATCTGCTGCCAACTGTTCAGAATCTCCAGTGTCAGCAATCCTGGATGCTGGAGAACCCAGTATTGCGAGATCCTCGGCAGACGCGAGGATCTCAACCTCATCCTCCGAAGTAGAGGATGAGGATGCCTGTGGCTTTCTAGCCACCAAAGTCGCCTTCTTCTTGCTTTTCCTCTGTCGTCCCTCTCGCTGGCCCTTTGGTCTAGAGGCCTGGGAGGGCTTCTCACTAGTGGCATCTGGGTTGGACGAAGAGCGAGAAGCCCTTCTACCAGAAGGTCGTGGACCCTTCAGCCGTCGGCTGGGATCCCCACGTTCACTGAAAGAAGCCTCGGAAGGGAGTGTCCCGAGGGACCCCTTCCGAGCGAGAGGAGCTGGAGGAGGCTGTTCCTTCTCCGGCTGGGAGCCGGGGACCGATGTCCCCGATGGAGGGGAGGTATTTGCTCCCACTGGTGGTTGTGGGAGCAACTGATGAAGTGGTGCCCCCACCCATCGAGGGGGCAGTAGATCGTTGTTGGCCCATAGGGCCCACGGACGGAGAAAACACGGATTCAGTTGACCGCAGTAAAGGTGGTGCCGCTGTGACTGCGGCAAAAGATGTTGACATCTTTACCAGATGGAGCCGATCGTATTTTTTCCGCGCATCAGAATATGTCAAACGGTCCAGGGTCTTTATCTCCATGATTTTTCTTTCTCGATGTAATACTCCACAGGTCGGCGAGCACGGCGGATGGTGTTGCCCACAATTCACACATACTGGAGGTGGAGTACATGGGGCGTCTGGATGCGATGGTCGCCCACATTCCCTGCAGTTAGGGCTGGAAGTACAACGGGAGGACATGTGCCCGAACTTACAGCACCTGAAACACCGCATAGGGGAAGGAACATAGGGCTTTACGTCGCACCGGTATACCATCACCTTGACCTTCTCAGGCAGTGTATCGCCTTCGAAGGCCAAGATAAAAGCACCGGTGGCAACCCTCTGGTCTTTAGGTCCCCTGTGCACTCGCCGAACGAAGTGAACCCCCCGACGTTCCAAGTATGCTCTCAACTCCTCGTCGGTCTGATTGAGGAGGTCTCTGTGGTAGATTAAACCCTGGACCATGGTGAGTGATTTATGAGGCGTGATACTGACTGGAAAATAACCCAGCTTGTCGCAGGCAAGTAATGCCCTCGACTGTGCTGGGGACGCTGTCTGTATCAGCACTGCCCCACTGCGCATTTTCGAAAATGATTCTATTTCACCGAATTTGTCTTCAAGCTGTTCCACAAAAAACTGCAGCTTAGTGGTCATGAATGATTCTCCATCTACACGCGCACAAACAAGGTACTGTGGCGAATATGGTTCTGATCGATTCCGGGCCTGTCGTTCCTCCCACGGGGTGGCGAGGGAAGGAAACGCTTTAGGGTCATATGTAGAGGCATTGAATTCTGTCTTGCCACACTTAGAGTCGCCGTTTTCGCGACCGGCCACGCTTTTATTTGCTCGTTTCATTGTCGTCCCACGAGCAGCTAGGGAAAAGAGGTCCACCCAGGCAGAGCCCCGCTTGCCTGGGTAAGCCTTGTACAACTGAGGTGCGGCAGGTTCCTCAGAGGTTGATCGCTAACGGCTGTTCAACCTCAACAGCCATGCATTTCCTCGGCACGTAGCACACGTTGAGATTGAGGTTTTTTTTATAGAGGTTTGTACCGTCCTCGCGACCCGGGCGATTAAGCCAAGATCCCCGAGCTCTGAAACGTACAACGTTCCACCGTCGCGCCAAACGATGGTCATTGAAGCACGCACAGAACTTACGGTGTAGCGGACTGTTGGCGCGACACAGGTCTCCTAGGGTTTTCGTATAGTAATGGGAGTGACCACAAGCAAACGCTCAATAATGCAAATAAGAAAATAAATGCAATTTTCTCTTCTAAAATGTATTTATTATCATATACTAACAATTAAGAGGTCAAACACATCGCAGACTAAATTCCAGTGCAGTAGCCTGGTGTCCGCCGCTCTTTCTGCATTGTCTACTTGTGTTTTCATATGGTAAAGGGTCTGACCGCAGGCAAAAGCACAATAATGCAAATAAGAAAATAAATACAATTTTCTCTTTTAATAGTATTTATTAACATATACTAACAATTATGAGGTCAACCATGTCGCAGACTAAAATCCAGTGCAATTGGCTGGTGTTCGCAGCTCTCTCGGCATTGTCACCTAACGTCTTCATATAGTAATGGGAGTGACCGCAGGTAAACGCACAATAATGCAAATATGAAAATAAATGCAATTTTCTCTTTTAAATGGTATTTATTATCATATACTACCAATTAGGAGGTCAACCACATCGTAGACTAAACTCCACTGCATTTGGCTCATGTCCGCAGCTCTCTTTGCATTGTTTCCTAGGGTCTTCATATAGTAATGGAAGTGACTGCAGGCAAACGCACAATAATGTAAATACGAAAATAAATGCAATCTTCTCTTTTAAAAAGTATTTATTATCATATACTAACAATTAAAAGGTCAACCACATTGCGGACTAAACTCCAGCACAGTTGTCTGGTGTCCGCAGCAAACTCTCCTTTGTCTCCTAGGGTCTTCATATAGTAATGAGAGAGACTGCAGTCAAACGTACAATAATGGAAATAAGAAAATAAATGCAATTTTCTGTTTTAAATATTATTCATTATCATATACTAACAATTAAGAGGTCAACCACGTCGCAGACTAAACTCCAGT
Organism: Locusta migratoria; assembly: GCA_026315105.1. Lineage (NCBI taxonomy): Eukaryota > Metazoa > Arthropoda > Insecta > Orthoptera > Acrididae > Locusta > Locusta migratoria. Next base: position 943,692 of record JAOYRU010000298.1, read on the forward strand.
GCATTTGGCTGGTTTCCGCAGCTGTCTCTGCATTGTGTCCTAGATTCTTCATATAGTAATGGGAATTACCGCAGGCAAACGCACAATATTGCAAATAAGAAAATAAATGCAATTTTCCCTTTTAAATAGTATTTTATATCATATACTAACAATTATGTGGTCAACCACATCGCAGACTAAAATCTAGTGCAGATGGCTGGTGTTCGCAGCTCTCTCTGTATTGTCTCGTGGGGTTTTCATATAGCAATGGGAATGACTGAAAGCAAATGAACAATAATACAAATAAGAAAATAAATGCAGTTTTCTCCTTTAAATAGTATTTATTATCATATACTGACAATTAAAAGGTCAACCACATCGCAGACTAAACTCCAGTGGAGTTGGCTGGCTTCCGCAGTTCTCTCGGCAATGTCTCTTACGGTCTTCATATATTAATGAAAGTGACTGGAGGCAAACACACGATAATGCAAATTCGGAAATAATAGGAATTTTCTCTTCTAAAACATATTTATTATCATATACTAACAATTAAGATGTCAACCACATCGCAGACTAAACTTCAGTGCAGTTGGCTGGTGTCCGCAGCTCTCTTTGCATCGTCTCCTAGGGTCTTCATATAGTAAAGGGAATGACCGCAGGCAAACACACAATAATGCAAATACGAAAATAAATGCAATTCTCTTTTTAAATAGTATTTTTTACCATATACTAACAATTAAGTGGTCACCCACATCACAGACTAAACTCCAGTGCAGTTGGCTGGTGTCCGCAGCTGTCTCTGCATTGTCTCCTAGGGTCTTCATATAGTAATGGGAGTGACTGCAGGCAAACGCACAATAATGCAAATATGAAAATAAATGCAATTTTCTCTTTTTAAGTAGTATTTATTATAAAAAACCAACAATTAAGAGGTCACCCTCATCGCAGACTAACCTCCAGGGCATTTGGCTGGTGTCCACAGCTCTCTCTGCATTGTCTCCTATGGTTTTCATACAGTAATGGTTGTGACCGCAGGTAAACGCACAATAATGCAAATAAGAAAATTAATGCAATTTTCTCTTTTAAAAATTATATATTATCATATACTAACAATTAAGAGGTCAACCACATCACATACTAAGCTCCAGTGCATTTGGGTGGTGTCCGCAGCTCTCTCTCCATTGGCTAATAGGGTCTTCATATAGTAATGGGAGTGATCGCATGCAAACGCACAATAATGCAAATAAAAGATAAGTCCAATTTTCTCTTTTAAATAGTATTTATTATCATATACCAACAATTAAGGGGTCAACAACATTTTAGACTAAACTCCAATGCAGTTGGCTGGTGTCCGCAGCTCTTTCTGCATTGTCTCCCTGGGTTTTCATATAATAATGGGAGAGACCGCAAGCAAACCCACAACTATGCAAAAAAGAAAATAAATGCAATCTTCTCTTTTAATTATTATGTATTATCATAAACTAAAAATTAAGGGGCAACCTCATCGCAATTTTCTCTTTTAAATAGTATTTATTATCATATAATAACAATTAAGAGGTCAACTACGTCGCAGACTAAACTGCGGTGCATTTAGCTGGTGTCCGCAGTTCAATCTGAATTGTCTCATAGGGTATTCATATATTAATGGGAGGGACCGCAGGCAAATGCACGATAATGCAAATAAGAAAATAAATGCAATTTTCTCTTTTAAATAGCATTTAGTATCATATACTAACAATTACGAACTCAACCTCGTCGCAGACTAAACACGAGTGCAGTTGACTGGTGTCCACAGCTCTCTCTGCATTTTCTCCTAGGGTCTTCATATAGTAATGGGAGTCACCCCAGGCAAACGCACAATAATGCAAATAAGAAAATAAATGCAATTTTTTCTTCTAAAACTATTTATTGTCATATACTAACAATTAAGATTTCAATTGTTGTGAACCCTGGCAAACACACAATAATGCAAATAAGAAAATAAATGCAATTTTCTCTTTTAAATCGTATTTTTTATCATAAAGTAACAATTAAGAAGTCAACCACGTCGCAGACTAAACTTCTGTGCAGTTGGCTGGTGTCCGCAGCTCTCTCTGCCTTTTTTCCTATGGTCTTCATATAGTAATGGGTGTGATTGCAGGCAAACGCATAATAATGCAAATAAGAAAATAAATGCAATCTTCTCTTTTAAATAGTATTTATTATCATATACTAAAAATTAAGGGGTCAACCACATCGCAGACTAAACTCCATTGCAGTTGGTAGGTGACCGCATCTCTCTCTGTTTTGTCTTGTAGTGTTTTCATATAGTAATGGGAGGTACCACCGGCAAACAAACAATAATGCAAATAAGATAATAAATACAATTTTTCTTTTAAATGTAATTTATTATTATATACTAACAATTAATAGGTCAACCACTTCGCAGACTGTACTACAGTGCAGTGGGCTGGTGTCCGCAGCTCTCTCTGTATTGTCTCCTAGGGTCTTCATATAGTAATGGGAGTGACCGCAGGCAAACGACAATAAGGCAAATAAGAAAATAAATGCAATTTTCTCTTTTAAATCGTATTTATGCAGTCTAAACGCCAGTGCAGTTGGCTGGTCTCCTCAGCTCTCTCTGAATTGTCTCGTAGCGTTTTCATATAGTAATGGGAGTGACCGCAGACAAACGAACGTTAATGCAAATAAGAAAATAAATGCAATTTTCTCTTTTAAATAGTATTTATTGTTGTTGTTGTTGTTGTTGTTAGGTTGTTTAAGGGGGACAAAACTACAATGGTCATCAGTCCCCCATTCCACCTCTAGGCGACAAAAGTAAAACCATACACGTGAAAGATATCACGCACAGAGTTTAAAATTGCGATGTGGGAGAGGAGTCCCACCGAGTCCATAAAACATAATCAAGAATAACAGGACAAAATGAAGAGACGGTCACACAAACACAACTTACAACAAATAAACCGTTGGTCGTCGTTGACCGACCATAAGAATAAAAAAAAGGAAAAGTCAACCACTCGGTAACACACAGAAATCTCCAGTTAGAGCGAATGATAAAAACCCCCTGCTCATATAAAACGTAAAACTGTATCTGCCATTGCAGCATCGTCACCTAAAACATCTGATAAAACGGCAGGCAGGTTAAAATTCTGACGCAAAGCAGCTAAAACGGGGCAGTCCAACAATATGTGGACGATTGTCAGACGGGAGCCGCACCGACATTGGGCTGGGTCCTCACCCCGAAGGAGATGACCATGGGTGAGCCATGTATGCCCAATGCGGAGGCGACACAAGACCACTGAGTCCCGTTGTGAACCGCGCATGGAGGAGCGCCATGCAACCGTCGTTTGCTTGACCACCCGGAGCTTGTTGGGCGTGCGCAGGCTACGCCACTCAGTATCCCAAAGCTGACGTACTCGCTGGCGCAACAACGAACGGAGATCAGAAACCGGGAGGCCGATCTCTAGACAGGATAGACCAACTGCCTGCTTGGCAAGCCTGTCAACACGTTCATTGCCCGGGATACCAACATGACCCGGAGACCAGATGAACGTCACTGATCGGCCAGACAGTTCAACGGAACGAAGCGTCTCCTGTATGGCCAACACCAGGGGAGACCGTGGGTAACACTGCTCCAGAGCTCGGAGGCTGCTCAGGGAGTCGCTGCAAACGACAAAAGACTCGCCTGAGCAAGACCGGATATGCGTGAGAGCTCTGTGAATGGCCACCAGCTCTGCAGTGTAAACACTGCAGCCATTCGGCCGAGAGTGCTGTTCCACATGGGCACCATGAGTATATGCAAATCCCACACAGCCATCAACCATGGAACCATCTGTGTAGATCAGGTCATATCCACGGAATTCCGCTACGATAGCCGAGAACTGACGGCGGAGCGCCTCCAGTGGAACTGAGTCTTTGGGCCCCTGGGCCAAGGCCAGCCGAGTAGACGGCCTTGGCAAACACCACGGAGGTGTACGGGCACGGACCCGATAGGAAGATGGAAGGGGAGAAGACTCAAGCTCCAGCAGGAGGGACTGAACCCGATAGGCAATCGTATGACCTGATCTGGAACGTCGCTGATGGGCACGGACTACCACATAAGGAAAGAGGAGACGATGGTTCGGGTGGCCTGGGGAGCAATACACATGGGCTGCGTAAGCCGCAAGTATGTGTTGGCGGCAGATCCCCAAGGGTGGAACCCCAGCCTCCACTAGTAAGCTGTTCACTGGGCTGGTGCGGAAGGCACCCGTCGCGATGCGAACCCCACAGTTGTGAATGGGGTCCAGGAGATGCAGTGCCGAAGGTGCCGCAGACCCATAGGCAATGCACCCAAAATCAAGACGGGACTGCACCAGCGCCGTGTAAAGCTGCAACAGTGTCGAGCGATCAGCACCCCAGGTCGTATGACCCAGGTGGCGGAGAAGGTTGAGATGGCACCAGCACTTCCGTTTCAGCTGACGAATGTGGGGGAGCCACGTCAGCGGGGCGTCAAAGACCAGTCTTAAAAACGGTAAGTTTCCACTACCATAAGTGGTTCATCATTCAGATAAAGTTCAGGGTGTGGGTGGACGGTCCGACGCCGGCAGAAGTGCATCACTCTTGTCTTGGAGGCAGAAAACTGAAAGCCATGGGTAAGCGCCCAGTTCTGCGCCTTCCGAATAGCACCTTGCAACCTGCGCTCGGCAACTTGGGTGCTGGAGGAACTAAAAGAGAGACAAAAGTCGTCAGCATAAAGAGAGGGGGACACCGACGATCCAACCGCTGCTGCTAAACCGTTGATGGCGATTAAAAATAATGGGATGCTTAAAACGGAACCCTGAGGAACCCCATTTTCCTGGACATGAGAGGAGCTCAGAGAAGCACCAATGTGAACACGAAAGGTACGGACGGCTAAAAAATTCTGAATAAAAATCGGTAGGGAGCCCCGGAGGCCCCAGTCATATAAAGTGTTGAGGATGTGTCGTCGCCAGGTTGTATCGTATGCTTTGTGCATATCGAAGAAGACGGCAACGAGGTGTTGGCGCCAGGAAAAGGCTGTGCGGATTGCAGACTCGAGGTACACCAGATTATCGGTGGTAGATCGACCCTGGCGAAAACCGCCCTGGCACGGAGCCAATAATCCTCGAGTCTCAAGAATCCAACACAACCGCCGACTGACCATCCGCTCCAACAGTTTGCAGGGCACGTTAGTCAGGTTAATGGGCCGATAGCTATCCAAGGAAAGAGGATGTTTGTCGGGCTTAAGCACTGGGATGTTGATACTCTCCCGCCACTGTGACGGGAAAACACCATCACACCAAATGCGGTTATAGACCGCAAGTAGATTACGCCGACTATCTGCTGAGAGATGTTGCAGCGTGTTGCTATGGATGCTATCAGGCCCAGGCGCCGTGTTAGGACATTGTTGAAGAGCACTGAGGAGCTCACACTCTGTAAAAGGAGTGTTGTTGAGATTCAGAGCGGCTGGTACGAAAGGAGAGAGACTGGCGTTCTACCCTCTCCTTTACTGCACGGAAGGCTGGTGGATAATTTGCAGAGGCAAAGGCACGAGCATAATGCTTGGCAAACATCTCTGCAAGAGTGGCCGGGTCCGTACATAGGACTCCATTTGTGGAGATGCCAGGGATTCCCGATGTAGTCTGTATTCCCTGTAGCCACCTGATCTTACTCCAGACTGCGAGGCTGAGGTACCTGTCCCAATAGTGGAAACGTACCTCTCCCAGCACTCCCGTTTCCGTCTTCTTATAAGCTGGCGAGCACGAGCGCGAAGCCGTTTAAAATTGATGATGTGCTCCTGAGAGGGGTGCCGTTTGTATCGCTGTAAGGCCCACCTGCGGTCTTTAATGGCCTCAGCGATCTCTGGCAACCACCACGGCACTGTCTTACACCGTGGGCACCCTGATGTATGCGGAATGGTTGCGTTCGCAGCAGAAATGATGGAATGTGTGGCGCTCTCGACCTCCACATCGATTTCCTCGAGTGGGGGAGGGCCAACGATGGCAGCAGAAGCTTAGTCTTCCCAGTTAGCCCTGTGCAGAACCCACCTAGGTGGGCGCGCTGGGGACTCGCGTTGTGGGAGTGACAAAAAGACAGGGAAATGGTCACTGCCACACAAGTCATCATGGGCTCTCCAGTGAACAGATGGTGGAAGGCCGTGGCTGCAGATCGACAGATCAATGGCCGAAAATGTGCCATGTGCCACACTAAAGTGTGTGGGGGCACCTGTATTTAAGAGGCAGAGGTCGAGTTGAGTTAGGAAATCCTCGACAACCCTGCTGTGACCTGAGATCGTAGAACCACCCCACAAGGGACTGTGGGCATTGAAGTCGCCCAACAGTAAGAAAGGTGGGGGTAGTTGAGCAACGAGTGCAGCCAAGACGTTCACAGATATGTCACCATCTGGCGGCAAGTAGATACTGCAGATGGTAAACTCCCATGTGGTCCTCACCCTGACAGCCACTGCTTCTAATGGTGTTCGAAGGGGCATGGGTTCACTATACACAGAGGTGAGGACATAAACACACACTCCACCTGAGACCCGGTTATATGAGCTACGGTTGCAGTAAAATCCCCTGTAGCCACGAAGGGCAGGGGTCCGCATTGCTGGAAACCAAGTTTCCTGAAGAGCAATGCAGAGAGCAGGTGTCGTGCTCAGAAGCTGCCGTAGCTCAGCCAGGTGGGAAAAGAAACCGCCGCAGTTCCACTGGAGAATGACATTGTTCGAGTGCTGGGAACACATGAATGAGACAAATGAGCGGGTCATACCTCAGCATCACTTGCATCCACCGATGGAGGTTTATCAGTTTCAGTCACCGGTTTGTCAAGGGCGTCCCCGAGAGCGAGGTCCTCGGGTGACGCAAGAATCTCCACCTCATCCTCAGAAGTAGAGGCGGAGGCAGAGGGGAGTGGTGGCACTGAAGCCACCGTGGATTCTTGTGATTGGCCTTTCTTTGGCCTTTGTTTTCCCCCTCCGTTCCCTCGGGGGCTTCGCCGGTGGGAGGTGCTCCTCGGACTCAGCCACAGGGACTGAGGAGGAGGGCGAAGCCCTACGACCAGCAGTCTGCGAGCGCGCCCGCTGCTGGTTAGTGTCACTACCGACACTGGCGGAAGGGAGCATCCCAAGGGACCCCTTCCGTGTGAGGGAAGCCGGAGAAGGTTGTTCTTTCTCCGGCGGAGAGGTGGTAGCTGATCCCGAGGCTTTCGCCTTGGGAGCTTTGGATGGATGGCCCCCAACCTCCGTGGGGGCAGGCTTAGGTTGGCGGCCCTGCGGGCCCACAGGAACAGAGGAAGTAGAAACTACTGTCGCCGCCAAGGAGAGTGGCGACGACGTCACTGCTGCGAACGTTTTTGTCATTGTTACCGGGTGCAAACGATCAAACTTTTTCTTGGCCTCATTATAGGATATACGGTCCAGGGTTTTATACTCCATACTTTTCCGCTCCCATTGAAGTGCGGGACATTGTGACGAGCAGGGAGGATGGTTCTGACCACAGTTGACGCAGATGGGAGGCGGAGTACATGAGGCGGCCGGATGTGCTGGATGCCCGCAGTCCCTACATGTAGCACTGGACATACAATGGGAAGACATGTGGCCGAACTTCCAGCATTGGAAGCACCGCACAGGGGGAGGAATATAAGGCCGCACATCAACACGGTAAACCATCACCTTGACCTTTTCGGGCAACGTATCACCCTCAAAGGCCAAGATGAAGGCACCAGTTGCGACCCTATTATCCTTTGGGCCCCTATGGATGCGCCGGACAAAATGAACGCCTCGTCATTCAAAGTTCGTCCGTAGCTCGTCGTCTGTCTGGAGCAACAAATCCCGGTGGAAAATTACTCCCTGAACCATATTCAGCGACTTGTGGGGAGTGATGGTCACCGCAACGTCACCCAGCTTGTCACAAGCGAGTAGCGCCCGTGACTGGGCTGGGGATGCTGTGTGGATGAGTACAGACCCGTTGCGCATTTTAGAAATGGAGTCCAATTCCCCAAACCTGTCCTCCAGGTGGTCAACAAAGAACTGAGGCTTCACTGCCATAAAAGATTCCCCATCAGTCCTTGTACACACTAAATATCGAGGTGAATATTGCTCATTTCCGGTAGCAGCCCTGCGTTCCTCCCAGGGTGTGGCCAAGGAAGGAAACGACTTGGGGTCATAAGAAGAGGCATGAAACTTCCCACGCTTAGAGACGGTGGTTGTACGTCCACTAATGTGTTCTTTTGCTCATTTCATTTCGTTCCCACGAGCAGCTAGGGATCTAAAGGTCCACCCAGACAGAGCCCCGCTTGCCTGGGTAAGCCTTATACAACTGAGGTGCGGCAGGTTCCTCAGAGATTGCTCGCTAGCGGCTGTTCAACCTCAACAGCCATTCATCTCCTCGGCACGTAGCACACCTAGAGATTGAGGTTTTTTTTATAGAGGTTTGTACCGTCCTCGCGACCCGGGCGATTAAGCCAAGATCCCCGGGCTCTGAGACGTACAACGTTCCACCGTCGCGCCGAACGATGGTCGTTGAAGCACGCACATTGCTTACGGTGTAGCGGACTGTTGGTGCGACACAGCCCACAGCTCAGGACCCCGGGTTCGCCAAGCCCGTACTCAGCAAATTAATGCTGAGCCCCTGAGGGGTAGTATTAATTATCATATATTGAACAAATAAGAGGTCAACTACATCACAGACTAAACTACGGTGCAGTTGGCTGGTGTCCTCAGCCCTCTCTTTATTGTCTCGTAGTGTTTTCATATAGTAATGGGAATGAGTGCAGGCAACAGCACAATAATGAAAGGAAGAAAATAAATGCAATTTTCTCTTTTAAATAGTATTTATTATGATATACTAACAATTAGAGGTCACCTACATCGCAGACAAAACTCCAGTCCAATTGGATTGTGTTCGCAGCTCTCTCTGCGTTGTCTCCTAAGTTCTTCATGTAGTAATGGGAGTGACTGTAGGCAAATGGACAATAATGCAACTAAGATGTTGTTGTTGTTGGGTATTGAGGGGACTAAACATTTGGTCATCAGTCCCCTGTTACTAGCTCAGAGTCCACTGCCATTAACGACAAAATTAAACAAAGCTGCAAATAAGAAAATAAATGCAATTTTCTCTTTAAAGTAGTATATTTTATCATATATTAACAATTAAGAGGTCATCCACATCGCAGACTAAACTCCAGTGCATTTGGGTGGTGTCTGCAGCTCTCTCTCCATTGTCTAATAGGGTCTTCATATAGTAATGGGAGTGATCGCATGCAAACGTACAATAATGCAAATAAAAAATAAGTCCAATTTTTCCTTTTAAATATTATTTATTATCATATATTATCAATTTAGGGGTATACAACATTTCAGACTAAACTCCAATGCAGTTGGCTGGTATCCGCAGCTCTCTCTGCATTGTCTCCTAGAATCTTCATACAGTAATTTGAGTGACCGCAAGAAAACGCCCAATAATGCAAATAAGAAAATAAATGCAATTTTCTTATTTAAATAGTATTTATTATCATATACTAACAATTAAGAAGTCAACCACATCACACACTAAACTTCAGTGCAGTTGGCTTGTGTCTGCAGCTCTCTTTCCATTACCTCCCAGGATCTTCATATAGTAATGGGAGTGACCGCAAGCAAACACACAATTATGCAAATAAGAAAAGAAATGCAATTTAGTCTTTTAAATAGTATTTATTATTATATACTATCATTAAGAGGTCAAACACGTCGGAGACTAAACTCCAGTGCATTGTGCTGGTGTCCTCAGTTCTCTCTGTATTGTCTTGTAGGGTTTTCATATTTGTAATGGGAGTGACCGCAGACAAACGAACATTACTGCAAATAAGAAAATAAATGAAAATTTCTTTTTTAAATAGTATTTATTAGCATATACTAACAAATAAGAGGTCCACCACATCGCAGATTAATCTCCAGTGCAGTTTGCTGGTGTCCGCAGCTCTCTCTGCATTTTTTCCTAGGGCCTTCATATAGGAATGGGTGTGATCGCAGGCAAACGCATAATAATACAAATAAGAAAATAAATGCAATCTTTTCTTTTAAATAGTATTTATTATCATATACTGAAAATTAAGCGGTCAACCACATCGCAGTCTAAACTCCAGTGCAGTTGGCTGGTGTCCTCAGCTCTAACTGCATTGTCTCCTATTTTCCTCATATAGTAATGGGAGTGACAGCAGGCAGAGGCACAATAATGTAAATAAGAAAATATATACATTTTTGCTTTTAAATAGTATTTATTATCATATACTCACAATTAGGACGTCAACCACATTGTAGACTATACTCCAGTGCATTTGGCTGGTGTCCACAGCTCTCTCTGCATTAGCTCTTGGGGTCTTCATATACTAATGGGAGTGACTGCAGGAAAACGCAGAATAATGCAAATAAGAAAATAAATGCAATTTTCTCTTTTAAATAGTATTTATTATCGTATAGTAACAATTTATAGGTCAACCACATCGCAGACTCAACCACAGTGCAGTTGGCTGGTGTCCGCAGCTCTCTTTGCATTGCCTCCTAGGGTTTTCATACAGTAATGGGAGTAACCGCAAGCAAACGGACAATAATACAAATAAGAAAATAAATGCAATTTTCTCTTTCAAATCTTATTTATTATCTTATACTAGCAATTAAGAGGTCAACCATGATGCAGACTAAACTCCAGTGCAGTTGGCTGGTGTCCGTAGCTCTCTCTGTATTGTATCCTATGGTCTTCATATAGTATTGGGAATGAACGCAGGCAAACGCACACTAACTCAAATAAGAAAATGAAAGCAATTTTCTCTTTTAAATATTATTTATTATCAAATACTAACAACTTCCGGGTCAACCACATTGCAGACTAAACTCCAGTGCAGTTGGCTGGTGTCGACTGCCCACTCTGCATTGTCTCCTAGGGTCTTCATATTGTAATGTTAGTGACCGCAGGCAAACGCACAATAATGCAAATAAGAACAGAAATGCATTTTTTTCTTTTATTAGTTTTTATTATCATACACTAACAATTAAGAGGTCACCCACATCGCAGACTAAACTCCAATGCCGTTGGCTGGTGTCCGCAGCTCTCTGTGCATTGTCTCCTAGGGTCTTCATATTGTAATGGGAGTGACCACAGGCAAATGCACAATAATGCAAATAAGAAAATAAATGAAATTTTCTCTTTTAAATAGTATTTATGCAGACTAAAATCCAGTGCAGTTGGCAGGCATGGGCACCTTTCTCTGCATTGTCTCCTAGGTTGTGTAGAGTGTGTTCGCAGGCAAACACACAATAATGCAAATAAGAAAATAACGCAATTTTCTCTTTTGAATAGTATTTATTATCATATACTAACAACTAAGAGGTCAACCACATCGCAGACTAATCTCCAGTGCATTTGGCTGGTGTCCGCAGCTCGCTCTCCATTGTCTCCTAGGGTCTTCATATAGTAAAGGGAGTGTCCGCAGGCAAATGCTCAATAATGCAAATAAGTAAATGAATGCAACTTTCTTCTTTAAATAGTGTTTATTATCATATACTAACAATTAAGATATAAAATATATCATAGACTATACTCCAGTGCAGTTGGCTGGAGTCCACAGCTCTCTCTGCATTGTCTCCTAAGGTATTCATATAAAACTTGCGAGGGACCACATGGAAATGCACAATAATGCAAATAAGAAAATAAATGCAATTTTCTCTTTTAAACAGTATTTATTATCATATACTACCAATTAAGAGGTCAACCACGTCACAGACTATACTCCAATGCAGTTGGCTGGTGTCCACAGCTCTCTCTGCTTTGTCTCCAAGGGTCTTCATATAGTAATAGGAGTGACTGCAGGCAAACGTGAGTTAACAAACAATGATGCAAATAAAAAAATAAATGCAACTTTCTCTTTTAAATATTATTTTTTATCATCAAGTAACAATTAAGAAGTCAACCATGTTACAGACTAACCTCCAGTGCAGGTGGCTGGTGTCCGCAGCTCTCTCTGCATTTTCTCCTACGGTCTTCATACAGTAATGGGAATGAACGCAGGCAATCGCACAATAATGAAAATATGAAAATAAATGCAATTTTCTGTTTTAAATAGTATTTATTATCATATACAAACAATTAAGAGGACAACAACATGGCAAACTAACTTGCAGTGCAGTTAGCTGGTGTCCACAGCTCTCTCAGCATTGTCACCTAGGGTCTTCATATAATAATGGGAGTGACCGCAGGCAAAGGCACAATAATGCAAATAAGAAAATATATGCAATTTTCTCTTTTAAATAGTATTTATTATCATTTAATCACAATTAGGAGGCCAAACACATCGCAGACTAAATTCCAGTTCAGTTGGCTGGTGTCCACAGCTCTCTCAGCATTGTCACCTAGGGTCTTCATATATTAATGGGAGTGTTGCAGGTAAATTCACAATAATGCAAATAAGAAATTAAAGGTTGGTTGGTTGGTTGGTTTGATGTTTTAGGGGGACAAAACTGGGGATGTCATCAGTCCCCCATTCCATCAAAGAGCGAGAGAAGTGTGGAAACACTGTAAAGTCCGCCCACAGTTAAAACCGCTACGGGAGGAAAAACCCCACTCAATCAATAAAAAGGAAACAAATTCGACAAAGAACAACAAAGCAGGAGACAACACGAAAGGACACAATCACACGGAAACAGCAAACAAGTGCGGAAGTAAAATGACAAAGCCAAAGTTCGTGGTTGACCGACCATGAAAATAAAATAGGAACGGTCTGCCACGGGGCAACACAAGCTTCATATAGAATTGTAAAAGCCGCTGTCACGAATAAAATCTAAAACAGAATCAGCCAAAATGACATCGTTGCGTAAAACTTCAGATAAAATTACAGGAAAATTAAAATCCCACCGCAGGGCGGCTAAAAGATGGCAGTCCATCAAAATGTGGGCCACCGTCAAGGGACAGCCAAAACGGCAATGAGGTGGGTCCTCACCCCGAAGGAGATGTCCATGGGTGAGCCACGTGTGCCCAATGCGGAGGCGACACAAAACCACCGAATCCCTGCGAGAGGCACGTATTGAAGAGCGACATGCAGTTGTAGTCTCCTTGACAATCCGAAGCTTGTTGGGAGTGCTCAGGTTGCGCCATTCAGCATCCCAGAGCTGTTGTACCCGACGGCGCAACAAGGTACGGAGATCTGAAGCTGGGAGGCCGATCTCTAAGACAGGGGCATTAACCGCCTGTTTGGCAAGCCCATCAGCACGTTCGTTGCCTGGGATGCAAACGTGACCCGGAGACCAAAGGAACACCACTGATCTGCCAGACTGAACAAGGGCAAAAACAGCCACTCGGATGGCCATCACCAATGGCGAACATGGATAACACTGTTCCAGAGTGCGTAAACTACTCAGGGAGTCACTACAAAGAAGGAAAGACTCACCTGAGCAGGAATGCATATGCTCAAGAGCACGGAAGATGGCCACCAGTTATGCAGTATGAACACTGCAGCCTTCTGGCAGGGAAAGCTGCTCAACATGGTCACCATGTACGTAGGCAAGGCCAATGCGGCCGTTTACCATCGAGCCGTCCGTATAAGCAATGTCGTAGCTGGGGTGCTCAGCAACGACAGCAAGAAACTGGCGACGGAGAGCCTCAGGGGGAAGCGAGTCCTTGCGCCCATGGGCCAAGTCTAAACAAAGACATGGCCGTGGCAGGCACCATGGAGGTGTGGGTGAATGGGCCCGAAACGTGGGTGGGAGAGGATAGGACTCAAGCTCCCCCAGGAGGGATTGCACGCGGACGGCTATTGTGTGTCCTGACCTTGGGCGCTGCTGCTGGTGACGAACATCCGCAGTAGAAAAAAGTAGGCAGTAGTTAGGATGTCCTTCTGAACAGTACACGCGGGCTGCATAAGCTGTCAACAGTTGCTGGCGGCGGACCCGTAGCGGGGGGAACCCGGCCTCCGCTAGAAGACTGGCCACAGGGCTGGTTCAGAAGGCTCCCGTCGCAATTCGAACCCCACAGTGGTGAACAGGGTCCAATAAGCGCAACGCTGAAGGTGCTGCAGAGCCATAAGCAAGGCATCCATAATCTATGCGCGAGAGCACCAAGGCCATATAGAGCCGCAGCAGGGTGGAGCGGTCAGCTCCCCATGCGGTATGGCCCAAACATCGAAGGGCGTTGAGATGTCGACCGCACTCCTGTTTTAGAGAACGAATATGAGGGAGCCAGGTCAGTCGGGCATCAAAGGTCAGGCCTAAGAATCGGTGGGTGTCCACGACAGGAAGCAGTTGGCCGTCAAAATAGAGTTCAAAGTGGGGGTGCACCGTCCGACGCCGACAAAAGTGCATCACACGTGTTTTGCCGGTGGAAAACTGGAAGCCATGATGCTGGGCCCACGTGTGAGCCTGGCGGATGGCCGCCTGGAGTTGGCGTTCAGCAGCACTTGTTGTGGTGGAGCAGAAAGATATGCAAAAATCATCGGCATACAGGGAAGGAGACACCGATGACCCCACAGCTGCAGCCAGGCCATTAATGGCCACCAAAAACAGTGAGACACTCAGCACAGACCCCTGTGGGACCCCATTTTCTTGGATATGGGGCGAACTATGGGCAACACCGACTCGGACCCGAAACGTGCGGAGTCGGAGGAAATTTGCAATGAAGATGGGAAGTGACCCCCGAAGGCCCCACTCATGCAGCGTAGCGAGGATGTGACGCCGCCATGTGGTATCGTAGGCCTTCTGAAGGTCAAAGAAAACTGCAATGAGGTGCTGACGATGGGAAAAAGCTGTCCGAACCGCTGACTCCAGGCACACCAGATTATCCATCGTAGAACGACCCTGGCGAAATCCACCCTGCGATGGCGCCAGAAGGCCTCGTGACTCGAGCACCCAAGTCAAGCGACGTGCGACCATACGTTCGAGCAACTTTCAGAGAACGTTGGTCAGGCAGATGGGATGATAACTGTCAACCTCCAGTGGGTCCCTGCCAGGCTTCAGCACCGGTATGACGACGGCTTCCCGCCACTGGGACGGAAACTCGCCACCACCCCAAATGCGGTTGAATATCTCAAGGACATGGCGCTGAGAATCCCGCGAGAGGTGTTTCAGCATCTGTGCGTGGACACGGTCGGGACCGGGAGCCGTATCTGGGCAATTGGCCAAGGCACTAAGCAGCTCACTTTCGGTAAATGGGGCATTGTAGGACTTCCGACGGCGCGTTGCAAAGGAGAGGCGCCATAGAGGCGCCTGATCTTAGTCCACACCTGAGATGGAGAGACACGAGAACCTAACGTCGAGACATATTGCTCCCAACATTCTTGTTTGGCTCGTTTGATGAGTTGCCGAGCCTTGGCACGAAGTCGCTTGAAAGCGATGAGGTTGGCCACTGATGGGTGCCGCTTGTGACGCTGAAGAGCTCGCCTACGTTCTCTGATTGTGGCAGCGATTTCCGGCGACCACCAGGGCATGGACCTCTGCCGGGACGAACCAGAAGAAGACGGGATTGCAGACTGAGCTGCAGAGACAATGACGTCTGTTAAATTATCGACCACCATATCAATGTTAGTGTCCGGCAAATAGCGAACAGTGGCAGCAGTTGTAAATGCACCCCAGTTAAGAGCCCAACGGGGCAAACGGCTAGGGCAATGACGCTGGGGCAGTGACAAAAAAATCGGAAAGTGGTCACTGCCACACAAGTCGTCATGCACTCTCCAATGAAGAGATGGTACGAGGCCAGGGCTGCAAATAGAGAGGTCGATGGCCGAGTAGGTGCCGTGTGCCACACTGAAATGCGTGGGAGCACCTGAATTTAAAATACAAACGTCGAGCTGGGAGACAAGATTTTCAATCTCCCTACCTCTGCCAGTAGTCATGTCGCCACCCCACAAAGGGTTATGGGCGTTGAAATCGCCCATGATGAGGAAGGGTGGGGGGAGCTGAGCAATCAGTGCAGCTAACACGTGGCAGGGTACTGCACCATCAGGTGGAAGATAAACACTGCAGGCGGTTATAGCTAGTGGTGTCCTGATCCGAACAGCCACTGCCTCCAAAGGTGTTTGAAGGGGCACAGCTTCACCATCAGGTGGAAGATAAACACTGCAGGCGGTTATAGCTAGTGGTGTCCTGATCCGAATAGCCACTGCCTCCAAAGGTGTTTGAAGGGGCACAGCTTCACTGTAGGCAGAGTTGATGACATGAATGGAGACGCCACCAGATGCTCTGTCATATACAGGACGATTCGTGTAAAACCCACGATAGCCACGAAGGGCTGGGGTTCGCGTTGCCGGAAGCCAGGTTTCCTGGAGGGCAACGCACAGTACATGAGAAGAGCTTAAAAGTTGTTTCAGCTCTGCTAGGTGGGAAAAATAACCACCGCAATTCCACTGGAGGAAAGTACTGCCTAAGGACTGGGGAGGCATGAAAGTGATTAAGAGACGCGGTGCGCCTCACTGTCACTTGCCGCCACCCGCTGAGGGTCTGTGGTGTCCATATCCATTGCGTCTAGGGTGTCTATAAGAGCAAGGTCCTCTTTAGATGCAAGGATTTCGACCTCATTGTCTGAGTCAGAACTGGTAGCGGATGGCATCGAGGAAGCCGCCTTTGCCGTCAGCTCTTTCTCCTGAGGGACATCCTTTTTTTTCGCCCGCTCCCGCTTGGGTTTGGGCTTCGATGCTCGAGTGGGCTTCCCAGAAATGGCGTCGGATGTCGACGCAGATGGGGAGGCCCGGCTAGAAGCGGGTACTTGGACTTTGAGCCACTGGCTGACGTTTGGCTGTGACGAAACTGGCGTTTCGGAGACCTCAAGAGACCCTTTCCGTGCAGCAGTAGGTCTACTGACATCCAGGGTGTCAGACACAGTGGGAACTGCATGAGGTGGTGGAAGGGGCTCGTCAGGCCCTTTCCCTGAGGGAAGAGCCGGAGAAGGAAGACATTTCTCCGGCAGAGGGACGGGGTTCAAAGACCCCGTTGAAGGGGGAGGCAAAAGCCTCGAAGAAGAAGGTGCTCCCCCTGGCGTCTGGGGAGCAGAGATTAACTGATGGCCCAAAGGGCCCACAGAAGGTGTGATAGGGGGTCGGGAAACCGCCCTCGATGGAGGTGATGACACTGTGGCAGCAGCATATGTGGTCATCATGGATACCGGGTGGAGTTTCTCATACTTGGGGCGGGCCTCAGAGTAAGTTACGTGATCGAGGGTCTTATATTCTATGATCTTGCGCTCCCTTTGGAAAGCAGGACAGTCCGGTGAGCAAGGCGAGTGATGGCCGCTGCAGTTCACACAAGAAGGTGGTGGGGTACAAGGTGCATCGGGGTGTACAGGACGGCCACAGTCACGACAAATAGGGACTGCGTCGCAACGGGAAGACATGTGTCCAAACCGCCAGCACTTGAAACAGCGCATGGGTGGAGGGATGTACGGTCAGACATCACATCTGTATACCATCACCTTGACCTTCTTGGGCAAGGTATCGCCGTCGAAGGCCAAGATGAAGGCCCCGGTTGCCACTCTATTGTCTTTTGGACCCCGAAAGACACGGCGGACGAAATGGACACCGCGTCGTTGCAGATTTTCGCGCAACTCCTCATCAGACTGCAGCAAGAGGTCACGGTGGAAAATGACTCCCTGCACCAGATTCAAAGTCTTATGTGCCGTTACAGACAGTGGCACGTCGCCCAGCGTGGTGCACGTGAGCAAGGCACGAGACTGTGCAGGGGACTCTGCCTGTATAAGAATAGACCCGTCTCGCATCTTGGAAATTCCCGCAACCTCACCGAACTTGTCCTCTATATGTTCAACAAAGCACATGGGCTTGGGTGCCTGGAAGGATCCCCCATCTGTCCTAGTGCATACCAGAAATTTCGGGACATACGACTCGTTAGGTTGATCCCCACGTTCCCGCCAAGAAGAAGTCAGGGAAGGAAACTATGAGGGATCATAAGTAACTGCATTGAACTTTCCCCGCTTAGAGACACCTGTCTGACCAGGATTTTGGTGGCTGGATTTATTTCGCTTCATCGCGAATCATCCGCCCCGATGCCACCCACTCCGAACAGGGGCTCTCCTCATGGGCGCCACCCAGCCACAGCAACGTCACCTGGCAGGATGACCGTTGCCGGGAGTCCTGATGCTCCACGGTGACAAGCATCTACTCCTAGGCCTGCATGAGGAGCTTACAGCTCTGGCATCGGTAGAGCGATACCTGCGTTGTCAGGGGGCTACAGCCAAGAGGGTACATGACGACCCCACCACAACGGACTGGCTACCGTGTTGGCTTTCTGGCGCTATGTGAACCATCATAATCGAGAGTGCTGAGATATCGGTGCACAATGGACGCGACTTGCATGAAAAAGAGATGGCATCCCCGATGGCAGAATAGAAGCTGCAGTCGCAAGTCCATTCCATGATGTTGGTGTAGGATGGCATGGCACGAGAATTAAATGTAGCACCACGTAACGTGTCCTTCCCCAAATGGTTCGCTCTTCTGAAAAAATATTGAAAATAGGAGGGTCAAACCCAAATAAGGGACCTCAGACGGAAAGCCGAAAAGTATGAAGACTCCTTTTAGTCGCCTCTTACGACAGGCAGGAATACCGCGGGCCTATTCTTACCCCCGGACCCGCAGGGGGGAAGAAATTAAATGCAATTTTCTGTTTTAAATAGTATTTATTTTCATATACTAACAATTAGGAGGTCAACCACATCACAGAATAAACTCCAGTGCAGTTGGCTGGTGTCCTCAACTCTCTCTGTATTGTCTCCTAGGGTTTTCATATAGTAATGGAAGTGACCGCAGACAAATGAACGTTAATGCAAATAAGAAGGTAAATGCACTTTTCTTTTTTAAATATTATTTATTATCATTTACTCACAATTAAGAGGTCAACCACATCGCAGACTAAACTCGAGTGCAGTTGGCTGGTGTCGGCAGCTCTCTCTGAATTGTCACGTAGGGTCTTCATATAGTAATGGGAGTGAGCGCAGGCAAACGCTCAATAATGCAAATAAAAAAATTAAATCAATTTTCTCTTTTAAATTGTATTTATTATAATATACTAACAATTAAGATATCAACCATATTGCAGACTAAACTCCAGTGCAGTTGGCTGGTGTCCTCAGCTCTCTGTGCATTGTCTCCTAGGGTGTTCATATTGTAATGGGAGTGACCACAGGCAAATGCACAATAATGCAAATAAGAAAATAAATGCAATTATCTATTTAAATAGTATTTATTAGCATAATCTAAAAATTAAGAGGTCAACCACATCGCAGACTAAACTCCAGTGTAGTTGGCTGGTGTATTCAGCTCTCTTTGTATTGACTCGTAGGGATTTCATATCAACCACATCGCAGACTAAACTCCAGTGTAGTTGGCTGGTGTCCTCAGCTCCCTTTTTATTGACTCGTAGGGTCTTCATATAAAAATGGGTGTGATCACAGGCAACCACACATTTATGGAAATGAGAAAGTAAATGCAATTTTCTCTTTTAAATAGTATTTATTATCATATACTAACAAATAAGAGGTCAACCACGTCGCAGATTAAACTCCAGTGCAGTAGGCTGGTGTCCACAATTCACTCTACTTTGTCTCCTACGGTCTTCATATAGTAATGGGAGCGACCGGAGAGAAACGCACAAAAATGCAAATAAGAAAATAAAGGCAATTTTCTCTTTTAAATATTATTTTTAATCATAAAGTAACAATTACGAAGTAAACCACGTTACAGACTTGCAGGCAATCGCACTATAAATCAAATATGAAAAGGAATGCAATTTTCTGTTTTAAATAGTATTTATTATCATATACAAACAATTAAAGGGACAACAACATGGCCAACTATCTTCCAGTGCACTTAGCTGGTGTCCGTAGCTCTCTCAGCATTGTCACCTAAAGTGTTCATATATTAATGGGAGTGACCGCAGGCAATGGCACAATAATGCAAAATGCAATTTTCTCTTTTAAATCGTATTTTTAATCATATACTACCAATTAGGAAGTCAACCACATCGCAGATTAAATTCCAGTGCAGCTGGCTGGTGTCCGCAGCTCTCTCTCCAATGACTCCAGGGTCTTCATATAGTAATGGGAGTGTCCGCAGGTAAACGCTCAATAATGCAAATAAGAAAATAATTGCAATTATCTCTTTTAAATAATATTTATTATCATATATTAACAATTTGGAGGTCAACCACATTGCAGACTAAACTCCAGTGCTGTTGGCTTGTGTCCTCATCTCTCTCTGTACTGTCTCATGGTGTATTTATATAATAATGGTAGTGAGTGCAGGCAAACGCACAGTAATGCAAATAAGAAAATAAATGCAATTTTCTCTTTTAAATATTAATTACTATGGGCCAAGGAGCATCAGGTGCTGCACCACAAAACAACACTGGTCGATCTGGCCACACTGCTGCTCAGGCCGCAACAATACAGATTAGTTTAACTAGCGTATATGGCGTTTTCACTGTTTTTGACGCTTACAGCGTCTACCTTCAATTTTTCGGCAAAATGTTTTATTTAGCTGTTTATAGAATAGTCATAATTGCAGGAGCAGATGAGTTTGGTTGTATATAGTTACCATGCGCCAAGGAGCATCACGTGCTGCACCATCAAACAACACTGGTCGACCTGGCCACACTGCTGCTAAGGCCGCAACACTACAGATTAGTTCAACTAGCGTATATGGCGTTTTCTCTTTTTTCTGACGCTTACAGCACCTACCTTCAATTTTTCGGCAAAATGTTTTATTTTCCTGTTTCTATATGGTACTCCAGTTGTTTCGCCATTTGTTTAAGTAAAATAGTCATAATTTAAGGAGCAGAAGATTTTGGTTGTATATAGTTACCATGGGCCAGGGAGCATCAGGTGCTGCACCACCAACCAACACTGGCCGAGCTGGTCACACTGCTGCTCAGGCCGCAACACTACAGATTAGTTCAACTAGCGTATATGGCGTTTTCACTGTTTTTGACGCTTACAGCGGCTACCGTCATTTTTTCGGCAAAATGTTTTATTTTGCTGTTTGTAGAATACTCATAATTGCAGGAGCAGATGATTTTTGTTGTATATAGTTACTATGGGCCAAGGAGCATCAGGTGCTGCACCACCAACCAACACTGGCCGACCTGGCCACACTGCTGCTCAGGCCGCAACATTACAGATTAGTTCAACTAGCGTATATGGCGTTTTCACTGTTTTTGACGCTTACAGCGCCTACCATCATTTTTTCAGCAAAATGTTTAATTTGCTGTTTACTATGGGCCAAGGAGCATCAGGTGCTGCACCACCAAACAACACTGGTCGACCTGGCCACACTGCTGCTCTGGCCACAACACTACGGATTAGTTCAACTAGCGTATATGGCGTTTTCACTGTTTTTGACACATACAGCGCCTACCTTGAATTTTTCGGCAAAATGTTTTATTTTGCAGTTTATAGAACGGACATAATTGCAGGAGCAGATAATTTCGGATGTATATAGTTATTATGGGCCAAGGAGCATCAGGTGCTGCACCACCAACCATCACTGGTCGACCTGGCCACACTGCTGCTCAGGCCGCAACACTACAGATTAGTTACACTAGCGTATATGGCGTTTTCAATGTCTTTGACGCTTACAGCGCCTACCGTCATTTTTTCGGCAACATGTTTTATTTTGCTGTTTATAGAACTGTCATTATTGCAGGAGCAGATGATTTTGGTTGTATATAGTTACCATGGGCCAGGGAGCATCAGGTGCTGCACCACCAAACAACACTGGCCGACCTGGCAACACTGCTGCTCAGGCCGCAACAATACAGATTAGTTAAACTAGCATATATGGCGTTTTCACTTTTTTTTATGCTTACAGCGCCTACTTTCAATTTTTCGGCAAAATGTTTTATTTTGCTGTTTATAGAATAGTCATAATTGCAGGAGCAGATGATTTTGGTTGTATATAGTTACCATGGGCCAGGGAGCATCAGGTGCTGCACCACCAAACAACACTGGTCGACCTGGCCACACTGCTGCTCTGGCCACAACACTACGGATTAGTTCAACTAGCGTATATGGCGTTTTCACTGTTTTTGACACATACAGCGCCTACCTTGAATTTTTCGGCAAAATGTTTTATTTTGCAGTTTATAGAACGGACATAATTGCAGGAGCAGATAATTTCGGATGTATATAGTTATTATGGGCCAAGGAGCATCAGGTGCTGCACCACCAACCATCACTGGTCGACCTGGCCACACTGCTGCTCAGGCCGCAACACTACAGATTAGTTACACTAGCGTATATGGCGTTTTCAATGTCTTTGACGCTTACAGCGCCTACCGTCATTTTTTCGGCAACATGTTTTATTTTGCTGTTTATAGAACTGTCATTATTGCAGGAGCAGATGATTTTGGTTGTATATAGTTACCATGGGCCAGGGAGCATCAGGTGCTGCACCACCAAACAACACTGGCCGACCTGGCAACACTGCTGCTCAGGCCGCAACAATACAGATTAGTTAAACTAGCATATATGGCGTTTTCACTTTTTTTTATGCTTACAGCGCCTACTTTCAATTTTTCGGCAAAATGTTTTATTTTGCTGTTTATAGAATAGTCATAATTGCAGGAGCAGATGATTTTGGTTGTATATAGTTACCATGGGCCAAGGAGCATCAGGTGTTGCACCACTAACCAACACTGGTCGACCTGGCCACACTGCTGCTCTGGCCACAACACTACAGATTAGTTCAACTAGCGTATATGGCGTTTTCAATGTTTTTGACACATACAACACCTACCTTCAATTTTACGGCAAAATGTTTTATTTTGCTGTTTATAGAATAGTCATAATTGCAGGAGCAGATGATTTTGGTTGTATATAGTTATTATGGGCCAAGCAGCAACAGGTGCTGCACCACCAACCATCACTGGTCGACCTGGCCACACTGCTGCTCAGGCCGCAACACTACAGATTAGTTCAACAAGCGTATATGGCGTTTTCACTGTCTTTGACGCTTACAGCGCCTACCGTCATATTTTCGGCAACATGTTTTATTTTGCTGTTTATAGAACTGTCATTATTGCAGGAGCAGATGATTTTGGTTGTATATAGTTACTATAGGCCAAGGAGCATCAGGTGCTGCACCACCAACAACACTGGCCGACCTGGCCACACTGCTACTCAGGCCCCAACACTACAGATTAGTTCAACTAGCGTATATGGTGTCTTCACTGTTTTTGACGCTTACATCGCCTACCTTCAATTTTTCGGCAAAATGTTTTATTTTGCTGTTTTTACATGGTATTCCAATTTTTTGCCGTTTGTTTAAGTAAAATAGTCATAATTTAAGGACCAGTTGATTTTGGTTGTATATAGTTAACATGGGCCAGGGAACATCAGGTGCTGCACCACCAACCATCACTGGCCGACCTGGCCACACTGCTGCTCAGGCCGCAACACTACAGATTAGTTCAACTAGCGTATTTGGCGTTTTCACTGGTTTTGACGCTTACAGAGCCTACCGTCATTTTATCGGCAAAATGTTTTTTTTTTTTTTTTTGCAGGAGCAGATGATTTTGGTTGTATATAGTTACTATGGGCCAGAGAGCACCAGGTGCTGCACCACCAACCAACACTGGTCGACCTGGTCACACTGCTGCTCAGGCCGCAACACTAAAGATTAGTTCAACTAGCGTATATGGCGTTTTCACTGTTTTTGATGCTTACAAAGCCTACCTTCAATTTTTCGGCAAAATGTTTTATTTTGCTGTTTCTATATGGTATTCCAGTTTTTTTGCCGATTGTTTAAGTAAAATAGTCATAATTTAAGGAGCAGATGATTTTGGGTGTATATAGTTACCATGGGCCAAGGAGCATCAGGTGCTGCACCACCAACCAACACTGGCCGACCTGGCCACACTGCTACTCAGGCCCCAACACTACAGATTAGTTCAACTAGCGTATACGGCGTTTTCACTGTTTTTGACGCTTACAGCGCCTACCTTCATTTTTTCGGCAAAATGTTTTATTTTGCTGGTTATAGAATAGTCATAATTGCAGGAGCCAATGATTTTGGTTGTATATAGTTACTATGGGCCAAGGAGCATCAGGTGCTGCACCACCAACCAACACTGGTCGACCTGGCTACACTGCAACTCAGGCCACAACACTACAGATTAGTTCAACTAGCGTATATGGCGTTTTCACTGTGTTTGACGCTTACAGCGCATACCGTCATTTTTTCGGCACCATATTTTATTTTGCTGTTAATAGAACTGTCATAACTGCAGGAGCAGATGATTTTGGTTGTATATAGTTACTATGGGCCAAGGAGCATCTGGTGCTGCACCACCAACCATCACTGGCCGACCTGGCTACACTGCTGCTCAGGCCGCAACACTACAGATTAGTTCAACTAGCGTATATGGCGTTTTCACTGTTTTTGATGCTTACAGTGCCTACCTTCAATTTTTCGGCAAAATGTTTTATTTTGCTGTTTCAATATGGTATTCCAGTTTTTTCGCCGTTTGTTTAAGTAAAATAGTCATAATTTAAGGAGCAGATGATTTTGGTTGTATATAGTTACCATGGGCCAAGTAGCATCAGGTGCTGCACCACCAACCAACACTGGCCGACCTGGCCACACTGCTGCTCAGGCCGCAACACTACAGATTAGTTCAACTAGCGTATATGGCGTTTTCACTGTTTTTGACGCTTACAGCGCCTACCGACATTTTTTCGGAAAAATGTTTTATTTTGCTGGTTATAGAATTGTCATAATTGCAGGAGCCAATGATTTTGGTTGTATATAGTTACCATGGGCCAGGGAGCATCAGGTGCTGTACCACCAACCAACACTGGTCGACCTGGCCACACTGCAACTCAGGCCGCAACACTACAGATTAGTTCAACTAGCGTATATGGCGTTTTCACTGTGTTTGACGCTTACAGCGCATACTGTCATTTTTTCGGCAACATATTTTATTTTGCTGTTAATAGAACTGTCATAACTGCAGGAGCAGATGATTTTGGTTGAATATAGTTAACATGGGACAAGGAGCATCAGGTGCTGCACCACCAACCAACACTGGCCGACCTGGCCACACTGCTGCTCAGGTTGCAACACTACACATTAGTTCAACTAGCGTATATGGCGTTTTCACTGTTTTTGACGCTAACAGCGCCTACCGTCATTTTTTCGGCAAAATGTTTCATTTTGCTGGTTATAGAATAGTCATAATTGCAGGAGCCAATGATTGTGGTTGTACATAGTTACTATGGGCCAAGGAGCATCAGGTGCTGCACCACCAACCAACACTGGTCGACCTGGCCACACTGCAACTCAGGCCGCAACACTACAGATTAGTTCAACTAGCGTATATGGCGTTTTCACTGTGTTTGACGCTTACAGCGCATACTGTCATTTTTTCGGAAACATATTTTATTTTGCTGTTAATAGAACTGTAATAACTGCAGGAGCAGATGATTTTGGTTGCATATAGTTACTATGGGCCAAGGAGCATCAGGTGCTGCACCACCAACCAACACTGGTCGACCTGGCCACACTGCAACTCAGGCCGCAACACTACAGATTAGTTCAACTAGCGTATATGGCGTTTTCACGGTGTTTGACGCTTACAGCGAATACTGTCATTTTTTCGACAACATATTTTATTTTGCTGTCAATAGAACTGTCATAACTGCAGGAGCAGATGATTTTGGTTGTAATTAGTTACTATGGGCCAAGGAGCATCAGGTGCTGCACCACCAACCAACACTGGTCGACCTGGCCACACTGCAACTCAGGCCGCAACACTACAGATTAGTTCAACTAGCGTATATGGTGTTTTCAAATTTTTTGACTCTTACAGTGCATACTGTCATTTTTTTGGCAACATATTTTATGTTGCTGTTAATAGAACTGTCATAACTGCAGGAGCAGATGATTTTGGTTGTATATAGTTACCATGGGCCAAGGAGCATCAGGTGCTGCACCACCAACCAACACTGGTCGACCTGGCCACACTGCAACTCAGGCCGCAACACTACAGATTAGTTCAACTAGCGTATATGGCGTTTTCACTGTGTTTGACGCTTATAGCGCATACTGTCATTTTTTCGGCAACACATTTTATTTTGCTGTTAATAGAACTGTCATAACTGCAGGAGCAGATGATTTTAGTTGTATATAGTTACTATGGGCCAAGGAGCATCAGGTGCTGCTCCACCAACCAACACTGGGCGACCTGGCCACACTGCAACTCAGGCCGCAACACTACAGATTAGTTCAACTAGCGTATATGGCGTTTTCACTGTGTTTGACGCTTACAGCGCATACAGTCATTTTTTCGGCAACATATTTTATTTTGCTGTAAATAGAACTGTCATAACTGCAGGAGCAGATGATTTTGGTTGTATATAGTTACTATGGGCCAAGGAGCATCATGTGCTGCACCACCAACCAACACTGGTCGACCTGGCCACACTGCAACTCAGGCCGCAACACTACAGATTAGTTCAACTAGCGTATATGGCGTTTTCACTGTTTTTGATGCTTACAGCGCCCACCTCCAATTTTTGGGCAAAATGTTTTATCTTTCTGTTTATAGAATATTCAAAATTGCAGGAGCAGATGATTTTGGTTGTATATAGTTACCATGGGCCAAGGAGCATCAGGTGCTGCACCACCAACCAACACTGGCCGACCTGGCCACACTGCTGCTCAGGCCGCAACACTACAGATTAGTTCAACTAGCGTATATGGCGTTTTCACTGTTTTTGATGCTTACAGTGACTACCTTCAATTTTTCGGCAAAATGTGTTATTTTGCTGTTTCTATATGGAATTCCAGTTTTTTCGCCGTTTGTTTAAGTAAAATAGTCATAATTTAAGGAGCAGATGATTTTGGTTGTATATAGTTACCATGGGCCAAGGAGCATCAGGTGCTGCACCACCAACCAACACTGGCCGACCTGGCCACACTGCTGCTCAGGCCGCAACACTACAGATTAGTTCAACTAGCGTATATGGCGTTTTCACTGTATTTGACGCTTACAGTGCCTACCGACATTTTTTCGGCAAAATGTTTTATTTTGCTGGTTATAGAATTGTCATAATTGCAGGAGCCAATGATTTTGGTTGTATATAGTTACCATGGGCCAGGGAGCATCAGGTGCTGTACCACCAACCAACACTGGTCGACCTGGCCACACTGCAACTCAGGCCGCAACACTACAGATTAGTTCAACTAGCGTATATGGCGTTTTCACTGTGTTTGACGCTTACATCGCATACTGTCATTTTTTCGGCAACATATTTTATTTTGCTGTTGATAGAACTGTCATAACTGCAGGAGCAGATGATTTTGGTTGTATATAGTTACCATGGGCCAAGGAGCATCAGGTGTTGCACCACTAACCAACACTGGTCGACCTGGCCACACTGCTGCTCTGGCCACAACACTACAGATTAGTTCAACTAGCGTATATGGCGTTTTCAATGTTTTTGACACATACAACACCTACCTTCAATTTTACGGCAAAATGTTTTATTTTGCTGTTTATAGAATAGTCATAATTGCAGGAGCAGATGATTTTGGTTGTATATAGTTATTATGGGCCAAGCAGCAACAGGTGCTGCACCACCAACCATCACTGGTCGACCTGGCCACACTGCTGCTCAGGCCGCAACACTACAGATTAGTTCAACTAGCGAATATGGCGTTTTCACTGTCTTTGACGCTTACAGCGCCTACCGTCATATTTTCGGCAACATGTTTTATTTTGCTGTTTATAGAACTGTCATTATTGCAGGAGCAGATGATTTTGGTTGTATATAGTTACTATAGGCCAAGGAGCATCAGGTGCTGCACCACCAACAACACTGGCCGACCTGGCCACACTGCTACTCAGGCCCCAACACTACAGATTAGTTCAACTAGCGTATATGGTGTCTTCACTGTTTTTGACGCTTACATCGCCTACCTTCAATTTTTCGGCAAAATGTTTTATTTTCCTGTTTTTACATGGTATTCCAATTTTTTGCCGTTTGTTTAAGTAAAATAGTCATAATTTAAGGACCAGTTGATTTTGGTTGTATATAGTTAACATGGGCCAGGGAACATCAGGTGCTGCACCACCAACCATCACTGGCCGACCTGGCCACACTGCTGCTCAGGCCGCAACACTACAGATTAGTTCAACTAGCGTATTTGGCGTTTTCACTGGTTTTGACGCTTACAGAGCCTACCGTCATTTTATCGGCAAAATGTATTTTTTTTTTTGCAGGAGCAGATGATTTTGGTTGTATATAGTTACTATGGGCCAGAGAGCACCAGGTGCTGCACCACCAACCAACACTGGTCGACCTGGTCACACTGCTGCTCAGGCCGCAACACTAAAGATTAGTTCAACTAGCGTATATGGCGTTTTCACTGTTTTTGATGCTTACAAAGCCTACCTTCAATTTTTCGGCAAAATGTTTTATTTTGCTGTTTCTATATGGTATTCCAGTTTTTTTGCCGATTGTTTAAGTAAAATAGTCATAATTTAAGGAGCAGATGATTTTGGGTGTATATAGTTACCATGGGCCAAGGAGCATCAGGTGCTGCACCACCAACCAACACTGGCCGACCTGGCCACACTGCTACTCAGGCCCCAACACTACAGATTAGTTCAACTAGCGTATACGGCGTTTTCACTGTTTTTGACGCTTACAGCGCCTACCTTCATTTTTTCGGCAAAATGTTTTATTTTGCTGGTTATAGAATAGTCATAATTGCAGGAGCCAATGATTTTGGTTGTATATAGTTACTATGGGCCAAGGAGCATCAGGTGCTGCACCACCAACCAACACTGGTCGACCTGGCTACACTGCAACTCAGGCCACAACACTACAGATTAGTTCAACTAGCGTATATGGCGTTTTCACTGTGTTTGACGCTTACAGCGCATACCGTCATTTTTTCGGCACCATATTTTATTTTGCTGTTAATAGAACTGTCATAACTGCAGGAGCAGATGATTTTGGTTGTATATAGTTACTATGGGCCAAGGAGCATCTGGTGCTGCACCACCAACCATCACTGGCCGACCTGGCTACACTGCTGCTCAGGCCGCAACACTACAGATTAGTTCAACTAGCGTATATGGCGTTTTCACTGTTTTTGATGCTTACAGTGTCTACCTTCAATTTTTCGGCAAAATGTTTTATTTTGCTGTTTCAATATGGTATTCCAGTTTTTTCGCCGTTTGTTTAAGTAAAATAGTCATAATTTAAGGAGCAGATGATTTTGGTTGTATATAGTTACCATGGGCCAAGTAGCATCAGGTGCTGCACCACCAACCAACACTGGCCGACCTGGCCACACTGCTGCTCAGGCCGCAACACTACAGATTAGTTCAACTAGCGTATATGGCGTTTTCACTGTTTTTGACGCTTACAGCGCCTACCGACATTTTTTCGGAAAAATGTTTTATTTTGCTGGTTATAGAATTGTCATAATTGCAGGAGCCAATGATTTTGGTTGTATATAGTTACCATGGGCCAGGGAGCATCAGGTGCTGTACCACCAACCAACACTGGTCGACCTGGCCACACTGCAACTCAGGCCGCAACACTACAGATTAGTTCAACTAGCGTATATGGCGTTTTCACTGTGTTTGACGCTTACAGCGCATACTGTCATTTTTTCGGCAACATATTTTATTTTGCTGTTAATAGAACTGTCATAACTGCAGGAGCAGATGATTTTGGTTGAATATAGTTACCATGGGACAAGGAGCATCAGGTGCTGCACCACCAACCAACACTGGCCGACCTGGCCACACTGCTGCTCAGGTTGCAACACTACACATTAGTTCAACTAGCGTATATGGCGTTTTCACTGTTTTTGACGCTAACAGCGCCTACCGTCATTTTTTCGGCAAAATGTTTCATTTTGCTGGTTATAGAATAGTCATAATTGCAGGAGCCAATGATTTTGGTTGTATATAGTTACTATGGGCCAAGGAGCATCAGGTGCTGCACCACCAACCAAAACTGGTCGACCTGGCCACACTGCAACTAGGCCGTAACACTACAGATTAGTTCAACAAGCGTATATGGCGTTTTCACTGTTTTTGACGCTTACAGTGCCTACTTCCAATTTTTGGGCAAAATGTTTTATTTTTCTGTTTATAGGATAGTCAAAATTGCAGGAGCAGATGATTTTGGTTGTATATACTTACCATGGGCCAGGGAGCATCAGGTGCTCTACCACCAACCAACACTGGTCGACCTGGCCACACTGCTGCTCAGGCCGCAAAACGACAGATTAGTTCAACTTGCGTATATGGCGTTTTCACTGTGTTTGACACTTACAGCGCATACCGTCATTTTTTCGGCAAAATGTTTTATTTTGCTGGTTATAGAATAGTCATAATTGCAGGAGCCAATGATTGTGGTTGTACATAGTTACTATGGGCCAAGGAGCATCAGGTGCTGCACCACCAACCAACACTGGTCGACCTGGCCACACTGCAACTCAGGCCGCAACACTACAGATTAGTTCAACTAGCGTATATGGCGTTTTCACTGTGTTTGACGCTTACAGCGCATACTGTCATTTTTTCGGAAACATATTTTATTTTGCTGTTAATAGAACTGTAATAACTGCAGGAGCAGATGATTTTGGTTGCATATAGTTACTATGGGCCAAGGAGCATCAGGTGCTGCACCACCAACCAACACTGGTCGACCTGGCCACACTGCAACTCAGGCCGCAACACTACAGATTAGTTCAACTAGCGTATATGGCGTTTTCACGGTGTTTGACGCTTACAGCGAATACTGTCATTTTTTCGACAACATATTTTATTTTGCTGTTAATAGAACTGTCATAACTGCAGGAGCAGATGATTTTGGTTGTAATTAGTTACTATGGGCCAAGGAGCATCAGGTGCTGCACCACCAACCAACACTGGTCGACCTGGCCACACTGCAACTCAGGCCGCAACACTACAGATTAGTTCAACTAGCGTATATGGTGTTTTCAAATTTTTTGACTCTTACAGTGCATACTGTCATTTTTTTGGCAACATATTTTATGTTGCTGTTAATAGAACTGTCATAACTGCAGGAGCAGATGATTTTGGTTGTATATAGTTACCATGGGCCAAGGAGCATCAGGTGCTGCACCACCAACCAACACTGGTCGACCTGGCCACACTGCAACTCAGGCCGCAACACTACAGATTAGTTCAACTAGCGTATATGGCGTTTTCACTGTGTTTGACGCTTATAGCGCATACTGTCATTTTTTCGGCAACACATTTTATTTTGCTGTTAATAGAACTGTCATAACTGCAGGAGCAGATGATTTTTGTTGTATATAGTTACTATGGGCCAAGGAGCATCAGGTGCTGCTCCACCAACCAACACTGGTCGACCTGGCCACACTGCAACTCAGGCCGCAACACTACAGATTAGTTCAACTAGCGTATATGGCGTTTTCACTGTGTTTGACGCTTACAGCGCATACTGTCATTTTTTCGGCAACATATTTTATTTTGCTGTAAATAGAACTGTCATAACTGCAGGAGCAGATGATTTTGGTTGTATATAGTTACTATGGGCCAAGGAGCATCATGTGCTGCACCACCAACCAACACTGGTCGACCTGGCCACACTGCAACTCAGGCCGCAACACTACAGATTAGTTCAACTAGCGTATATGGCGTTTTCATTGTTTTTGATGCTTACAGCGCCCACCTCCAATTTTTGGGCAAAATGTTTTATCTTTCTGTTTATAGAATATTCAAAATTGCAGGAGCAGATGATTTTGGTTGTATATAGTTACCATGGGCCAAGGAGCATCAGGTGCTGCACCACCAACCAACACTGGCCGACCTGGCCACACTGCTGCTCAGGCCGCAACACTACAGATTAGTTCAACTAGCGTATATGGCGTTTTCACTGTTTTTGATGCTTACAGTGACTACCTTCAATTTTTCGGCAAAATGTGTTATTTTGCTGTTTCTATATGGAATTCCAGTTTTTTCGCCGTTTGTTTAAGTAAAATAGTCATAATTTAAGGAGCAGATGATTTTGGTTGTATATAGTTACCATGGGCCAAGGAGCATCAGGTGCTGCACCACCAACCAACACTGGCCGACCTGGCCACACTGCTGCTCAGGCCGCAACACTACAGATTAGTTCAACTAGCGTATATGGCGTTTTCACTGTATTTGACGCTTACAGCGCCTACCGACATTTTTTCGGCAAAATGTTTTATTTTGCTGGTTATAGAATTGTCATAATTGCAGGAGCCAATGATTTTGGTTGTATATAGTTACCATGGGCCAGGGAGCATCAGGTGCTGTACCACCAACCAACACTGGTCGACCTGGCCACACTGCAACTCAGGCCGCAACACTACAGATTAGTTCAACTAGCGTATATGGCGTTTTCACTGTGTGTGACGCTTACATCGCATACTGTCATTTTTTCGGCAACATATTTTATTTTGCTGTTGATAGAACTGTCATAACTGCAGGAGCAGATGATTTTGGTTGAATATAGTTACCATGGGACAAGGAGCATCAGGTGCTGCACCACCAACCAACACTGGCCGACCTGGCCACACTGCTGCTCAGGTTGCAACACTACACATTAGTTCAACTAGCGTATATGGCGTTTTCACTGTTTTTGACGCTTACAGCGCCTACCGTCATTTTTTCGGCAAAATGTTTCATTTTGCTTGTTATAGAATAGTCATAATTGCAGGAGCCAATGATTTTGGTTTTATATAGTTACTATGGGCCAAGGAGCATCAGGTGCTGCACCACCAACCAAAACTGGTCGACATGGCCACACTGCAACTAGGCCGTAACACTACAGATTAGTTCAACAAGCGTATATGGCGTTTTCACTGTTTTTGACGCTTACAGTGCCTACTTCCAATTTTTGGGCAAAATGTTTTATTTTTCTGTTTATAGGATAGTCAAAATTGCAGGAGCAGATGATTTTGGTTGTATATAGTTACCATGGGCCAGGAAGCATCAGGTGCTCTACCACCAACCAACACTGGTCGACCTGGCCACACTGCTGCTCAGGCCGCAAAACGACAGATTAGTTCAACTTGCGTATATGGCGTTTTCACTGTGATTGACGCTTACAGCGCATACCGTCATTTTTTCGGCAAAATGTTTTACTTTGCTGGATATAGAATAGTCACAATTGCAGGAGCCAATGATTTTGGTTGTACATAGTTACTATGGGCCAAGGAGCATCAGGTGCTGCACCACCAACCAACACTGGTCGACCTGGCCACACTGCAACTCAGTCCGCAACACTACAGATTAGTTCAACTAGCGTATATGGCGTTTTCACTGTTTTTGACGCTTACAGCGCATACTGTCATTTTTTCGGAAACATATTTTATTTTGCTGTTAATAGAACTGTAATAACTGCAGGAGCAGACGATTTTGGTTGCATATAGTTACTATGGGCCAAGGAGCATCAGGTGCTGCACCACCAACCAGCACTGGTCGACCTGGCCACACTGCAACTCAGGCCGCAACACTACAGATTAGTTCAACTAGCGTATATGAGGTTTTCACTGTGTTTGACGCTTACAGCGACCCCTCAGGGGCTCAGCATTAATTTGCTGAGTACGGGCTTGGCGAACCCGGGGTCCTGAGCTGTGGGCTGTGTCGCGCCAACAGTCCGCTACACCGTAAGCTCTGTGCGTGCTTCAACGACCACCGTTCGGCGCGACGGTGGAACGTTGTACGTTTCAGAGCCCGGGGATCTTGGCTTAATCGCCCGGGTCGCGAGGACGGTAAAAACCTCTCTAAAAAACCCCTCAATCTCAAGGTGTGCTACGTGCCGAGGAGATGCATGGCTGTTGAGGTTGAACAGCCGCTAGCGAGCAACCTCTGAGGAACCTGCCGCACCTCAGTTGTACAAGGCTTACCCAGGCAAGCGGGGCTCTGCCTGGGTGGACCTCTTTTCCCTAGCTGCTCGTGGGACGACAATGAAACGAGCGAATAAAAGCGTGGCCGGTCGCGAAAACGGCGTCTCTAAGCGTGGCAAGACAGAATTCAACGCGTCTACATATGACCCTAAGGCGTTTCCTTCCCTCGCCACCCCGTGGGAGGAACGACAAGCCCGGAATAGATCAGAGCCATATTCGCCACAATACCTTGTTTGTGCGCGTTTAGATGGAGAGTCATTTATGACCACCAAGCCGCAGTTTTTCGTGGAACAGCTAGAAGATAAATTCGGTGAAATAGAATCCTTTTCGAAAATGCGCAGTGGGGCAGTGTTGATACAGACGGCGTCCCCAGCACAGTCGAGGGCATTACTTGCCTGCGACAAGCTGGGTGATGTTCCAGTCAGTATCACGCCTCATAAGTCCCTCAACATGGTCCAGGGTCTCATCTACCATAGAGATCTCCTCTCTCAGACCGATGAGGAGTTGAGAACATACTTGGAACGTCGGGGGGTTCACTTCGTTCGGCGAGTGCACAGGGGACCTAAAGACCAGAGGGTTGCCACCGGTGCTTTTATCTTGGCCTTCGAAGGCGATACACTGCCTGAGAAGGTCAAGGTGATGGTATACCGGTGCGACGTAAAGCCCTACGTCCCTCCCCCTATGCGGTGTTTTAGGTGCTGGAAGTTCGGGCACATGTCCTCCCGTTGTACTTCCAGCCCTAACTGCAGGGAATGTGGGCGACCATCGCACCCAGACGCTCCATGTACTCCACCTCCAGTTTGTGTGAACTGTGGGCAACACCATCCGCCATGCTCGCCGAACTGTGGAGTATTGCATCGTGAGAGGAAAATTATGGAGATAAAGACTCTGGACCGTTTGACTTACTCAGAGGCGCGAAAAAAGTATGATCGGCTTCATCCGGTAAAGATGTCAACATCTTTTGCTGCAGTTACAGCGGCACCAGCATTACCCCGAACAACAGCACCAGTTTTCCCTCCGTCCACGGGCCCTATGGGCCAACAACGTTCTACTGCCCCCTCAATGGGTGGGGGCACCTCTTCATCTGTTGCTCCCACACCACCACCTGTGGGAGCAATTACCTCCTCTCCTTCGGGGACATCGGTCCCCGTCTCCCAGCCGGAGAAGGAACAGCCTCCTCCGGCTCCTCTCGCTCGGAAGGGGTCCCTTGGGACACTCCCTTCCGATGCTTCTCGCAGTGAACGTGGGGATCTCAGCCGACGGCTGAAGAGTTCCCGACCTGCTGGTAGAAGGGCTTCTCGCTCTTCTTCCAACCCTGATGCGACTGCTGAGAAGCCCTCCCAGGCCTCTAAACCGAAGGGCCAGCGAGAGGGACGACAGAAGAAGACGAAGAAGGAGACATTGGTGGCTCGAAAGCCACGTGCATCCTCATCTTCTACTTCGGAGGATGAGGTTGAGATCCTCGCGTCTGCCGAGGATCTCGCAATACTGCGTTCTCCAGAATCCAGGACTGCAGACACTGGCAATCCCGAACACCTGGGAGCAGACGTACCGATGGATGAAACCGATCCTAAACTTTAATATGGCTTTTCAGGTCGGCAATCATGTAGTCCTTCAGTGGAATTGCGGTGGTTTTTTCAACCGCCTGGCTGAATTGCAGCAGTTGTTGTTCCGCTTTCCTGTGTTTTGTTTGGCGTTGCAGGAAACGTGGTTTCCTGCCCAGCGGACCCCAGCCCTTCGTGGCTATCGGGGATATTATAAGAACCGCGTGACATACGACAGAGCCTCAGGAGGGGTCTGTATCTACATCCTCGCAACTGTCCCCAGTGCTACTGTGCCTCTCCACACGACTCTGGAGGCAGTTGCTGTTAGAATCCGGGCGATGCAGGAATTCACCATTTGCTCTATCTACCTTCCCCCGGATGAAGCTGTCTCTATCGCTGATATCGCTACATTGATAGCACAACTACCCCCACCATTCCTCCTACTGGGGGATTTTAATGCCCACCACCCACTGTGGGGTGGAACACAGACGACAGGTCGCGGTAGAGATGTGGAGGCACTTTTCTCACAGCTAGACGTCTGTCTCTTAAACAATGGCGCCCCCACTCACTTTTGCTTGGCGCAAGGCACGTATTCGGCGATAGATCTTTCTGTTTCCAGTCCGAGCCTGCTTCCCCATTTACGATGGGTGGTCCATGATGACCTATGCGGTAGCGACCACTTCCCTATCCTCATGTCGCTACTGCATTTTCAACCTACCGGCTACCAGCCTCGATGGTCTCTCCGTAGAGCTGACTGGCAACGTTATGCATCAGCCGCTGTGGTTCCCGTTTCACTACCGACTGATGTGGACATGGCGGTTCACCAGGTCACCAGTTCCATAGTATCAGCCGCTGAGGCAACTATTCCCACCACTTCTGGCTCCCCTAGGCGTAGATCCGTGCCCTGGTGGACGCCAGAAATCGCCGCGGCTATCCGGGATCGTCGACGGGCGCTCCAGCGCCATCGCCGTCATCCCACCATGGACAACCTGATCGTCTTTAAACGGCTCCGGGCCCGAGCTCGACAGCTCATCCGACAAAGTAAGCGGGACTGTTGGGAACAGTATGTCGCCACCATTGGCTCCCGTGCATCCTCATCTCAGGTGTGGTCTCAGGTTCGGCGCCTTTTTGGGCACCATCCACCAGCAGCAATTCCCAGCTTAAACATTCAGGGCACTGTTTGCACAGACCCCACTGCTATCGCAGAACACATGGCGGACCATTACGCTTACAACTCTGCAACTGCAGCTTACAGTGCGGCTTTCCGTGCACTAAAAGTGCGGGCAGAACGGCGGCATCTGTCATTCTGTACCCGCCGTGACGAAGCATACAATGCGCCATTCAGTCAGTGGGAATTCGAAACTGCCCTTGCTGCATGCCCAGATACCACCCCGGGACCAGACCGGATTCACAGCCGATTCCTTCGCCATCTTTCAGCAGAGTCCCAACACCAGCTTCTCGCCCTGTTCAACCATCTATGGACGGAGGGGGCTTTCCCATCACAATGGCGGGAAAGCATCGTCATCCCCGTGATGAAACCTGGTGCTGACCCACTGGTGGCTGATAGCTACCGTCCGATCTGCCTCACCAACGTTCTGTGCAAGCTCTTAGAACGTATGGTGAGTCGGCGGCTCATGTGGATACTAGAACGTCGGGGTCTGTTGTCCCCACGACAGGGGGCCTTCCGCCAAGGCCGCTCCACTGTAGACAACCTGGTAACTCTGGAGTCGGCCATCCGTACGGCTTTCAGCAGACGCGAACACCTTGTTGCCGTCTTTTTTGACCTCAGGAAGGCCTACGACACCACCTGGCGCCATCACATTCTGGCCACACTGCACGGTTGGGGCTTGCGGGGCTCCCTCCCGCTATTTATACAGAACTTTCTATCGCTTCGCTCTTTCAGAGTTCGTGTCAGTAACTGTCTTAGCTCACCCCGTATACAGGAGAATGGAGTCCCGCAGGGCTCGGTCCTTAGTGTTCCTCTCTTTCTGATCGCTATCGACGGCCTTGCTGCGGCAGTGGGATCAACCGTATCCTCCTCACTCTATGCCGATGACTTCTGCCTATATTTCAGTTCTCACGGCATGGGTGTCGCTGAAAGGCGTTTGCAGGGGGCCATCACAAAAGCTCAGTCCTGGGCCACGACCCATGGATTCCAGTTCTCAGCCGCCAAAACACGGGTCATGCACTTCTGTCGCCGTCGGGCAGTACACCCAGACCCTGAGCTGTATTTGGATCAGGATTTGCTTTGTGTCGTTCAGACGCACCGTTTTTTAGGTATGCTGTTCGATTCCCGGCTCACGTGGGTCCCACACCTGCAACAGCTGCGGAAGAAGTGTTGGCGCCACCTGAATGTCCTTCGTTGCCTAAGCCATACCCCTTGGGGAGCAGCTCGTACATCTCTCCTGCAACTGTATCGGGCTCTTATCCAATCCCGTCTGGATTATGGTAGCCTGGTATATGATTCTGCAGCCCCTTCTGCACTGCGTGTCTTGGACCCAATTCACCATAGTGGCGTACGTTTAGCGACAGGTGCCTTCCGCACAAGTCCCGTGACAAGTCTCCTTGCTGAGGCTGGGGTTCCCCCCCTCCGAATCCGCCGGCAGCAGCTACTGGCGTCGTACGTCGCCCGTATTCATGCCTCACCCGACCACCCAAATCATAGGCTTCTGTTCCCAGCTGCCGTCCTCCCTTCCCCACGACGACGTCCACGGTCGGGTTTCCCGATTGCGGTTCGTGTTCGTTCCCTTCTTTCTTCAATTGCATCCCTTCCTATCCCTACCACATTCCGATACCTTTCCCATACACCTCCATGGTGTGTACCTCGCCTACAGCTTAGGTTAGTCTTGTCCGGTGCCTCAAAAGCCTCCGTTTCGCCAATGGTTCTGTGTCGTCAGTTCCATGCACTCATTGATTCTTTCCGTGGTGCAGAAGTAGTGTACACCGATGGCTCCCTTGTGGACGGTCGTGTTGGGTACGCCTATGTTCACCGTGATCATGTTGAGCAGCGTTCCTTACCCTGTGGGACTAGTGTTTTCGCAGCTGAGCTGGTGGCTATCTCTCGCGCTCTTAAACATTTCCGTGCCTGCCCCGGGGAGTCAATAGTCATCTGTAGTGACTCCCTGAGTGCCTTGATCGCCCTAGACAAGTTTATGCCAAAGCACCATTTGGTTCAGTCCATTCAGGACGCCGTTTTCGCTTTGGGCGAGTCTGGCCGTTCGGTGGTGTTCATTTGGACCCCGGGCCACGTAGGCATTCCGGGTAACGAACGGGTTGATCGCCTGGCCAAGCAGGCCACCACATCACGACCCTTAAAGATAGGTCTCCAAGACCAGGACTTCAGGCAGCAACTGACACGTAAGGTTCTGGGGATTTGGACCTCGGAATGGGCTGCCTTGACTGAACCAAATAAGCTGCGCATAATCAAGCCCACCACGGTCGTCTGGCGATCCTCCCTGCGAGCCTCTCGTAGGGAGTCAGTAGTCATCTGCAGACTGTGTATTGGACATACGTGGTTGACGCACGGCCATCTTCTACGACGAGAGGACCCACCAACTTGCCGTTGTGGCGCCCTATTGACTGTGGTCCACGTTCTGGTGGACTGCTTACTTTTAGCCGACTTGAGGCAGTCTTTTGCACTACCTTCCGAGCTTCCATTGATTTTATCTGACAATGCCACTATGGTCGATCGTGTTTTAGGTTTTATTCGCGCAACTGGCTTTTATTGGTCTATTTAGTGGTGGGGCCTATAAGCCCGCCCTGTCGGGCTTCAACCCCTCCAGAACAATAGGCCGCTGTTATTTTACGGTTTATGACTTGATTTTCAATTGACGATTTTAAAGTGTGCAGAGTGGCTGGCTCATCCTGTATTATTTTGAGATCAGTCAGCCACACGCTTCTGCTGCCTTGTTTTAGCTTACTGTCTATTTTGTCAACTTCTGTCTTGTTCTTTGTTCTTTGTTTCATTTCATTATTTTACCATTGACTGTCTCTCTGTGCCCAGAGTACGCTGGACCTCGGGTACTATGCGACGAAAAGGAAACTTTTAGAAGTTAACTCTTAACAGGGAACGGGGGACTGATAACCCAGCAGTTGAGTCCCCTTTAAAAACCCAACAACAACAACAACAACAACAGCTTACAGCGAATACTGTCATTTTTTCGACAACATATTTTATTTTGCTGTTAATAGAACTGTCATAACTGCAGGAGCAGATGATTTTGGTTGTAATTAGTTACTATGGGCCAAGGAGCATCAGGTGCTGCACCACCAACCAACACTGGTCGACCTGGCCACACTGCAACTCAGGCCGCAACACTACAGATTAGTTCAACTAGCGTATATGGTGTTTTCAAATTTTTTGACGCTTACAGCGCATACTGTCATTTTTTTGGCAACATATTTTATTTTGCTGTTAATAGAACTGTCATAACTGCAGGAGCAGATGATTTTGGTTGTATATAGTTACCATGGGCCAAGAAGCTTCAGGTGCTGCACCACCAACCAACACTGGTCGACCTGGCCACACTGCAACTCAGGCCGCAACACTACAGATTAGTTCAACTAGCGTATATGGCGTTTTCACTGTGTTTGACGCTTACAGCGCATACTGTCATTTTTTCGGCAACATATTTTATTTTGCTGTTAATAGAACTGTCATAATTGCAGGAGCAGATGATATTGGTTGTATATAGTTACTATGGGCCAAGGAGCATCAGGTGCTGCACAACCAACCAACACTGGTCGACCTGGCCACACTGCAACTCAGGCCGCAACACTACAGATTAGTTCAACTAGCGTATATGGCGTTTTCACTGTGTTTGACGCTTACAACGCATACTGTCATTTTTTCGGCAACATATTTTATTTTGCTGTTAATAGAACTGTCATAACTGCAGGAGCAGATGATTTTGGTTGTATATAGTTACTATGGGCCAAGGAGCATCAGGTGCTGCACCACCAACCAACACTGGTCGACCTGGCGACACTGCAACTCAGGCCGCAACACTACAGATTAGTTCAACTAGCGTATATGGCGTTTTCACTGTTTTTGACGCTTACAGCGCATACTGTCATTTTTTCGGCAACATATTTTATTTTGCTGTTAATAGAACTGTCATAACTGCAGGAGCAGATGATTTTGGTGGTATATAGTTACTATAGGCCAAGGAGCATCAGGTGCTGCACCACCAACCAACACTGGTCGACCTGGCCACACTGCAACTCAGGCCGCAACACTACAGATTAATTCAACTAGCGTATATGGCGTTTTCACTGTGTTTGATGCTTACAGCGCACACTGTCATTTTTTTTGGCAACATATTTTATTTTGCTGTAAATAGAACTGTCATAACTGCAGGAACAGATGATGTTGGTTGTATATAGTTACCATGGGCCAAGGAGCATCAGGTGCTGCACCACCAACTAACACTGGTCGACCTGGCCACACTGCAACTCAGGCCGCAACACTACAGATTAGTTCAACTAGCGTATATGGTGTTTTCAAATTTGTTGACGCTTACAGCGCATACTGTCATTTTTTTGGCAACATATTTTATTTTGCTGTTAATAGAACTGTCATAACTGCAGGAGCAGATGATTTTGGTTGTATATAGTTACCATGGGCCAAGAAGCATCAGGTGCTGCACCACCAACCAACACTGGTCGACCTGGCCACACTGCAACTCAGGCCGCAACACTACAGATTAGTTCAACTAGCGTATATGGCGTTTTCACTGTGTTTGACGCTTACAGCGCATACTGTCATTTTTTCGGCAACATATTTTATTTTGCTGTTAATAGAACTGTCATAATTGCAGGAGCAGATGATTTTGGTTGTATATAGTTACTATGGGCCAAGGAGCATCAGGTGCTGCACAACCAACCAACACTGGTCGACCTGGCCACACTGCAACTCAGGCCGCAACACTACAGATTAGTTCAACTAGCGTATATGGCGTTTTCACTGTGTTTGACGCTTACAACGCATACTGTCATTTTTTCGGCAACATACTTTATTTTGCTGTTAATAGAACTGTCATAACTGCAGGAGCAGATGATTTTGGTTGTATATAGTTACTATGGGCCAAGGAGCATCAGGTGCTGCACCACCAACCAACACTGGTCGACCTGGCGACACTGCAACTCAGGCCGCAACACTACAGATTAATTCAACTAGCGTATATGGCGTTTTCACTGTGTTTGATGCTTACAGCGCACACTGTCATTTTTTTTGGCAACATATTTTATTTTGCTGTAAAT
The DNA here is from genome assembly GCA_026315105.1 of Locusta migratoria. Taxonomy (NCBI): domain Eukaryota; kingdom Metazoa; phylum Arthropoda; class Insecta; order Orthoptera; family Acrididae; genus Locusta; species Locusta migratoria. The sequence continues at coordinate 985,385 of JAOYRU010000298.1, forward strand.
AGAACTGTCATAACTGCAGGAACAGATGATGTTGGTTGTATATAGTTACCATGGGCCAAGGAGCATCAGGTGCTGCACCACCAACCAACACTGGTCGACCTGGCCACACTGCAACTCAGGCCGCAACACTACAGATTAGTTGAACTAGCGTAAATGGCGTTTTCACTGTTTTTGATGCTTACAGTGCCTACCTTCAATTTTTCGGCAAAATGTGTTATTTTGCTGTTTCTAAATGGTATTCCAGTTTTTTCGCCGTTTGTTTAAGTAAAATAGTCATAATTTAAGGAGCAGATGATTTTGGTTGTTTATAGTTACCATGGGCCAAGGAGCATCAGGTGCTGCACCACCAACCAACACTGGCCGACCTGGCCACACTGCTGCTCAGGCCGCAACACTACAGATTAGTTCAACTAGCGTATATGGCGTTTTCACTGTTTTTGACGCTTACAGCGCCTACCGACATTTTTTCGGCAAAATGTTTTATTTTGCTGGTTATAGAATTGTCATAACTGCAGGAGCAGATGATTTTGGTTGTATATAGTTACTATGGGCCAAGGAGCATCAGGTGCTGCACCACCAACCAACACTGGTCGACCTGGCCACACTGCAACTCAGGCCGCAACACTACAGATTAGTTCAACTAGCGTATATGGCGTTTTCACTGTTTTTGATGCTTACAGCGCACACCTCCAATTTTTGGGCAAAATGTTTTATTTTTCTGTTTATAGAATATTCAAAATTGCAGGAGCAGATGATTTTGGTTCTATATAGTTACCATGGGCCAAGGAGCATCAGGTGTTGCACCACCAACCAACACTGGCCGACCTGGCCACACTGCTGCTCAGGCCGCAACACTACAGATTAGTTCAACTAGCGTATATGGCGTTTTCACTGTTTTTGACGCTTACAGCGCCTACCGTCATTTTTTCGGCAAAATGGTTTATTTTGCTGGTTATAGAATAGTCATAATTGCAGGAGCCAATGATTTTGGTTGTATATAGTTACTATGGGCCAGGGAGCATCAGGTGGTGTACCACCAACCAACACTGGTCGACCTGGCCACACTGCAACTCAGGCCGCAACACTACAGATTAGTTCAACTAGCGTATATGGCGTTTTCACTGTGCTTGCGCTTACAGCGCCTACCTCCAATTTTTGGGCAAAATGTTTTATTTTTCTGTTTATAGAATAGTCAAAATTGCAGGAGCAGATGAATTTGGTTGAATATAGTTACTATGGGCCAAGGAGCATCAGGTGCTGCACCACCAACCAACACTGGTCGACCTGCCCACACTGCAACTCAGGCCGCAACACTACAGATTAGTTCAACTAGCGTATATGGCGTTTTCACTGTGTTTGACGCTTACAGCGCATACTGTCATTTTTTCAGCAACATATTTTATTTTGCTGTTAATAGAACTGTCATAACTGCAGGAGCAGATGATTTTGGTTGTATATAGTTACCATGGGCCAAGGAGCATCAGGTGCTGCACCACCAACCAACACTGGCCTACCTGGCCACACTGCTGCTCAGGCCGCAACACTACAGATTAGTTCAACTAGCGTATATGGCGTTTTTACTGTTTTTGACGCTTACAGCGCCTACCGCCATTTTTTCAGCAAAATGTTTTATTTTGCACGTTATAGAATAGTCAAAATTGCAGGAGCCAATGATTTTGGTTGTATATAGTTACTATGGGCCAAGGAGCATCAGGTGCTGCACCACCAACCAACACTGGTCGACCTGGCCACACTGCAACTCAGGCCGCAACACTACAGATTAGTTCAACTAGCGTATATGGCGTTTTCACTGTGTTTGACGCTTACATCTCATACTGTCATTTTTTCGGCAACATATTTTATTTTGCTGTTAATAGAACTGTCATAACTGCAGGAGCAGATGATTTTGGTTGTATATAGTTACTATGGGCCAAGGAGCATCAGGTGCTGCACCACCAACCAACACTGGTCGACCTGGCCACACTGCAACTCAGGCCGCAACACTACAGATTAGTTCAACTAGCGTATATGGCGTTTTCACTGTGTTTGACGCTTACCTTGTATACTTTCAGTTTTTCGGCAACATATATTATTTTGCTGTTAATAGAACTGTCATAACTGCAGGAGCAGATGATTTCGGTTGTATATAGTTACTATGGGCCAAGGAGCATCTGGTGCTGCACCACCAACCAACACTGGTCGACCTGGCCACACTGCAACTCAGGCCGCAACACTAAAGATTAGTTCAACTAGCGTATATGGCGTTTTCACTGTGTTTGACGCTTACAGCGCATACTGTCATTTTTTCGGCAACATATTTTATTTTGCTGTTAATAGAACTGTCATAACTGCAGAAGCAGATGATTTTGGTTGTATATAGTTACCATGGGCCAAGGAGCATCAGGTGCTGCACCACCGACCAACACTGGTCGACCTGGCCACTCTGCAACTCAGGCCGCAACACTACAGATTAGTTTTCAACTAGCGTATATGGCGTTTTCACTGTGTTTGACGCTTACAGCGCATACTGTCATTTTTTCTGCAACAAATTTTATTTTGCTGTTAATAGAACTGTCATAACTGCAGGAGCAGATGATTTTCGTTGTATATAGTTACTATGGGCCAAGGAGCATCAGGTGCTGCACCACCAACCAACACTGGTCGACCTGGCCACACTGCAACTCAGGCCGCAACACTACAGATTAATTCAACTAGCGTATATGGCGTTTTCACTGTGTTTGATGCTTACAGCGCACACTGTCATTTTTTTTGGCAACATATTTTATTTTGCTGTTAATAGAACTGTCATAACTGCAGGAACAGATGATGTTGGTTGTATATAGTTACCATGGGCCAAGGAGCATCAGGTGCTGCACCACCAACCATCACTGGTCGACCTGGCCACACTGCAACTCAGGCCGCAACACTACAGATTAGTTGAACTAGGGTATAAGGCGTTTTCACTGTTTTTGATGCTTACAGCGCCCACCTCCAATTTTTGGGCAAAATGTTTTATTTTTCTGTTTATAGAATATTCAAAATTGCAGGAGCAGATGATTTTGGTTGTATATAGTTACCATGGGCCAAGGAGCATCAGGTGCTGCACCACCAACCAACACTGGCCGACCTGGCCACACTGCTGCTCAGGCCGCAACACTACAGATTAGTTCAACTAGCGTATATGGCGTTTTCAATGTTTTTGATGCTTACAGGGCCTACCTTCAATTTTTCGGCAAAATGTGTTATTTTGCTGTTTCTATATGGTATTCCAGTTTTTTCGCCGTTTATTTAAGTAAAATAGTCATAATTTAAGGAGCAGATGATTTTGGTTGTATATAGTTACCATGGGCCAAGGAGCATCAGGTGCTGCACCACCAACCAACACTGGCCGACCTGGCCACACTGCTGCTCAGGCCGCAACACTACAGATTAGTTCAACTAGCGTATATGGCGTTTTCACTGTTTTTGACGCATACAGCGCCTACCGACATTTTTTCGGCAAAATGTTTTATTTTGCTGGTTATAGAATTGTCATAATTGCAGGAGCCAATGATTTTGGTTGTATATAGTTACTATGGGCCAAGGAGCATCAGGTGCTGCACCACCAACCAAAACTGGTCGACATGGCCACACTTCAACTAGGCCGTAACACTACAGATTAGTTCAACAAGCGTATATGGCGTTTTCACTGTTTTTGACGCTTACAGTGCCTACTTCCAATTTTTGGGCAAAATGTTTTATTTTTCTGTTTATAGGATAGTCAAAATTGCAGGAGCAGATGATTTTGGTTGTATATAGTTACCATGGGCCAAGGAGCATCAGGTGCTGCACCACCAACCAACACTGGCCGACCTGGCCACACTGCTGCTCAGGCCGCAACACTACAGATTAGTTCAACTAGCGTATATGGCGTTTTCACTGTTTTTGACGCATACAGCGCCTACCGACATTTTTTCGGCAAAATGTTTTATTTTGCTGGTTATAGAATTGTCATAATTGCAGGAGCCAATGATTTTGGTTGTATATAGTTACTATGGGCCAAGGAGCATCAGGTGCTGCACCACCAACCAAAACTGGTCGACATGGCCACACTTCAACTAGGCCGTAACACTACAGATTAGTTCAACAAGCGTATATGGCGTGTCCACGGTTTTTGACGCTTACAGTGCCTACTTCCAATTTTTGGGCAAAATGTTTTATTTTTCTGTTTATAGGATAGTCAAAATTGCAGGAGCAGATGATTTTGGTTGTATATAGTTACCATGGGCCAGGGAGCATCAGGTGCTCTACCACCAACCAACACTGGTCGACCTGGCCACACTGCTGCTCAGGCCGTAAAACAACAGATTAGTTCAACTTGCGTATATGGCGTTTTCTCTGTGATTGACACTTACAGCGCATACCGTCCTTTTTTCGGCAAAATGTTTTATTTTGCTGGTTATAGATTAGTCATAATTGCAGGAGCCAATGATTTTGGTTGTACATAGTTACTATGTGCCAAGGAGCATCAGGTGCTGCACCACCAACCAACACTGGTCGACCTGGCCACACTGCAACTCAGGCCGCAACACTATAGATTAGTTCAACTAGCATATATGGCGTTTTCACTGTGTTTGACGCTTACAGCGCATACTGTCATTTTTTCGGAAACATATTTTATTTTGCTGTTAATAGAACTGTAATAACTGCAGGAGCAGATGATTTTGGTTGCATATAGTTACTATGGGCCAAGGAGCATCAGGTGCTGCACCACCAACGAACACTGGTCGACCTGGCCACACTGCAACTCAGGCCGCAACACTACAGATTAGTTCAACTAGCGCATATGGCGTTTTCACTGTGTTTGACGCTTACAGCGAATACTGTCATTTTTTCGACAACATATTTTATTTTGCTGTTAATAGAACTGTCATAACTGCAGGAGCAGATGATTTTGGTTGTAATTAGTTACTATGGGCCAAGGAGCATCAGGTGCTGCACCACCAACCAACACTGGTCGACCTGGCCACACTGCAACTCAGGCCGCAACACTACAGATTAGTTCAACTAGCGTATATGGCGTTTTCACTGTGTTTGCGCTTACAGCGCCTACCTCCAATTTTTGGGCAAAATGTTTTATTTTTCTGTTTATAGAATAGTCAAAATTGCAGGAGCAGATGATTTTGGTTGAATATAGTTACTATGGGCCAAGGAGCATCAGGTGCTGCACCACCAACCAACACTGGTCGACCTGGCCACACTGCAACTCAGGCCGCAACACTACAGATTAGTTCAACTAGCGTATATGGCGTTTTCACTGTGTTTGACGCTTACAGCGCATACTGTCATTTTTTCAGCAACATATTTTATTTTGCTGTTAATAGAACTGGCATAACTGCAGGAGCAGATGATTTTGGTTGTATATAGTTACCATGGGCCAAGGAGCATCAGGTGCTGCACCACCAACCAACACTGGCCGACCTGGCCACACTGCTGCTCAGGCCGCAACACTACAGATTAGTTCAACTAGCGTATATGGCGTTTTCACTGTTTTTGACGCTTACAGCGCCTACCGCCATTTTTTCAGCAAAATGTTTTAATTTGCACGTTATGGAATAGTCATTATTGCAGGAGCCAATGATTTTGGTTGTATATAGTTACTATGAGCCAAGGAGCATCAGGTGCTGCACCACCAACCAACATTGGTCGACCTGGCCACACTGCAACTCAGGCCGCAACGCTACAGATTAGTTAACTAGCATATATGGCGTTTTCACTGTGTTTGACGCTTACAGCGTATACTTTCAGTTTTTCGGCAACATATATAATTTTGCTGTTAATAGAACTGTCATAACTGCAGGAGCAGATGATTTTGGTTGTATATAGTTACTATGGGCCAAGGAGCATCTGGTGCTGCACCACCAACCAACACTGGTCGACCTGGCCACACTGCAACTCAGGCCGCAACACTAAAGATTAGTTCAACTAGCGTATATGGCGTTTTCACTGTGTTTGACGCTTACAGCGCATACTGTCATTTTTTCGGCAACATATTTTATTTTGCTGTTAATAGAACTGTCATAACTGCAGGAGCAGATGATTTTGGTTGTATATAGTTACCATGGGCCAAGGAGCATCAGGTGCTGCACCACCAACCAACACTGGTCGACCTGGCCACTCTGCAACTCAGACCGCAACACTACAGATTAGTTTTCAACTAGCGTATATGGCGTTTTCACTGTGTTTGACGCTTACAGCGCATACTGTCATTTTTTCTGCAACAAATTTTATTTTGCTGTTAATAGAACTGTCATAACTGCAGGAGCAGATGATTTTGGTTGTATATAGTTACTATGGGCCAAAGAGCATCAGGTGCTGCACCACCAACCAACACTGGTCGACCTGGCCACACTGCAACTCAGGCCGCAACACTACAGATTAGTTCAACTAGCATATATGGCGTTTTCACTGTGTTTGATGCTTACAGCGCATACTGTCATTTTTTCGGCAACATATTATATTTTGCTGGTTATAGAATAGTCATAATTGCAGAAGCCAATGATTTTGGTTGTATATAGTTACTACGGGACGAGGAGCATCAGGTGCTGCACCACCAACCAACACTGGTCAACTTGGCCACACTGCAACTCAGGCCGCAACACAACAGATTAGTTCAACTAGCGTATATGGCGTTTTCACTGTGTTTGACGCTTACAGCGAATACTGTCATTTTTTCGGCAACATATTTTATTTTGCTGTTAATAGAACTGTCATAACTGCAGGAGCAGATGATTTTGGTGGTATATAGTTACTATGGGCCAAGGAGCATCAGGTGCTGCACCACCAACCAACACTGGACGTCCTGGCCACACTGCAACTCAGGCCGCAACACTACAGATTAGTTCAACTAGCGTATATGGCGTTTTCACTGTGTTTGATGCTTACAGCGCATACTGTCATATTTTCGGCAACATATTTTATTTTGCTGTTAATAGAACTGTCATAACTGCAGGAGCAGATGATTTTGGTTGTATATAGTTACTATGGGCCAAGGAGCATCAGGTGCTGCACCACCAACCAACACTGGTCGACCTGGCCACACTGCAACTCAGGCCGCAACACTACAGATTAGTTCAACTAGCGTATATGGCGTTTTCACTGTTTTTGATGCTTACAGCGCACACCTCCAATTTTTGGGCAAAATGTTTTATTTTTCTGTTTATAGAATATTCAAAATTGCAGGAGCAGATGATTTTGGTTGTATATAGTTACCATGGGCCAAGGAGCATCAGGTGCTGCACCACCAACCAACACTGGCCGACCTGGCCACACTGCTGCTCAGGCCGCAACACTACAGATTAGTTCAAGTAGCGTATATGGCGTTTTCACTGTGTTTGACGCTTACAGCGCATACTGTCATTTTTTCTGCAACAAATTTTATTTTGCTGTTAATAGAACTGTCATAACTGCAGGAGCAGATGATTTTGGTTGTATATAGTTACTATGGGCCAAGGAGCATCAGGTGCTGCACCACCAACCAACACTGGTCGACCTGGCCACACTGCAACTCAGGCCGCAACACTACAGATTAGTTCAACTAGCATATATGGCGTTTTCACTGTGTTTGATGCTTACAGCGCATACTGTCATTTTTTCGGCAACATATTATATTTTGCTGGTTATAGAATAGTCATAATTGCAGGAGCCAATGATTTTGGTTGTATATAGTTACTACGGGACGAGGAGCATCAGGTGCTGCACCACCAACCAACACTGGTCAACCTGGCCACACTGCAACTCAGGCCGCAACACTTCAGATTAGTTCAACTAGCGTATATGGCGTTTTCACTGTGTTTGACGCTTACAGCGCATACTGTCATTTTTTCGGCAACATATTTTATTTTGCTGTTAATAGAACTGACATAACTGCAGGAGCAGATGATTTTGGTGGTATATAGTTACTATGGGCCAAGGAGCATCAGGTGCTGCACCACCAACCAACACTGGTCGACCTGGCCACACTGCAACTCAGGCCGCAACACTACAGATTAATTCAACTAGCGTATATGGCGTTTTCACTGTGTTTGATGCTTACAGCGCACACTGTCATTTTTTTTGGCAACATATTTTATTTTGCTGTTAATAGAACTGTCATAACTGCAGGAACAGATGATGTTGGTTGTATATAGTTACCATGGGCCAAGGAGCATCAGGTGCTGCACCACCAACCAACACTGGTCGACCTGGCCACACTGCAACTCAGGCCGCAACACTACAGATTAGTTGAACTAGCGTATAAGGCGTTTTCACTGTTTTTGATGCTTACAGCGCCCACCTCCAATTTTTGGGCAAAATGTTTTATTTTTCTGTTTATAGAATATTCAAAATTGCAGGAGCAGATGATTTTGGTTGTATATAGTTACCATGGGCCAAGGAGCATCAGGTGCTGCACCACCAACCAACACTGGCCGACCTGGCCACACTGCTGCTCAGGCCGCAACACTACAGATTAGTTCAACTAGCGTATATGGCGTTTTCACTGTTTTTGATGCTTACAGGGCCTACCTTCAATTTTTCGGCAAAATGTGTTATTTTGCTGTTTCTATATGGTATTCCAGTTTTTTCGCCGTTTGTTTAAGTAAAATAGTCATAATTTAAGGAGCAGATGATTTTGGTTGTATATAGTTACCATGGGCCAAGGAGCATCAGGTGCTGCACCACCAACCAACACTGGCCGACCTGGCCACACAGCTGCTCAGGCCGCAACACTACAGATTAGTTCAACTAGCATATATGGCGTTTTCACTGTTTTTGACGCTTACAGCGCCTACCGACATTTTTTCGGCAAAATGTTTTATTTTGCTGGTTATAGAATTGTCATAATTGCAGGAGCCAATGATTTTGGTTGTATATAGTTACCATGGACCAGGGAGCATCAGGTGCTGTACCACCAACCAACACTGGTCGACCTGGCAACACTGCAACTCAGGCCGCAACACTACAGATTAGTTCAACTAGCGTATATGGCGTTTTCACTGTGTTTGACGCTTACAGCGCATACTGTCATTTTTTCGGCAACATATTTTATTTTGCTGTTAATAGAACTGTCATAACTGCAGGAGCAGATGATTTTGGTTGAATATAGTTACCATGGGACAAGGAGCATCAGGTGCTGCACCACCAACCAACACTGGCCGAACTGGCCACACTGCAGCTCAGGTTGCAACACTACACATTAGTTCAACTAGCGTATATGGCGTTTTCACTGTTTTTGACGCTTACAGCGCCTACCGTCATTTTTTCGGCAAAATGTTTCATTTTGCTGGTTATAGAATAGTCATAATTGCAGGAGCCAATGATTTTGGTTGTATATAGTTACTATGGGTCAAGGAGCATCAGGTGCTGCACCACCAACCAAAACTGGTCGACATGGCCACACTTCAACTAGGCCGTAACACTACAGATTAGTTCAACAAGCGTATATGGCGTTTTCACTGTTTTTGACGCTTACAGTGCCTACTTCCAATTTTTGGGCAAAATGTTTTATTTTTCTGTTTATAGGATAGTCAAAATTGCAGGAGCAGATGATTTTGGTTGTATATAGTTACCAGGGGTCAGGGAGCATCAGGTGCTCTACCACCAACCAACACTGGTCGACCTGGCCACACTGCTGCTCAGGCCGCAAAACAACAGATTAGTTCAACTTGCGTATATGGCGTTTTCTCTGTGATTGACACTTACAGCGCATACCGTCCTTTTTTCGGCAAAATGTTTTATTTTGCTGGTTATAGAATAGTCATAATTGCAGGAGCCAATGATTTTGGTTGTACACAGTTACTATGTGCCAAGGAGCATCAGGTGCTGCACCATCAACCAACACTGGTCGACCTGGCCACACTGCAACTCAGGCCGCAACACTACAGATTAGTTCAACTAGCGTATATGGCGTTTTCACTGTGTTTGACGCTTACAGCGAATACTGTCATTTTTTCGACAACATATTTTATTTTGCTGTTAATAGAACTGTCATAACTGCAGGAGCAGATGATTTTGGTTGTAATTAGTTACTATGGGCCAAGGAGCATCAGGTGCTGCACCACCAACCAACACTGGTCGACCTGGCCACACTGCAACTCAGGCCGCAACACTACAGATTAGTTCAACTAGCGTATATGGCGTTTTCACTGTGTTTGACGCTTACAGCGCATACTGTCATTTTTTCGGCAACATATTTTATTTTGCTGTTAATAGAACTGTCATAACTGCAGGAGCAGATGATTTTGGTTGTATATAGTTACTATGGGCCAAGGAGCATCTGGTGCTGCACAACCAACCAACACTGGTCGACCTGGCCACACTGCAACTCAGGCCGCAACACTACAGATTAGTTCAACTAGCGTATATGGCGTTTTCACTGTGTTTGACGCTTACAGCGCATACTGTCATTTTTTCGGCAACATATTTTATTTTGCTGTTAATAGAACTGTCATAACTGCAGGAGCAGATGATTTTGGTTGTATATAGTTACTATGGGCCAAGGAGCATCTGGTGCTGCACAACCAACCAACACTGGTCGACCTGGCCACACTGCAACTCAGGCCGCAACACTACAGATTAGTTCAACTAGCGTATATGGCGTTTTCACTGTTTTTGATGCTTACAGCGCACACCTCCAATTTTTGGGCAAAATGTTTTATTTTTCTGTTTATAGAATATTCTAAATTGCAGGAGCAGATGATTTTGGTTGTATATAGTTACCATGGGCCAAGGAGCATCAGGTGCTGCACCACCAACCAACGCTGGCCGACCTGGCCACACTGCTGCTCAGGCTGCAACACTACAGATTAGTTCAACTAGCGTATTTGGCGTTTTCACTGTTTTTGACGCTTACAGCGCCTACCGTCATTTTTGCGGCAAAATGGTTTATTTTGCTGGTTATAGAAAAGTCATAATTGCAGGAGCCAATGATTTTGGTTGTATATAGTTACTATGGACCAGGGAGCATCAGGTGCTGCACCACCAACCAACACTGGCCGACCTGGCCACACAGCTGCTCAGGCCGCAACACTACAGATTAGTTCAACTAGCATATATGGCGTTTTCACTGTTTTTGACGCTTACAGCGCCTACCGACATTTTTTCGGCAAAATGTTTTATTTTGCTGGTTATAGAATTGTCATAATTGCAGGAGCCAATGATTTTGGTTGTATATAGTTACCATGGACCAGGGAGCATCAGGTGCTGTACCACCAACCAACACTGGTCGACCTGGCAACACTGCAACTCAGGCCGCAACACTACAGATTAGTTCAACTAGCGTATATGGCGTTTTCACTGTGTTTGACGCTTACAGCGCATACTGTCATTTTTTCGGCAACATATTTTATTTTGCTGTTAATAGAACTGTCATAACTGCAGGAGCAGATGATTTTGGTTGAATATAGTTACCATGGGACAAGGAGCATCAGGTGCTGCACCACCAACCAACACTGGCCGAACTGGCCACACTGCAGCTCAGGTTGCAACACTACACATTAGTTCAACTAGCGTATATGGCGTTTTCACTGTTTTTGACGCTTACAGCGCCTACCGTCATTTTTTCGGCAAAATGTTTCATTTTGCTGGTTATAGAATAGTCATAATTGCAGGAGCCAATGATTTTGGTTGTATATAGTTACTATGGGTCAAGGAGCATCAGGTGCTGCACCACCAACCAAAACTGGTCGACATGGCCACACTTCAACTAGGCCGTAACACTACAGATTAGTTCAACAAGCGTATATGGCGTTTTCACTGTTTTTGACGCTTACAGTGCCTACTTCCAATTTTTGGGCAAAATGTTTTATTTTTCTGTTTATAGGATAGTCAAAATTGCAGGAGCAGATGATTTTGGTTGTATATAGTTACCAGGGGTCAGGGAGCATCAGGTGCTCTACCACCAACCAACACTGGTCGACCTGGCCACACTGCTGCTCAGGCCGCAAAACAACAGATTAGTTCAACTTGCGTATATGGCGTTTTCTCTGTGATTGACACTTACAGCGCATACCGTCCTTTTTTCGGCAAAATGTTTTATTTTGCTGGTTATAGAATAGTCATAATTGCAGGAGCCAATGATTTTGGTTGTACACAGTTACTATGTGCCAAGGAGCATCAGGTGCTGCACCATCAACCAACACTGGTCGACCTGGCCACACTGCAACTCAGGCCGCAACACTACAGATTAGTTCAACTAGCGTATATGGCGTTTTCACTGTGTTTGACGCTTACAGCGAATACTGTCATTTTTTCGACAACATATTTTATTTTGCTGTTAATAGAACTGTCATAACTGCAGGAGCAGATGATTTTGGTTGTAATTAGTTACTATGGGCCAAGGAGCATCAGGTGCTGCACCACCAACCAACACTGGTCGACCTGGCCACACTGCAACTCAGGCCGCAACACTACAGATTAGTTCAACTAGCGTATATGGCGTTTTCACTGTGTTTGACGCTTACAGCGCATACTGTCATTTTTTCGGCAACATATTTTATTTTGCTGTTAATAGAACTGTCATAACTGCAGGAGCAGATGATTTTGGTTGTATATAGTTACTATGGGCCAAGGAGCATCTGGTGCTGCACAACCAACCAACACTGGTCGACCTGGCCACACTGCAACTCAGGCCGCAACACTACAGATTAGTTCAACTAGCGTATATGGCGTTTTCACTGTGTTTGACGCTTACAGCGCATACTGTCATTTTTTCGGCAACATATTTTATTTTGCTGTTAATAGAACTGTCATAACTGCAGGAGCAGATGATTTTGGTTGTATATAGTTACTATGGGCCAAGGAGCATCTGGTGCTGCACAACCAACCAACACTGGTCGACCTGGCCACACTGCAACTCAGGCCGCAACACTACAGATTAGTTCAACTAGCGTATATGGCGTTTTCACTGTTTTTGATGCTTACAGCGCACACCTCCAATTTTTGGGCAAAATGTTTTATTTTTCTGTTTATAGAATATTCTAAATTGCAGGAGCAGATGATTTTGGTTGTATATAGTTACCATGGGCCAAGGAGCATCAGGTGCTGCACCACCAACCAACGCTGGCCGACCTGGCCACACTGCTGCTCAGGCTGCAACACTACAGATTAGTTCAACTAGCGTATTTGGCGTTTTCACTGTTTTTGACGCTTACAGCGCCTACCGTCATTTTTGCGGCAAAATGGTTTATTTTGCTGGTTATAGAAAAGTCATAATTGCAGGAGCCAATGATTTTGGTTGTATATAGTTACTATGGACCAGGGAGCATCTGGTAGTGTACCACCAACCAACACTGGTCGACCTGGCCACACTGCAACTCAGGCCGCAACACTACAGATTAGTTCAACTAGCGTATATGGCGTTTTCACTGTGTTTGCGCTTACAGCGCCTACCTCCAATTTTTGGGCAAAATGTTTTATTTTTCTGTTTATAGAATAGTCAAAATTGCAGGAGCAGTTGATTTTGGTTGAATATAGTTACTATGGGCCAAGGAGCATCAGGTGCTGCACCACCAACCAACACTGGTCGACCTGTCCACACTGCAACTCAGGCCGCAACACTACAGATTAGTTCAACTAGCGTATATGGCGTTTTCACTGTGTTTGACGCTTACAGCGCATACTGTCATTTTTTCAGCAACATATTTTATTTTGCTGTTAATAGAACTGGCATAACTGCAGGAGCAGATGATTTTGGTTGTATATAGTTACCATGGGCCAAGGAGCATCAGGTGCTGCACCACCAACCAACACTGGCCGACCTGGCCACACTGCTGCTCAGGCCGCAACACTACAGATTAGTTCAACTAGCGTATATGGCGTTTTCACTGTTTTTGACGCTTACAGCGCCTACCGCCATTTTTTCAGCAAAATGTTTTATTTTGCACGTTATAGAATAGTCAAAATTGCAGGAGCAGATGATTTTGGTTGTATATAGTTACCATGGGCCAAGGAGCATCAGGTGCTGCACCACCAACCAACATTGGTCGACCTGGCCACACTGCAACTCAGGCCGCAACGCTACAGATTAGTTAACTAGCATATATGGCGTTTTCACTGTGTTTGATGCTTACAGCTCATACTGTCATTTTTTCGGCAACATATTTTATTTTGCTGTTAATAGAACTGTCATAACTGCAGGAGCAGATGATTTAGGTTGTATATAGTTACTATGGGCCAAGGAGCATCAGGTGCTGCACCACCAACCAACACTGGTCGACCTGGCCACACTGCAACTCAGGCCGCAACACTACAGATTAGTTCAACTAGCGTATATGGCGTTTTCACTGTGTTTGACGCTTACAGCGTATACTTTCAGTTTTTCGGCAACATATATAATTTTGCTGTTAATAGAACTGTCATAACTGCAGGAGTAGATGATTTTGGTTGTATATAGTTACTATGGGCCAAGGAGCATCTGGTGCTGCACCACCAACCAACACTGGTCGACCTGGCCACACTGCAACTCAGGCCGCAACACTAAAGATTAGTTCAACTAGCGTATATGGCGTTTTCACTGTGTTTGACGCTTACAGCGCATACTGTCATTTTTTCGGCAACATATTTTATTTTGCTGTTAATGGAACTGTCATAACTGCAGGAGCAGATGATTTTGGTTGTATATAGTTACCATGGGCCAAGGAGCATCAGGTGCTGCACCACCGACCAACACTGGTCGACCTGGCCACTCTGCAACTCAGGCCGCAACACTACAGATTAGTTTTCAACTAGCGTATATGGCGTTTTCACTGTGTTTGACGCTTACAGCGCATACTGTCATTTTTTCTGCAACAAATTTTATTTTGCTGTTAATAGAACTGTCATAACTGCAGGAGCAGATGATTTTGGTTGTATATAGTTACTATGGGCCAAAGAGCATCAGGTGCTGCACCACCAACCAACACTGGTCGACCTGGCCACACTGCAACTCAGGCCGCAACACTACAGATTAGTTCAACTAGCATATATGGCGTTTTCACTGTGTTTGACGCTTACAGCGGATACTGTCATTTTTTCGGCAACATATTTTATTTTGCTGTTAATAGAACTGTCATAACTGCAGGAGCAGATGATTTTGGTGGTATATAGTTACTATGGGCCAAGGAGCATCAGGTGCTGCACCACCAACCAACACTGGACGACCTGGCCACACTGCAACTCAGGCCGCAGCACTACAGATTAGTTCAACTAGCGTATATGGCGTTTTCACTGTGTTTGCGCTTACAGCGCCTACCTCCAATTTTTGGGCAAAATGTTTTATTTTTCTGTTTATAGAATAGTCAAAATTGCAGGAGCAGATGATTTTGGTTGAATATAGTTACTATGGGCCAAGGAGCATCAGGTGCTGCACCACCAACCAACACTGGTCGACCTGTCCACACTGCAACTCAGGCCGCAACACTACAGATTAGTTCAACTAGCGTATTTGGCGTTTTCACTGTTTTTGTCGCTTACAGTGCCTACCGCCATTTTTTCAGCAAAATGTTTTATTTTGCACGTTATAGAATTGTCATAATTGCAGGAGCCAATGATTTTGGTTGTATATAGTTACTATGAACCAAGGAGCATCAGGTGCTGCACCACCAACCAACATTGGTCGACCTGGCCACACTGCAACACAGGCCGCAACACTACAGATTAGTTCAACTAGCGTATATGGCGTTTTCACTGTGTTTGACGCTTACAGCTCATACTGTCATTTTTTCGGCAACATATTTTATTTTGCTGTTAATAGAACTGTCATAACTGCAGGAGCAGATGATTTTGTTTGTATATAGTTACTATGGGCCAAGGAGCATCAGGTGCTGCACCACCAACCAACACTGGTCGACCTGGGCACACTGCAACTCAGGCCGCAACACTACAGATTAGTTCAACTAGCGTATATGGCGTTTTCACTGTGTTTGACGCTTACAGCGTATACTTTCAGTTTTTCGGCAACATATATTATTTTGCTGTTAATAGAACTGTCATAACTGCAGGAGCAGATGATTTTGGTTGTATATAGTTACTATGGGCCAAGGAGCATCTGGTGCTGCACCACCAACCAACACTGGTCGACCTGGCCACACTGCTGCTCAGGCCGCAACACTAAAGATTAGTTCAACTAGCGTATATGGCGTTTTCACTGTGTTTGACGCTTACAGCGCATACTGTCATTTTTTCGGCAACATATTTTATTTTGCTGTTAATAGAACTGTCATAACTGCAGGAGCAGATGATTTTGGTTGTATTTAGTTACCATGGGCCAAGGAGCATCAGGTGCTGCACCACCGACCAACACTGGTCGACCTGGCCACTCTGCAACTCAGGCCGCAACACTACAGATTAGTTTTCAACTAGCGTATATGGCGTTTTCACTGTGTTTGAGGCTTACAGCGCATACTGTCATTTTTTCTGCAACAAATTTTATTTTGCTGTTAATAGAACTGTCATAACTGCAGGAGCAGATGATTTTGGTTGTATATAGTTACTATGGGCCAAAGAGCATCAGGTGCTGCACCACCAACCAACACTGGTCGACCTGGCCACACTGCAACTCAGGCCGCAGCACTACAGATTAGTTCAACTAGCATATATGGCGTTTTCACTGTGTTTGATGCTTACAGCGCATACTGTCATTTTTTCGGCACCATATTATATTTTGCTGGTTATAGAATAGTCATAATTGCAGGAGCCAATGATTTTGGTTGTATATAGTTACTACGGGATGAGGAGCATCAGGTGCTGCACCACCAACCAACACTGGTCAACCTGGCCACACTGCAACTCAGGCCGCAACACTACAGATTATTTCAACTAGCGTATATGGCGTTTTCACTGTGTTTGACGCTTACAGCGCATACTGTCATTTTTTCGGCAACATATTTTATTTTGCTGTTAATAGAACTGTCATAACTGCAGGAGCAGATGATTTTGGTGGTATATAGTTACTATGGGCCAAGGAGCATCAGGTGCTGCACCACCAACCAACACTGGTCGACCTGGCCACACTGCAACTCAGGCCGCAACACTACAGATTAATTCAACTAGCGTATATGGCGTTCTCACTGTGTTTGATGCTTACAGCGCACACTGTCATTTTTTTTGGCAACATATTTTATTTTGCTGTTAATAGAACTGTCAAAACTGCAGGAACAGATGATGTTGGTTGTATATAGTTACCATGGGCTAAGGAGCATCAGGTGCTGCACCACCAACCAACTGTGGTCGACCTGGCCACACTGCAACTCAGGCCGCAACACTACAGATTAGTTCAACTAGCGTATATGGTGTTTTCACTGTGTTTGACACTTACAGCGCATACTGTCATTTTTTCTGGCAACATATTTTATTTTGCTGCTAATAGAACTGTCATACCTGCAGGAACAGATGATGTTGGTTGTATATAGTTACCATGGGCCAAGGAGCATCAGATGCTGCACCACCAACCAACACTGGTCGACCTGGCCACACTGCAACTCAGGCTGCAACACTACAGATTAGTTCAACTAGCGTATATGGCGTTTTCACTGTGTTTGACGCTTACAGCGCATACTGTCATTTTTTCGGCAACATATTTTATTTTGCTGTTAATAGAACTGTCATAACTGCAGGAGCAGATGCTTTTGGTTGTATATAGTTACTATGGGCCAAGGAGCTTCAGGTGCTGCACCACCAACCAACATTGGTCGACCTGGCCACACTGCAACTCAGGTCGCAACACTACAGATTAATTCAACTAGCGTATATGGCGTTTCCACTGTGTTTGACGCTTACAGCGCACATTGTCATTTTTTCGGCAACATATTTTATTTTGCTGTTAATAGAACTGTCATAACTGCAGGAGCAGATGATTTTGGTTGTATATAGTTACCATGGACCAGGGAGCATCAGGTGCTGCACCACCAACCAACACTGGTCGACCTGGCCACACTGCAACTCAGACCGCAACACTACAGATTAGTTCAACTAGCGTATATGGCGTTTTCACTGTTTTTGAAGCTTACAGCGCCTAACTCCAATTTTTGGGCAAAATGTTATATTTTTCTGTTTATAGAATAGTCAAAATTGCAGGAGCAGATGATTTTGGTTGTATATAGTTACCATGGGCCAGGGAGCATCAGGTGCTGCACCACCAACCAACAATGGTCGACCTGGCCACACTGCAACTCAGGCCACAACACTACAGATTAGTTCAACTAGCGTATATGGCGTTTTCACTGTGTTTGATGCTTACATCGCATACCGTCATTTTTTCCGCAACATACTTAATTTTGATATTAATAGAAGTGTCATAACTGCAGGAGCAGATGATTTTGGTTGTATATAGTTACTATGGGCCAAGGAGCATCAGGTGCTGCACCACCAACCATCACTGGCCGACCTGGCAACACTGCTGCTCAGGCCGCAACACTACAGATTACTTCAACTAGCGTATATGGCGTTTTCACTGTTTTTGACGCTTACAGCGCCTACCTTCAATTTTTCGTCAAAATGTTATATTTTGCTGATTCTATATGGTATTCCACTTTTTAAGCAGATTGTTTAAGTAAAATAGTCATAATTTAAGGAGCAGATGATTTTGGTTGTATATAGTTACCATGGGCCAACGAGCATCAGGTGCTGCACCACCAACCAACACTGTTCGACCTGGCCACACTGCTGCTCAGATCGCAACACTACAGATTAGTTCAACTAGCATATATGGCGTTTTCACTGTTTTTGACGCTTACAGCGCCTACCGTCATTTTTTGGCAAAATGTTATATTTCGCTGATTATAGAATGGTCATAATTGCAGGAGCGAATGATTTTGGTTGTATATAGTTACTATGGGACAAGGAGCATCAGGTGCAGCACCACCAACCAACGCTGGTCGACCTGGCCACACTGCAACTCAGGCCGCAACATTACAGATTAGTTCAACTAGCGTATATGGCGTTTACACTGTGTTTGACGCTTACAGCGCATACTGTCATTTTTTCGGCAACATATTTTATTTTGCTGTTAATAGAACTGTCATAACTGCAGGAGCAGATGATTTTGGTTGTATATAGTTACTATGGGCCTAGGAGCATCAGGTGCTGCACCACCAACCAACACTGGTCGACCTGGCCACACTGCAACTCAGGCCACAACACTACAGATTAGTTCAACTAGCGTATATGGCGTTTTCACTGTGTTTGACGCTTACAGCGCATACTGTCTTTTTTTCGGCAACATATTTTATTTTGCTGTTAATAGAACTGTCATAACTGCAGGAGGATATGAATTTGGTTGTATATAGTTACTATGGGCCAACGAGCATCAGGTGCTGCACCACCAACCAACACTGGTCGAACTGGCCACACTGCAAATCAGGCCGCAACACTACAGATTAGTTCAACTAGCGTATATGGAGTTTTCACTGTGTTTGACGCTTACAGCGCATACTGTCATTTTTTCGGCAACATATTTTATTTTGCTGTTAATAGAACTGTCATAACTGCAGGAGCAGATGATTTTGGTTGTATATAGTTAGTATGGGCCTAGGAGCATCATGTGCTGCACCACCAACCAACACTGGTCGACCTGGCCACACTGCAACTCAGGCCGCAACACTACAGATTAGTTCAACTAGCGTATATGGCGTTTTCACTGTGTTTGACGCTTACAGCGCATACTGTCATTTTTTCAGCAACATATTTTATTTTGCTGTTAATAGAACTGTCATAACTGCAGGAGCAGATGATTTTGGTTGTATATAGTTACCATGGGCCAAGGAGCATCAGGTGCTGCTCCACCAACCAACACTGGCTGACCTGGCCACACTGCTGCTCAGGCCGCAACACTGCAGATTAGTTCAACAAGCGTATATGGCGTTTTCACTGTTTTTGACGCTTACAGCGCCTACCGCCATTTTTTCAGCAAAATGTTTTATTTTGCACGTTATAGAATAGTCATAATTGCAGGAGCCAATGATTTTGGTTGTATATAGTTACTACGGGATGAGGAGCATCAGGTGCTGCACCACCAACCAACACTGGTCAACCTGGCCACACTGCAACTCAGGCCGCAACACTACAGATTATTTCAACTAGCGTATATGGCGTTTTCACTGTGTTTGACGCTTACAGCGCATACTGTCATTTTTTCGGCAACATATTTTATTTTGCTGTTAATAGAACTGTCATAACTGCAGGAGCAGATGATTTTGGTGGTATATAGTTACTATGGGCCAAGGAGCATCAGGTGCTGCACCACCAACCAACACTGGTCGACCTGGCCACACTGCAACTCAGGCCGCAACACTACAGATTAATTCAACTAGCGTATATGGCGTTCTCACTGTGTTTGATGCTTACAGCGCACACTGTCATTTTTTTTGGCAACATATTTTATTTTGCTGTTAATAGAACTGTCAAAACTGCAGGAACAGATGATGTTGGTTGTATATAGTTACCATGGGCTAAGGAGCATCAGGTGCTGCACCACCAACCAACTGTGGTCGACCTGGCCACACTGCAACTCAGGCCGCAACACTACAGATTAGTTCAACTAGCGTATATGGTGTTTTCACTGTGTTTGACACTTACAGCGCATACTGTCATTTTTTCTGGCAACATATTTTATTTTGCTGCTAATAGAACTGTCATACCTGCAGGAACAGATGATGTTGGTTGTATATAGTTACCATGGGCCAAGGAGCATCAGATGCTGCACCACCAACCAACACTGGTCGACCTGGCCACACTGCAACTCAGGCTGCAACACTACAGATTAGTTCAACTAGCGTATATGGCGTTTTCACTGTGTTTGACGCTTACAGCGCATACTGTCATTTTTTCGGCAACATATTTTATTTTGCTGTTAATAGAACTGTCATAACTGCAGGAGCAGATGCTTTTGGTTGTATATAGTTACTATGGGCCAAGGAGCTTCAGGTGCTGCACCACCAACCAACATTGGTCGACCTGGCCACACTGCAACTCAGGTCGCAACACTACAGATTAATTCAACTAGCGTATATGGCGTTTCCACTGTGTTTGACGCTTACAGCGCACATTGTCATTTTTTCGGCAACATATTTTATTTTGCTGTTAATAGAACTGTCATAACTGCAGGAGCAGATGATTTTGGTTGTATATAGTTACCATGGACCAGGGAGCATCAGGTGCTGCACCACCAACCAACACTGGTCGACCTGGCCACACTGCAACTCAGACCGCAACACTACAGATTAGTTCAACTAGCGTATATGGCGTTTTCACTGTTTTTGAAGCTTACAGCGCCTAACTCCAATTTTTGGGCAAAATGTTATATTTTTCTGTTTATAGAATAGTCAAAATTGCAGGAGCAGATGATTTTGGTTGTATATAGTTACCATGGGCCAGGGAGCATCAGGTGCTGCACCACCAACCAACAATGGTCGACCTGGCCACACTGCAACTCAGGCCACAACACTACAGATTAGTTCAACTAGCGTATATGGCGTTTTCACTGTGTTTGATGCTTACATCGCATACCGTCATTTTTTCCGCAACATACTTAATTTTGATATTAATAGAAGTGTCATAACTGCAGGAGCAGATGATTTTGGTTGTATATAGTTACTATGGGCCAAGGAGCATCAGGTGCTGCACCACCAACCATCACTGGCCGACCTGGCAACACTGCTGCTCAGGCCGCAACACTACAGATTACTTCAACTAGCGTATATGGCGTTTTCACTGTTTTTGACGCTTACAGCGCCTACCTTCAATTTTTCGTCAAAATGTTATATTTTGCTGATTCTATATGGTATTCCACTTTTTAAGCAGATTGTTTAAGTAAAATAGTCATAATTTAAGGAGCAGATGATTTTGGTTGTATATAGTTACCATGGGCCAACGAGCATCAGGTGCTGCACCACCAACCAACACTGTTCGACCTGGCCACACTGCTGCTCAGATCGCAACACTACAGATTAGTTCAACTAGCATATATGGCGTTTTCACTGTTTTTGACGCTTACAGCGCCTACCGTCATTTTTTGGCAAAATGTTATATTTCGCTGATTATAGAATGGTCATAATTGCAGGAGCGAATGATTTTGGTTGTATATAGTTACTATGGGACAAGGAGCATCAGGTGCAGCACCACCAACCAACGCTGGTCGACCTGGCCACACTGCAACTCAGGCCGCAACATTACAGATTAGTTCAACTAGCGTATATGGCGTTTACACTGTGTTTGACGCTTACAGCGCATACTGTCATTTTTTCGGCAACATATTTTATTTTGCTGTTAATAGAACTGTCATAACTGCAGGAGCAGATGATTTTGGTTGTATATAGTTACTATGGGCCTAGGAGCATCAGGTGCTGCACCACCAACCAACACTGGTCGACCTGGCCACACTGCAACTCAGGCCACAACACTACAGATTAGTTCAACTAGCGTATATGGCGTTTTCACTGTGTTTGACGCTTACAGCGCATACTGTCTTTTTTTCGGCAACATATTTTATTTTGCTGTTAATAGAACTGTCATAACTGCAGGAGGATATGAATTTGGTTGTATATAGTTACTATGGGCCAAGGAGCATCAGGTGCTGCACCACCAACCAACACTGGTCGACCTGGCCACACTGCAACTCAGGCCGCAACACTACAGATTAATTCAACTAGCGTATATGGCGTTCTCACTGTGTTTGATGCTTACAGCGCACACTGTCATTTTTTTTGGCAACATATTTTATTTTGCTGTTAATAGAACTGTCAAAACTGCAGGAACAGATGATGTTGGTTGTATATAGTTACCATGGGCTAAGGAGCATCAGGTGCTGCACCACCAACCAACTGTGGTCGACCTGGCCACACTGCAACTCAGGCCGCAACACTACAGATTAGTTCAACTAGCGTATATGGTGTTTTCACTGTGTTTGACACTTACAGCGCATACTGTCATTTTTTCTGGCAACATATTTTATTTTGCTGCTAATAGAACTGTCATACCTGCAGGAACAGATGATGTTGGTTGTATATAGTTACCATGGGCCAAGGAGCATCAGATGCTGCACCACCAACCAACACTGGTCGACCTGGCCACACTGCAACTCAGGCTGCAACACTACAGATTAGTTCAACTAGCGTATATGGCGTTTTCACTGTGTTTGACGCTTACAGCGCATACTGTCATTTTTTCGGCAACATATTTTATTTTGCTGTTAATAGAACTGTCATAACTGCAGGAGCAGATGCTTTTGGTTGTATATAGTTACTATGGGCCAAGGAGCTTCAGGTGCTGCACCACCAACCAACATTGGTCGACCTGGCCACACTGCAACTCAGGTCGCAACACTACAGATTAATTCAACTAGCGTATATGGCGTTTCCACTGTGTTTGACGCTTACAGCGCACATTGTCATTTTTTCGGCAACATATTTTATTTTGCTGTTAATAGAACTGTCATAACTGCAGGAGCAGATGATTTTGGTTGTATATAGTTACCATGGACCAGGGAGCATCAGGTGCTGCACCACCAACCAACACTGGTCGACCTGGCCACACTGCAACTCAGACCGCAACACTACAGATTAGTTCAACTAGCGTATATGGCGTTTTCACTGTTTTTGAAGCTTACAGCGCCTAACTCCAATTTTTGGGCAAAATGTTATATTTTTCTGTTTATAGAATAGTCAAAATTGCAGGAGCAGATGATTTTGGTTGTATATAGTTACCATGGGCCAGGGAGCATCAGGTGCTGCACCACCAACCAACAATGGTCGACCTGGCCACACTGCAACTCAGGCCACAACACTACAGATTAGTTCAACTAGCGTATATGGCGTTTTCACTGTGTTTGATGCTTACATCGCATACCGTCATTTTTTCCGCAACATACTTAATTTTGATATTAATAGAAGTGTCATAACTGCAGGAGCAGATGATTTTGGTTGTATATAGTTACTATGGGCCAAGGAGCATCAGGTGCTGCACCACCAACCATCACTGGCCGACCTGGCAACACTGCTGCTCAGGCCGCAACACTACAGATTACTTCAACTAGCGTATATGGCGTTTTCACTGTTTTTGACGCTTACAGCGCCTACCTTCAATTTTTCGTCAAAATGTTATATTTTGCTGATTCTATATGGTATTCCACTTTTTAAGCAGATTGTTTAAGTAAAATAGTCATAATTTAAGGAGCAGATGATTTTGGTTGTATATAGTTACCATGGGCCAACGAGCATCAGGTGCTGCACCACCAACCAACACTGTTCGACCTGGCCACACTGCTGCTCAGATCGCAACACTACAGATTAGTTCAACTAGCATATATGGCGTTTTCACTGTTTTTGACGCTTACAGCGCCTACCGTCATTTTTTGGCAAAATGTTATATTTCGCTGATTATAGAATGGTCATAATTGCAGGAGCGAATGATTTTGGTTGTATATAGTTACTATGGGACAAGGAGCATCAGGTGCAGCACCACCAACCAACGCTGGTCGACCTGGCCACACTGCAACTCAGGCCGCAACATTACAGATTAGTTCAACTAGCGTATATGGCGTTTACACTGTGTTTGACGCTTACAGCGCATACTGTCATTTTTTCGGCAACATATTTTATTTTGCTGTTAATAGAACTGTCATAACTGCAGGAGCAGATGATTTTGGTTGTATATAGTTACTATGGGCCTAGGAGCATCAGGTGCTGCACCACCAACCAACACTGGTCGACCTGGCCACACTGCAACTCAGGCCACAACACTACAGATTAGTTCAACTAGCGTATATGGCGTTTTCACTGTGTTTGACGCTTACAGCGCATACTGTCTTTTTTTCGGCAACATATTTTATTTTGCTGTTAATAGAACTGTCATAACTGCAGGAGGATATGAATTTGGTTGTATATAGTTACTATGGGCCAACGAGCATCAGGTGCTGCACCACCAACCAACACTGGTCGAACTGGCCACACTGCAAATCAGGCCGCAACACTACAGATTAGTTCAACTAGCGTATATGGAGTTTTCACTGTGTTTGACGCTTACAGCGCATACTGTCATTTTTTCGGCAACATATTTTATTTTGCTGTTAATAGAACTGTCATAACTGCAGGAGCAGATGATTTTGGTTGTATATAGTTAGTATGGGCCTAGGAGCATCAGGTGCTGCACCACCAACCAACACTGGTCGACCTGGCCACACTGCAACTCAGGCCGCAACACTACAGATTAGTTCAACTAGCGTATATGGCGTTTTCACTGTGTTTGACGCTTACAGCGCATACTGTCATTTTTTCAGCAACATATTTTATTTTGCTGTTAATAGAACTGTCATAACTGCAGGAGCAGATGATTTTGGTTGTATATAGTTACCATGGGCCAAGGAGCATCAGGTGCTGCTCCACCAACCAACACTGGCTGACCTGGCCACACTGCTGCTCAGGCCGCAACACTGCAGATTAGTTCAACAAGCGTATATGGCGTTTTCACTGTTTTTGACGCTTACAGCGCCTACCGCCATTTTTTCAGCAAAATGTTTTATTTTGCACGTTATAGAATAGTCATAATTGCAGGAGCCAATGATTTTGGTTGTATATAGTTACTATGAGCCAAGGAGCATCAGGTGCTGCACCACCAACCAACATTGGTCGACCTGGCCACACTGCAACTCAGGCCGCAACACTACAGATTAGTTCAACTAGCGTATATGGCGTTTTCACTGTGTTTGACGCTTACGGCGTATACTTTCAGTTTTTTAGCAACATATATTATTTTGCTGTTAATAGAACTGTCATAACTGCAGGAGCAGATGATTTTGGTTGTATATAGTTACTATGTTCCAAGGAGCATCTGGTGCTGCACCACCAACGAACACTGGTCGACCTGGCCACACTGCAACTCAGGCCGCAACACTACAGATTAGTTCAACTAGCGTATATGGCGTTTTCACTGTGTTTGACGCTTACAGCGCATACTGTCATTTTTTCGGCAACATATTTTATTTTGCTGTTAATAGAACTGTCATAACTGCAGGAGCAGATGATTTTGGTTGTATAAAGTTACTATGGGCCAAGGAGCATCAGGTGCTGCACCACCAACCAACACTGGCCGACCTGGCCACACTGCAACTCAGGCCGCAACACTACAGATTAATTCAACTAGCGTATATGGCGTTTTCACTGTGTTTGACGCTTACAGCGCATACTGTCATTTTTTCGGCAACATGTTTTATTTTGCTGTTAATAGAACTGTCATAACTGCAGGAGCAGATGATTTTGGTTGTATATAGTTACTATGGGCCAAGGAGCATCAGGTGCTGCACCACCAACCAACACTGGTCGACCTGGCCACACTGCTACTCAGGCCACAACAGTACAGATTAGTTCAACTAGCGAATATGGCGTTTTCACTGTGTTTGACGCTTACAGCGCATACTGTCATTTTTTCGGCAACATATTTTATTTTGCTGTTAATAGAACTGTCATAACTGCAGGAGCAGATGATTTAGGTTGTATATAGTTACTATGGGCCAAGGAGCATCAGGTGCTGCACCACCAACCAACACTGGTCGACCTGGCCACACTGCAACTCAGGCCGCAACAGTACAGATTAGTTCAACTAGCGTATATGGCGTATTCACTGTTTTTGAAGCTTACAGCGCCTACCTCCAATTTTTGGGCAAAATGTTTTATTTTTCTGTTTATAGAATAGACAAAATTGCAGGAGCAGATGATTTTGGTTGTATATAGTTACCATGGGCCAGGGAGCATCAGGTGCTGCACCACCAACCAACACTGGCCGACCTGGCCACACTGCTGCTCAGGCCGCAACACTACAGATTAGTTCAACTAGCGTATATGGCGTTTTCACTGTGTTTGACGCTTACAGCTCATACTGTCATTTTTTCGGCAAAATGTTATATTTTGCTGGTTATAGAATGGTCATAATTGCAGGAGCCAATGAGTTTGGTTGTATATAGTTACTATGGGACAAGGAGCATCAGGTGCTGCACCACCAACGAACACTGGTCGACCTGGCCACACTGCAACCCAGGCCGCAACACTACAGATTAGTTTAACTAGCGTATATTGCGTTTCCACTGTGTTTGACGCTTACAGAGCATACTGTCATTTTTTCGTTAACATATTTTATTTTGCTGTTATTAGAACTGTCATAACTGCAGGAGCAGGTGATTTTGGTTGTATATAGTTACTATGGGCCAAGGAGCATCAGGTGCTGCACCACCAAACAACACTGGTTGACCTGGCCACACTGCAACTCAGGCCACAACACTACAGATTTGTTCAACTAGCGTATATGGCGTTTTCACTGTGTTTGACGCTTACAGGGCATACTGTCTTTTTTTCGGCAACATATTTTATTTTGCTGTTAATAGAACTGTCATAACTGCAGGAGCAGATGATTTTGGTTGTATATAGTTACTATGGGCCAAGGAGCATCAGGTGCTGCACCACCAACCAACACTGGTCGACCTCGCCACACTGCAACTCAGGCCGCAACAGTACAGATTAGTTCAACTAGCGTATATGGCGTTTTCACTGTGTTTGACGCTTACAGCGCATACTGTCATTTTTTCGGCAATATATTTTATTTTGCTGTTAATAGAACTGTCATAACTGCAGGAGCAGATGATTTAGGTTGTATATAGTTACTATGGGCCAAGGAGCATCAGGTGCTGCACCACCAACCAACACTGGTCGACCTGGCCACACTGCAACTCAGGCCGCAACAGTACAGATTAGTTCAACTAGCGTATATGGCGTATTCACTGTTTTTGAAGCTTACAGCGCCTACCTCCAATTTTTGGGCAAAATGTTTTATTTTTCTGTTTATAGAATAGACAAAATTGCAGGAGCAGATAATTTTGGTTGTATATAGTTACCATGGGCCAGGGAGCATCAGGTGCTGCACCACCAACCAACACTGGCCGACCTGGCAACATTGCTGCTCAGGCCGCAACACTACAGATAAGTTCACCTAGCGTATATGGCGTTTTCACGGTTTTTGATGCTTACAGTGCCTACCTTCAATTTTTCGGCAAAATGTTTTATTTTGCTGTTTCTATATGGTATTCCAGTTTTTTCGCAGATTGTTTATGTAAAATAGTCATAATTTTATGGAGCAGATGATTTTGGTTGTATATAGTTACCATGGGCCAAGGAGCATCAGGTGCTGCACCACCAAACAACACTGGTCGACCTGGCCACACTGCTGCTCAGGCCGCAACACTACAGATTTGTTCAACTAGCGTATATTGCGTTTTCACTGTGTTTGACGCTTACAGCGCATACTGTCATTTTTTCGGCAACATATTTTATTTAGCTGTTAATAGAACTGTCATAACTGCAGGAGCAGATGATTTAGGTTGTATATAGTTACTATGGGCCAAGGAGCATCAGGTGCTGCACCACCAACCAACACTGGTCGACCTGGCCACACTGCAACTCAGGCCGCAACAGTACAGATTAGTTCAACTAGCGTATATGGCGTATTCACTGTTTTTGAAGCTTACAGCGCCTACCTCCAATTTTTGGGCAAAATGTTTTATTTTTCTGTTTATAGAATAGACAAAATTGCAGGAGCAGATGATTTTGGTTGTATATAGTTACCATGGGCCAGGGAGCATCAGGTGCTGCACCACCAACCAACACTGGCCGACCTGGCAACACTGCTGCTCAGGCCGCAACACTACAGATTAGTTCAACTAGCGTATATGGCGTTTTCACTGTGTTTGACGCTTACAGCGCATACCGTCATTTTTTCGGCAAAATGTTATATTTTGCTGGTTATAGAATGGTCATAATTGCAGGAGCCAATGATTTTGGTTGTATATAGTTACTATGGGACAAGGAGCATCAGGTGCTGCACCACCAACGAACACTGGTCGACCTGGCCACACTGCAACCCAGGCCGCAACACTACAGATTAGTTTAATTAGCGTATCTTGCGTTTTCACTGTGTTTGACGCTTACAGAGCATACTGTCATTTTTTCGGCAACATTTTTTATTTTGCTGTTATTAGAACTGTCATAACTGCAGGAGCAAGTGATTTTGGTTGTATATAGTTACTATGGGCCAAGGATCATCAGGTGCTGCACCACCAAACAACACTGGTTGACCTGGCCACACTGCAACTCAGGCCACAACACTACAGATTTGTTCAACTAGCGTATATGGCGTTTTCACTGTGTTTGACGCTTACAGGGCATACTGTCTTTTTTTCGGCAACATATTTTATTTTGTTGTTAATAGAACTGTCATAACTGCAGGAGCAGATGACTTTGGTTGTATATAGTTACTATGGGCCAAGGAGCATCAGGTGCTGCACCACCAACCAACACTGGTCGACCTGGCGACACTGCAACTCAGGCCGCAAAACTACAGATTAGTTCAACTAGCGTATATGGCGTTTTCACTGTGTTTGACGCTTACAGCGCATACTGTCATTTTTTCGGCAACATATTTTATTTTGCTGTTAATAGAACTGTAATAACTGCAGGAGCAAATGATTTTGGTTGTATATAGTTACCATGGGCCAAGGAGCATCAGGTGCTGCACCACCAACCAACACTGGTCGACCTGGCCACACTGCAACTCAGGCCGCAACACTACAGATTAGTTCAACTAGCGTATATGGCGTTTTCACTGTTTTTGACGCTTACAGCGCCTACCGTCATTTTTTCGGCAAAATGTTTTATTTTGCTGGTTATAGAATAGTCATAATTGCAGGAGCCAATGATTTTGGTTGTATATAGTTACTATGGGCCAAGGAGCATCAGGTGCTGCACCACCAACGAACACTGGTCGACCTGGCCACACTGCATCCCAGGCCGCAACACTACAGATTAGTTTAACTAGCGTATATTGCGTTTTCACTGTGTTTGACGCTTACAGAGCATACTGTCATTTTTTCGGCAACATATTTTATTTTGCTGTTATTAGAACTGTCATAACTGCAGGAGCAGGTGATTTTGGTTGTATATAGTTACTATGGGCCAAGGAGCATCAGGTGCTGCACCACCAAACAACACTGGTTGACCTGGCCACACTGCAACTCAGGCCACAACACTACAGATTTGTTCAACTAGCGTATATGGCGTTTTCACTGTGTTTGACGCTTACAGGGCATACTGTCTTTTTTTCGGCAACATATTTTATTTTGCTGTTAATAGAACTGTCATAACTGCAGGAGCAGATGATTTTGGTTGTATATAGTTACTATGGGCCAAGGAGCATCAGGTGCTGCACCACCAACCAACACTGGTCGACCTGGCCACACTGCAACTCAGGCCGCAAAACTACAGATTAGTTCAACTAGCGTATATGGCGTTTTCACTGTGTTTGACGCTTACAGCGCATACTGTCATTTTTTCGGCAACATATTTTATTTTGCTGTTAATAGAACTGTAATAACTGCAGGAGCAAATGATTTTGGTTGTATATAGTTACCATGGGCCAAGGAGCATCAGGTGCTGCACCACCAACCAACACTGGTCGACCTGGCCACACTGCAACTCAGGCCGCAACACTACAGATTAGTTCAACTAGCGTATATGGCGTTTTCACTGTTTTTGACGCTTACAGCGCCTACCGTCATTTTTTCGGCAAAATGTTTTATTTTGCTGGTTATAGAATAGTCATAATTGCAGGAGCCAATGATTTTGGTTGTATATAGTTACTATGGGCCAAGGAGCATCAGGTGCTGCACCACCAACCAACAGTGGTCGACCTGGCCACACTGCAACTCAGGCTGCAACACTACAGATTAGTTCAACTAGCGTATATGGCGTTTTCACTGTGTTTGACGCTTACAGCGCATACTGACATTTTTTCGGCAACATATTTTATTTTGCTGTTAATAGAACTGTCATAACTGCAGGAGCAGATGATTTTGGTTGTATATAGTTACTATGGGCCAAGGAGCATCAGGTGCTGCACCACCAACCAACACTGGCCGACCTGGCCACACTGCAACTCAGGCCGCAACACTACAGATTAATTCAACTAGCGTATATGGCGTTTTCACTGTGTTTGACGCTTACAGCGCATACCGTCATTTTTTCCGCAACATATTTTATTTTTCTAATAATAGAACTGTCATAACTGCATTAGCAGATGATTTTGGTTGTATATAGTTTCTATGGGCCTAGGAGCATCAGGTGCTGCACCACCAACCAACACTGGTCGACCTGGCCACACTGCAACTCAGGTCGCAACACTACAGATTAGTTCAACTAGCGTATATGGCGTTTTCACTGTGTTTGACGCTTACAGCGCATACTGTCATTTTTTCGGCAACATATTTTATTTTGCTGTTAATAGAACTGTCATAACTGCAGGAGCAGATGATTTTGGTTGTATATCGTTACTATGGGCCAAGGAGCATCAGGTGCTGCACCACCAACCAACACTGGTCGACCTGGCCACACTGCAACTCAGGCCGCAACACTACAGATTAGTTCAACTAGCGTATATGGCGTTTTCACTGTGTTTGACGCTTACAGCGCATACTGTCATTTTTTCGGCAACATATTTTATTTTGCTGTTAATAGAACTGTCATAACTGCAGGAGCAGATGATTTTGGTTGTATATAGTTACTATGGGCCAAGGAGCATCAGGTGCTGCACCACCAACCAACACTGGCCAAACTGGCCACACTGCAACTCAGGCCGCAACACTACAGATTAATTCAAATAGCGTATATGGCGTTTTCACTGTGTTTGACGCTTACAGCGCATACCGTCATTTTTTCCGCAACATATTTTATTTTGCTAATAATAGAACTGTCATAACTGCATTAGCAGATGATTTTGGTTGTATATAGTTACTATGGCCAAGGAGCATCTGGTGCTGCACCACCAACCATCACTGGCCGACCTGGCAACACTGCTGCTCAGGCCGCAACACTACAGATTAGTTCACATAGCGTATATGGCGTTTTCACTGTTTATGATGCTTACAGTGCATACCTTCAATTTTTCGGCAAAATGTTATATTTTGCTGTTTCTATATGGTATTCCAGTTTTTTCGCAGATTGTTTAAGTAAAATAGCCATAATTTAAGGAGCAGATGATTTTGGTTGTATATATTTACCATGGGCCAAGGAGCATCAGGTGCTGCACCACCAACCAACACTGGTCGACCTGGCCACACTGCTGCTCAGGCCGCAACACTACAGATTTGTTCAACTAGCGTATATAGCGTTTCCACGGTTTTTGACGCTTACAGCACCTACCGTCATTTTTTCGGCAAAATGTTATATTTGGCTGGTTATAGAATGGTCATAATTGCAGGAGCCAATGATTTTGGTTGTATATAGTTACTATGGGACAAGGAGCATCAGGTGCTGCACCACCAACGAACACTGGTCGACCTGGCCACACTGCAACTCAGGCCGCAACACTAGAGATTAGTTCAACTAGCGTATATGGCGTTTTCACTGTGTTTGACGCTTACAGCGCATACTGTCATTTTTTCGGCAACATATTTTATTTTGCCTTTAATAGAACTGTCAAAACTGCAGGAGCAGATGATTTTGGTTGTATATAGTTACTATGGGCCAAGGAGCATCAGGTGCTGCACCACCAACCAACACTGGTCGACCTGGCCACACTGCAACTCAGGCCGCAACACTACAGATTAGTTCAACTAGCGTATATGGCGTTTTCACTGTGTTTCACGCTTACAGCGCATACTTTAATTTTTTTGGCAACATATTTTATTTTGCTGTTAATAGAACTGTCATAACTGCAGGAGCAGATGATTTAGGTTGTATATAGTTACTATGGGCCAAGGAGCATCAGGTGCTGCACAACCAACCAACACTGGCCGACCTGGCCACACTGCAACGCAGGCCGCAACACTACTGATTAATTCAACTAGCGTATGTGGCGTTTTCACTGTGTTTGACGCTTACAGCGCATACTGTCATTTTTTTGGCTACATATTTTATTTTGCTCTTAATAGAACTGAAATAACTGCAGGAGCAGATGATTTAGGTTGTATATAGTTACTATGGGCCAAGGAGCATCAGGTGCTCCACCACCAACCAACACTGTTCGACCTGGCCACACTGCAACTCAGGCCGCAACACTACAGATTTGTTCAACTAGCGTATATGGCGTTTTCACTGTTTTTGAAGCTTACAGCGCCTACCTCCAATTTTTGGGCAAAATGTTTTATTTTTCTGTTTATAGAATAGTCAAAATTGCAGGAGCAGATGATTTTGGTTGTATATAGTTACCATGGGCCAGGGAGCATCTGGTGCTGCATCATCGAACCGCAATGGCCGCCCTGGCCACACTGCTGCTCAGGCCGCAACACTACAGATTATTTCAACTAGCGTATATCGCGTTTTCACTGTTTTTGACGCTTACAGCGCATACTGTCATTTTTTCAGCAAAATGTTGTTTTGCTGTTTCTATATGGTAATCGAGATTATTCGCCGTTTGTTTTAGTAAAATAGTCATAATTTCAAGGAGCAGATGATTGTGGTTGTATATAGTTACCATTGGCCAGGG
The DNA here is from genome assembly GCA_026315105.1 of Locusta migratoria. Taxonomy (NCBI): domain Eukaryota; kingdom Metazoa; phylum Arthropoda; class Insecta; order Orthoptera; family Acrididae; genus Locusta; species Locusta migratoria. The sequence continues at coordinate 1,018,892 of JAOYRU010000298.1, forward strand.
AGCATCAGGTGCTGCACCATCGACCCGCAATGTCCGCCCTGGCCACACTGCTGCTAAGGCCGCAACACTACAGATTTGTTGAACTAGAGTATATCGCGTTTTCACTGTTTTTGACGCTTACAGCCCCTACCTTCATTTTTTCGGCAAAATTTTTATTTTGCTGTTTCTATATGGTAATCGAGATTATTCGCCGTTTGTTTTAGTAAAATAGTCATAATTTCAAGGAGCAGATGATTGTGGTTGTATATAGTTACCATGGGCCAGGGAGCATCAGGTGCTGCACTATCGACCCGCAATGGCCGCCCTGGCCACACTGCTGCTCAGGCCGCAACACTACAGATTAGTTCAACTAGCGTATATCGCGTTTTCACTGTTTTTGACGCTTACAGCCCCTACCATCATTTTTTCGGCAAAATGTTTATTTTGCTGTTTCTATATGGTAATCGAGATTATTCGCCGTTTGTTTTAGTAAAATAGTCATAATTTCAAGGAGCAGATGATTGTGGTTGTATATAGTTACCATGGGCCAGGGAGCATCAGGAGCTGCACCATCGACCCGCAATGGCCGCCCTGGCCACACTGCTGCTCAGGCCGCAACACTACAGATTATTTCAACTAGCGAATATCGCGTTTTCACTGTTTTTGACGCTTACAGTGCATACTGTCATTTTTTCAGCAAAATGTTTATTTTGCTGTTTCTATATGGTAATCGAGATTATTCGCCGTTTGTTTTAGTAAAATAGTCATAATTTCAAGGAGCAGATGATTGTGGTTGTATATAGTTACCATGGGCTAGGGAGCATCAGGTGCTGCACCATCGACCAGCAATGGCCGCCCTGGCCACACTGCTGCTCAGGCCGCAACACTACACATTATTACAACTAGCGTATATCGCGGTTTCACTGTTTTTGACGCTTACAGCCCCTACCTTAATTTTTTCGGCAAAATGTTTTATTTTGCTGTTTCTATATCATAATCGAGATTATTCGCAGTTTGTTTTAGTAAAATAGTCCTAATTTCAAGGAGCAGATGATTGTGGTTGTATATAGTTACCATTGGCCAAGGAGCATCAGGTGCTGCACCATCGACCCGCAATGTCCACCCTGGCCACACTGCTGCTAAGGCCGCAACACTACAGATTTGTTGAACTAGAGTATATCGCGTTTTCACAGTTTTTGACGCTTACAGCCCCTACCATAATTTTTTCGGCAAAATGTTTATTTTGCTGTTTCCATATGGTAATCAAGATTATTCGCCGTTTGTTTTAGTAAAATAGTCATAATTTCAAGGAGCAGATGATTGTGGTTGTATATAGTTACCATGGGCCAGGGAGCATCAGGTGCTGCACCATCGACCCGCAATGGCCGCCCTGGCCACACTGCTGCTAAGGCCGCAACACTACAGATTTGTTGAACTAGAGTATATCGCGTTTTCACAGTTTTTGACGCTTACAGCCCCTACCATAATTTTTTCGGCAAAATGTTTATTTTGCTGTTTCCATATGGTAATCGAGATTATTCGCCGTTTGTTTTAGTAAAATAGTCATAATTTCAAGGAGCAGATGATTGTGGTTGTATATAGTTACCATGGGCCAGGGAGCATCAGGTGCTGCACCATCGACCCGCAATGGCCGCCCAGGCCACACTGCTGCTCAGGCCGCAACACTACAGATTACTTCAACTAGCGGATATCGCGTTTTCACTGTTTTTGACGCTTACAGCCCCTACCTTCATTTTTTCGGCAAAATGTTTATTTTGCTGTTACTTTATGGTAATCGAGATTATTCGCCGTTTGTTTTAGTAAAATAGTCATAATTTCAAGGAGCAGATGATTGTGGTAGTATATAGTTACCATGGGCTAGGGAGCATCAGGTGCTGCACCATCGAACCGCAATGGCCGCCCTGGCCACACTGCTGCTCAGGCCGCAACACTACAGATTAGTTCAACTAGCGTATATCGCGTTTTCACTGTTTTTGACGCTTACAGCCCCTACCTTAATTTTTTCGGCAAAATGTTTATTTTGCTGTTTCTATATGGTAATCGAATTATTCGCCGTTTGTTTTAGTAAAATAGTCATAATTTCAAGGAGCAGATGATTGTGGTTGTATATAGTTACCATGGGCCAGGGAGCATCAGGTGCTGCACCATCGACCCGCAATGGCCGCCCTGGCCACACTGCTGCTAAGGCCGCAACACTACAGATTTGTTGAACTAGAGTATATCGCGTTTTCACAGTTTTTGACGCTTACAGCCCCTACCATAATTTTTTCGGCAAAATGTTTAATTTGCTGTTTCCATATGGTAATCGAGATTATTCGCCGTTTGTTTTAGTAAAATAGTCATAATTTCAAGGAGCAGATGATTGTGGTTGTATATAGTTACCATGGGCCAGGGAGCATCAGGTGCTGCACCATCGACCCGCAATGGCCGCCCAGGCCACACTGCTGCTCAGGCCGCAACACTACAGATTACTTCAACTAGCGGATATCGCGTTTTCACTGTTTTTGACGCTTACAGCCCCTACCTTCATTTTTTCGGCAAAATGTTTATTTTGCTGTTACTTTATGGTAATCGAGATTATTCGCCGTTTGTTTTAGTAAAATAGTCATAATTTCAAGGAGCAGATGATTGTGGTAGTATATAGTTACCATGGGCTAGGGAGCATCAGGTGCTGCACCATCGAACCGCAATGGCCGCCCTGGCCACACTGCTGCTCAGGCCGCAACACTACAGATTAGTTCAACTAGCGTATATCGCGTTTTCACTGTTTTTGACGCTTACAGCCCCTACCTTAATTTTTTCGGCAAAATGTTTATTTTGCTGTTTCTATATGGTAATCGAATTATTCGCCGTTTGTTTTAGTAAAATAGTCATAATTTCAAGGAGCAGATGATTGTGGTTGTATATAGTTACCATGGGCCAGGGAGCATCAGGTGCTGCACTATCGACCCGCAATGGCCGCCCTGGCCACACTGCTGCTCAGGCCGCAACACTACAGATTAGTTCAACTAGCGTATATCGCGTTTTCACTGTTTTTGAAGCTTACAGCCCCTACCTTCATTTTTTCGGCAAAATGTTTATTTTGCTGTTTCTATATGGTAATCCAGTTTACTCGCCGTTTGTTTAAGTAAAATGGTCATAATTTCAAGGAGCACATGATTGTAGTTGTATATAGTTACCATGGGCCAGGGAGCATCAGGTGCTGCACTATCGACCCGCAATGGCCGCCCTGGCCACACTGCTGCTCTGGCTGCAACACCACAGATTAGTTCAACTAGCGTATATCACGTTTTCACTGTTTTTGACGCTTACAGCCCCTACCTTCATTTTTTCGGCAAAATGTTTTATTCTGCTGTTTCTATATCGTAATCGAGATTATTCGCCGTTTGTTTTAGTAAAATAGTCATAATTTCAAGGAGCAGATGATTGTGGTTGTATATAGTTACCACGGGCCAGGGAGCATCAGGTGTTGCACCATCGACCCGCAATGGCCGCCCTGGCCACACTGCTGCTCAGGCTGCAACAGTACAGATTAGTTCAACTAGCGTATATCGCGTTTTCACTGTTTTTGACGCTTACAGCCCCTACCTTCATTTTTTCGGCAAAATGTTTATTTTGCTGTTTCTATATAGTAATCGAGATTATTCGCCGTTTGTTTTAGTAAAATAGTCATAATTTCAAGGAGCAGATGATTGTGGTTGTTTATAGTTACCATGGGCCAGGGAGCATCAGGTGCTGAACCATCGACCCGCAATGGCCGCCCTGGCCACACTGCTGCTCAGGCCGCAACACTACAGATTATTTCAACTAGCGTATATGGCGTTTTCACTGTTTTTGAGGATTACAGCCCCTACCTTCATTTTTTCGGCAAAATGTTTATTTTGCGGTTTCTATATCGTAATCGAGATCATTCGCCGTTTGTTTTAGTAAAATAGTCATAATTTCAAGGAGCAGATGATTGTGGTTGTATATAGTTACCATGGGCCAGGGAGCATCAGGTGCTGCACCATCGACTCGCAATGGCCGCCCTGGCCACACTGCTGCTCTGGCCGCAACACTACAGATTAGTTCAACTAGCGCATATCGCGTTTTCACTGTTTTTGACGCTTACAGCCCCTACCATCATTTTTTCGGCAAAATGTTTATTTCGCTGTTTCTATATGGTAATCGAGTTTATTCGCCGTTTGTTTTAGTAAAATAGTCATAATTTCAAGGAGCAGATGATTGTGGTTGTATATAGTTACCATGGGCCAGGGAGCATCAGGTGCTGCACCATCGACCCGCAAAGGCCGCCCTGGCCACACTGCTGCTCAGGCCGCAACACTACATATTATTTCAACTAGCGTATATCGCGTTTTCACTGTTTTTGACGCTTACAGCCTCTACCTTCATTTTTTCGGCAAAATGTTTTATTTTGCTGTTTCTATATGGTAATCGAGATTATTCGCCGTTTGTTTTAGTAAAATAGTCATAATTTCAAGGAGCAGATGATTGTGGTTGTATATAGTTACCATTGGCCAGGGAGCATCAGGTGCTGCACCATCGACCCGCAATGGCCGCCCTGGCCACACTGCTGCTAAGGCCGCAACCCTACAGATTTGTTGAACTAGAGTATATCGCGTTTTCACAGTTTTTGACGCTTACAGCCCCTACCATAATTTTTTCGGCAAAATGTTTATTTTGCTGTTTCCATATGGTAATCGAGATTATTCGCCGTTTGTTTTAGTAAAATAGTCATAATTTCAAGGAGCAGATGATTGTGGTTGTATATAGTTACCACGGGCCAGGGAGCATCAGGTGTTGCACCATCGACCCGCAATGGCCGCCTTGGCCACACTGCTGCTCAGGCTGCAACACTACAGATTAGTTCAACTAGCGTATATCGCGTTTTCACTGTTTTTGACGCTTACAGCCCCTACCTTAATTTTTTCGGCAAAATGCTTATTTTGCTGTTTCTATATGGTAATCGAGATTATTCGCCGTTTGTTTTAGTAAAATAGTCATAATTTCAAAGAGTATATGATTGTGGTTGTATATAGTTACCATAGGCCAGGGAGCATCAGGTGCTGCACCATCGACCCGCAATGGCCGCCCTGGCCACACTGCTGCTCAGGCCGCAACACTACAGTTTACTTCAACTAGCGTATATCGCGTTTTCACTGTTTTTGATGCTTAGAGCCCCTACTTTCATTTTTTCGGCAAAATGTTTATTTTGCTGTTTCTATATGGTAATCGAGATTATTCGCCGTTTGTTTTAGTAAAATAGTCATAATTTCAAGGAGCAGATGATTGTGGTTGTATATAGTTACCATGGGCCAGGGAGCATCAGGTGCTGCACCATCGACCCGCAATGGCCGCCCTGGCCACACTGCTGCTCAGGCCGCAACACTACAGATTAGTTCAACTAGCGTATATCGCGTTTCACTGTTTTTGACGCTTACAGCCCCTACCATTAATTTTTCGTCAAAATGTTTTATTTTGCTGTTTCTATATCGTAATCGAGATTATTCGCCGTTTGTTTTAGTAAAATAGTCGTAATTTCAAGGAGCAAATGATTGTGGTTGTATATAGTTACCATGGGCCAGGGAGCATCAGGTGCTGCACCATCGACCCGCAATGGCCGCCCTGGCCACACTGCTGCTCAGGCCGCAACACTACAGATTAGTTCAACTAGCGGATATCGCGTTTTCACTGTTTTTGACGCTTACAGCCCCTACCTTCATTTTTTCGGCAAAATGTTTATTTTGCTGTTTCTTTATGGTAATCGAGATTATTCGCCGTTTGTTTTAGTAAAATAGTCATAATTTCAAGGAGCAGATGATTGTGGTTGTATATAGTTACCATGGGCCAGGGAGCATCAGGTGCTGCACCATCGACCCGCAATGGCCGCCCTGGCCACACTGCTGCTCAGGCCGCAACACTACAGATTAGTTCAACTAGCGTATATCGCGTTTTCACTGTTTTTGACGCTTACAGCCCCTACCTTCATTTTTTCGGCAAAATGTTTATTTTGCTGTTTCTATATGATAATCGAGATTATTCGCCGTTTGTTTTAGTAAAATAGTCATAATTTCAAGGAGCAGATGATTGTGGTTGTATATAGTTACCATGGGCCAGGGAGCATCAGGTGCTGCACTATCGACCCACAATGGCCGCCCTGGCCACGCTGCTGCTCAGGCCGCAACACTACAGATTAGTTCAACTAGCGTATATCGCGTTTTCACTGTTTTTGACGCTTACAGCCCCTACCTTCATTTTTCCGCAAAATGTTTATTTTGCTGTTTCCATATGGTAATCGAGATTATTCGCCGTTTGTTTTAGTAAAATAGTCATAATTTCAAGGAGCAGATGATTGTGGTTGTATATAGTTACCATGGGCCAGGGAGCACCAGGTGCTGCAACATCGACCCGCAATGGCCGCCCTGTCCACACTGCTGCTCTGGCCGCAACACTACAGATTAGGTCAACTAGCGTATATCGCGTTTTCACAGTTTTTCAGGCTAACAGCCCCTACCTTCATTTTTTCGGCAAAATGTTTTATTTTGCTGTTTCCATATCGTAATCGAGATTATTCGCCGTTTGTTTTAGTGAAATAGTCATAATTTCAAGGAGCAGATGATTGTGGTTGTATATAGTTACCATGGGCCAGGGAGCATCAGGTGCTGCACCATCGACCCGCAATGGCCTCCCTGTCCAGACTGCTTCTCTGGCCGCAACACTACAGATTAGTTCAACTAGCGTATATAGCGTTTTCACTGTTTTTGACGCTTACAGCCCCTACCTTCATTTTTTCGGCAAAATGTTTTATTTGCTGTGTCTATATCGTAATCGAGATTATTCGCCGTTTGTTTTAGTAAAATAGTCATAATTTCAAGGAGCAGATGATTGTGGTTGTACATAGTTACCATGGGCCAGGGAGCATCAGGTGCTGCACCATTGACCCGCAGTGGACGCCCTAGCAACACTGCTGCTCAGGCCGCAACACTACAGATTAGTTCTACTAGGGTATATCGCGTTTTCACTGGTTTAGACGCTTACAGCCCCTACCTTCATTTTTTCGGCAAAATGTTTATTTTGCTGTTTCTATATGGTAATCCAGATTACTCGCCGTTTGTTTTAGTAAAATAGTCATAATTTCAAGGAGCAGATGATTGTGGTTGTATATAGTTACCATGGGCCAGGGAGCATCAGGTGCTGCACCATCGACCCGCAATGGCCGCCCTGGCCACACTGCTGCTCAGGCCGCAACACTACAGATTAGTTCAACTAGCGAATATCGCGTTTTCACTGTTTTTGACGCTTATAGCCCCTACCTTCATTTTTTCGGCAAAATGTTTATTTTGCTGTTTCTATATCGTAATCGAGATTATTCGCCATTTGTTTTAGTAAAACAGTCATAATTTGAAGGAGCAGATGATTGTGGTTGTATATAGTTACCATGGGCCAGGGAGCATCAGGTGCTGCACCATCGACCCGCAATGGCTGCCCTGGCCACACTGCCGCTCAGTCCGCAACACTACAGATTAGTTCAACTAGCGTATATCTCATTTCACTGTTTTTGACGCTTACAGCCCCTACCTTCATTTTTTCGGCAAAATGTTTTATTTTGCTGTTTCTATATCGTAATCGAGATTATTCGCCGTTTGTTTTAGTAAAATAGTCATAATTTCAAGGAGCAGATGATTGTGGTTGTAATAGTTACCACGGGCCAGGGAGCATCAGGTGTTGCACCATCGACCCACAATGGTCGCCCTGGCCACACTGCTGCTCAGGCTGCAACACTACAGATTAGTTCAACTAGCGTATATCGCGTTTTCACTGTTTTTGACGCTTACAGCCCCTACCTTCATTTTTTCGGCAAAATGTTTATTTTGCTGTTTCTATATGGTAATCGAGATTATTCGCCGTTTGTTTTAGTAAAATAGTCATAATTTCAAGGAGCAGATGATTGTGGTTGTATATAGTTACCATGGGCCAGGGAGCATCAGGTGCTGCACCATCGACCCGCAATGGCCGCCCTGGCCACACTGCTGCTCAGGCCGCAACACTACAGATTATTTCAACTAGCGTATATCGCGTTTTCACTGTTTTTGACGCTTACAGCCGCTACCATCATTTTTTCGGCAAAATGTTTATTTTGCTGTTTCTATATGGTAATCGAGATTATTCGGCGTTTGTTTTAGTAAAATAGTCATAATTTCAAGGAGCAGATGATTGTGGTTGTATATAGTTACCATGGGCTAGGGAGCATCAGGTGCTGCACCATCGACCCGCAATGGCCGCCCTGGCCACACTGCTGCTCAGGCCGCAACACTACATATTATTTCAACTAGCGTATATCGCGTTTTCACTGTTTTTGACGCTTACAGCCCCTACCTTCATTTTTTCGGCAAAATGTTTTATTTTGCTGTTTCTATATGGTTATCGAGATTATTCGCCGTTTGTTTTAGTAAAATAGTCATAATTTCAAGGAGCAGATGATTGTGGTTGTATATAGTTACCATTGGCCAGGGAGCATCAGGTGCTGCACCATCGACCCGCAATGGCCGCCCTGGCCACACTGCTGCTAAGGCCGCAACCCTACAGATTTGTTGAACTAGAGTATATCGCGTTTTCACAGTTTTTGACGCTTGCAGCCCCTACCATAATTTTTTCGGCAAAATGTTTATTTTGCTGTTTCTATATGGTAATCGAGATTATTCGCCGTTTGTTTTAGTAAAATAGTCATAATTTCAAGGAGCAGATGATTGTGGTTGTATATAGTTACCATGGGCCAGGGAGCATCAGGTGCTGCACCATCGACCCGCAATGGCCGCCCTGGCCACACTGCTGCTCAGGCCGCAACACTACAGATTAGTTCAACTAGCGGATATCGCGTTTTTACTGTTTTTGACGCTTACAGCCCCTACCTTCATTTTTTCGGCAAAATGTTTATTTTGCTGTTTCTATATGGTAATCGAGATTATTCGCCGTTTGTTTTAGTAAAATAGTCATAATTTCAAGGGGCAGATGATTGTGGTTGTATATAGTTACCATGGGCTAGGGAGCATCAGGTGCTGCACCATCGAACCGCAATGGTCGCTCTGGCCACACTGCTGCTCAGGCCACAACACTTCAGATTAGTTCAACTAGCGTATATCGCGTTTTCACTGTTTTTGACGCTTACAGCCCCTACCTTCATTTTTTCGGCTAAATGTTTATTTTGCTGTTTCTATATGGTAATCGAGATTATTCGCCGTTTGTATTAGTAAAATAGTCATAATTTCAAGGAGCAGATGATTGTGGTTGTATATAGTTACCATGGGCCAGGGAGCATCAGGTGCTGCACTATCGACCCGCAATGGCCGCCCTGGCCACACTGCTGCTCAGGCTGCAACACTACAGATTAGTTCAACTAGCGTATATCGCGTTTTCACTGTTTTTGACGCTTACAGCCCCTACCTTAATTTTTTCGGCAAAATGTTTATTTTGCTGTTTCTATATGGTAATCGAGATTATTCGCCGTTTGTTTTAGTAAAATAGTCATAACTTCAAGGAGCAGATGATTGTGGTTGTATATAGTTACCATGGGCCAGGGAGCATCAGGTGCTGCACCATCGACCCGCAATGGCAGCCATGGCCACACTGCTGGTCAGGACGCAACACTACAGATTAGTTCAACTAACGTATATCGCGTTTTCACTGTTTTTGACACTTACAGCCCCTACCTTCATTTTTTCGGCAAATTGTTTATTTTGCTGTTTCTATATGGTAATCCAGTTTACTCGCCGTTTGTTTAAGTAAAATAGTCATAATTTCAAGGAGCAGATGATTGTGGTTGTATATAATTACCATGGGCCAGGGAGCATCAGGTGCTGCACCATCGACCCGCAATGGCCGCCCTGGCCACACTGCTGCTCTGGCTGCAACACCACAGATTAGTTCAACTTGCGTATATCGCGTTTTCACTGTTTTTGACGCTTACAGCCCCTACCTTCATTTTTTCGGCAAAATGTTTTATTTTGCTGTTTCTATATCGTAATCGAGATTATTCGCCGTTTGTTTTAGTAAAATAGTCATAATTTCAATGAGCAGATGATTGTGGTTGTATATAGTTACCACGGGCCAGGGAGCATCAGGTGTTGCACCATCGACCCGCAATGGCCGCCCTGGCCACACTGCTGCTCAGGCTGCAACACTACAGATTAGTTCAACTAGCGTATATCGCGTTTTCACTGTTTTTGACGCTTACAGCCCCTACCTTCATTTTTTCGGCAAAATGTTTATTTTGCTGTTTCTATATGGTAATCGAGATTATTCGCCGTTTGTTTTAGTAAAATAGCTATAATTTCATGGAGCATATGATTGTGGTTGTATATAGTTACCATGGGCCAGGGTGCATCAGGTGCTGCACCATCGACCCGCAATGGCCGCCCTGGCCACACTGATGCTCTGGCCGCAACACTACAGATTAGTTCAACTAGCGTATATCGCGTTTTCACTGTTTTTGACGCTTACAGACCCTACCTTCATTTTTTCGGCAAAATGTTTTATTTTGCTGTTTCTATATCGTAATCGATATTAATCGCCGTTTGTTTTAGTAAAATAGTCATAATTTCAAGGAGCAGATGATTGTGGTTGTTTATAGTTACCATGGGCCAGGGAGCATCAGGTGCTGCACCATCGACCCGCAATGGCCGCCCTGGCCACACTGCTGCTCAGGCCGCAACACTACAGATTAGTTCAACTAGCGTATATCGCGTTTTCACTGTTTTTGACGCTTACAGCCCCTACCTTCATTTTTTCGGCAAAATGTTTTATTTTGCTGTTTCTATATCGTAATCGAGATTATTCCCCGTTTGTTTTAGTAAAATAGTCATAATTTCAAGGAGCAGATGATTGTGGTTGTATATAGTTACCATGGGCCAGGGAGAATCAGGTGCTGCACTATCGACCCGCAATGGCCGCCCTGGCCACACTGCTGCTCAGGCCGCAACACTACAGATTAGTTCAACTAGCGTATATCGCGTTTTCACTGTTTTTGACGCTTACAGCCCCTACCTTAATTTTTTCGGCAAAATGTTTATTTTGCTGTTTCTATATGGTAATCGAGATTATTCGCCGTTTGTTTTTGTAAAATAGTCATAATTTCAAGGAGCAGATGATTGTGGTTGTATATAGTTACCATGGGCCAGGGAGCATCAGGTGCTGCACCATCGACCCGCAATGGCCGCCAAGGCCACACTGCTGGTCAGGACGCAACACTACAGATTAGTTCAACTAACGTATATCGCGTTTTCACTGTTTTTGACACTTACAGCCCCTACCTTCATTTTTTCGGCAAATTGTTTATTTTGCTGTTTCTATATGGTAATCCAGTTTACTCGCCGTTTGTTTAAGTAAAATAGTCATAATTTCAAGGAGCAGATGATTGTGGTTGTATATAGTTACCATGGGCCAGGGAGCATCAGGTGCTGCACCATCGACCCGCAATGGCCGCCCTGGCCACACTGCTGCTCTGGCTGAAACACCACAGATTAGTTCAACTAGCGTATATCGCGTTTTCACTGTTTTTGACGCTTACAGCCCCTACCTTCATTTTTTCGGCAAAATGTTTTATTTTGCTGTTTCTATATCGTAATCGAGATTATTCGCCGTTTGTTTTAGTAAAATAGTCATAATTTCAATGAGCAGATGATTGTGGTTGTATATAGTTACCACGTGCCAGGGAGCATCAGGTGTTGCACCATCGACCCGCAATGGCCGCCCTGGCCACACTGCTGCTCAGGCTGCAACACTACAGATTAGTTCAACTAGCGTATATCGCGTATTCACTGTTTTTGACGCTTACAGCCCCTACCTTCATTTTTTCGGCAAAATGTTTATTTTGCTGTTTCTATATGGTAATCGAGATTATTCGCCGTTTGTTTTAGTAAAATAGTTATAATTTCATGGAGCAGATGATTGTGGTTGTATATAGTTACCATGGGCCAGGGAGCATCAGGTGCTGCACCATCGACCCGCAATGGCCGCCCTGGCCACACTGATGCTCTGGCCGCAACACTACAGATTAGTTCAACTAGTGTATATCGCGTTTCCACTGTTTTTGACGCTTACAGACCCTACCTTCATTTTTTCGCGCAAAATGTTTTATTTTGCTGTTTCTATATCGTAATCGATATTAATCGCCGTTTGTTTTAGTAAAATAGTCATAATTTCAAGGAGCAGATGATTGTGGTTGTTTATAGTTACCATGGGCCAGGGAGCATCAGGTGCTGCACCATCGACCCGCAATGGCCGCCCTGGCCACACTGCTGCTCAGGCCGCAACACTACAGATTAGTTCAACTAGCGTATATCGCGTTTTCACTGTTTTTGACGCTTACAGCCCCTACCTTCATTTTTTCGGCTAAATGTTTATTTTGCTGTTTCTATATGGTAATCGAGATTATTCGCCGTTTGTATTAGTAAAATAGTCATAATTTCAAGGAGCAGATGATTGTGGTTGTATATAGTTACCATGGGCCAGGGAGCATCAGGTGCTGCACTATCGACCCGCAATGGCCGCCCTGGCCACACTGCTGCTCAGGCCGCAACACTACAGATTAGTTCAACTAGCGTATATCGCGTTTTCACTGTTTTTGACACTTACAGCCCCTACCTTCATTTTTTCGGCAAAATGTTTTATTTTGCTGTTTCTATATCGTAATCGAGATTATTCTCCGTTTGTTTTAGTAAAATAGTCATAATTTCAATGAGCAGATGATTGTGGTTGTATATAGTTACCATGGGCCAGGGAGCATCAGGTGCTGCACCATCGACCCGCAATGGCCGCCATGGCCACACTGCTGGTCAGGACGCAACACTACAGATTAGTTCAACTAACGTATATCGCGTTTTCACTGTTTTTGACACTTACAGCCCCTACCTTCATTTTTTCGGCAAATTGTTTATTTTGCTGTTTCTATATGGTAATCCAGTTTACTCGCCGTTTGTTTAAGTAAAATAGTCATAATTTCAAGGAGCAGATGATTGTGGTTGTATATAGTTACCATGGGCCAGGGAGAATCAGGTGCTGCACTATCGACCCGCAATGGCCGCACTGGCCACACTGCTGCTCAGGCCGCAACACTACAGATTAGTTCAACTAGCGTATATCGCGTTTTCACTGTTTTTGACGCTTACAGCCCCTACCTTAATTTTTTCGGCAAAATGTTTATTTTGCTGTTTCTATATGGTAATCGAGATTATTCGCCGTTTGTTTTAGTAAAATAGTCATAATTTCAAGGAGCAGATGATTGTGGTTGTATATAGTTACCATGGGCCAGGGAGCATCAGGTGCTGCACCATCGACCCGCAATGGCCGCCCTGGCCACACTGCTGCTCTGGCTGCAACACCACAGATTAGTTCAACTAGCGTATATCGCGTTTTCACAGTTTTTGACGCTTACAGCCCCTACCTTCATTTTTTCGGCAAAATGTTTTATTTTGCTGTTTCTATATCGTAATCGAGATTATTCGCCGTTTGTTTTAGTAAAATAGTCATAATTTCAATGAGCAGATGATTGCTGTTGTATATAGTTACCACGGGCCAGGGAGCATCAGGTGTTGCACCATCGACCCGCAATGGCCGCCCTGGCCACACTGCTGCTCAGGCTGCAACACTACAGATTAGTTCAACTAGCGTATATCGCGTTTTCACTGTTTTTGACGCTTACAGCCCCTACCTTCATATTTTCGGCAAAATGTTTATTTTGCTGTTTCTATATGGTAATCGAGATTATTCGCCGTTTGTTTTAGTAAAATAGTTATAATTTCATGGAGCAGATGATTGTGGTTGTATATAGTTACCATGGGCCAGGGAGCATCAGGTGCTGCACCATCGACCCGCAATGGCCGCCCTGGCCACACTGATGCTCTGGCCGCAACACTACAGATTAGTTCAACTAGTGTATATCGCGTTTTCACTGTTTTTGACGCTTACAGACCCTACCTTCATTTTTTCGGCAAAATGTTTTATTTTGCTGTTTCTATATCGTAATCGATATTAATCGCCGTTTGTTTTAGTAAAATAGTCATAATTTCAAGGAGCAGATGATTGTGGTTGTTTATAGTTACCATGGGCCAGGGAGCATCAGGTGCTGCACCATCGACCCGCAATGGCCGCCCTGGCCACACTGCTGCTCAGGCCGCAACACTACAGATTAGTTCAACTAGCGTATATCGCGTTTTCACTGTTTTTGATGCTGAGAGCCCCTACTTTCATTTTTTCGGCAAAATATTTATTTTGCTTTTTCTATATGGTAATCGAGATTATTCGCCGTTTGTTTTAGTAAAATAGTCATAATTTCAAGGAGCAGATGATTGTGGTTGTACATAGTTACCATGGGCCAGGGAGCATCAGGTGCTGCACCATCGACCCGCAATGGCCGCCCTAGCAACACTGCTGCTCAGGCCGCAACACTACAGATTAGTTCTACTAGCGTATATCGCGTTTTCACTGGTTTTGACGCTTACAGCCCCTACCGTCATTTTTTCGGCAAAATGTTTATTTTGCTGTTTCTATATGGTAATCGAGATTATTAGCCATTTGTTTTAGTAAAATAGTCATAATTTCAAGGAGCAGATGATTGTGGTTGTACATAGTTACCATGGGCCAGGGAGCATCAGGTGCTGCACCATCGACCCGCAATGGCCGCCCTGGCCACACTGCTGCTCAGGCCGCAACACTACAGATTAGTTCAACTAGCGTATATCGCGTTTTCACTGTTTTTGACGCTTACAGCCCCTACCATTATTTTTTCGGCAAAATGTTTTATTTTGCTGTTTCTATTTCGTAATCGAGATTATTCTCCGTTTGTTTTAGTAAAATAGTCATAATTTCAAGGAGCAAATGATTGTGGTTGTATATAGTTACCATGGGCCAGGGAGCATCAGGTGCTGCACCATCGACCCGCAATGGCCGCCCTGGCCCCACTGCTGCTCAGGCCGCAACACTACAGATTAGTTCAACTAGCGGATATCGCGTTTTCACTGTTTTTGACGCTTACAGCCCCTACCTTCATTTTTTCGGCAAAATGTTTATTTTGCTGTTTCTATATGGTAATCGAGATTATTCGCCGTTTGTTTTAGTAAAATAGTCATAATTTCAAGGAGCAGATGATTGTGGTTGTATATAGTTACCATGGGCCAGGGAGCATCAGGTGCTGCACTATCGACCCGCAATGGCCGCCCTGGCCACACTGCTGCTCAGGCCGCAACACTACAGATTAGTTCAACTAGCGTATATCGCGTTTTCACTGTTTTTGACGCTTACAGCCCCTACCTTAATTTTTTCGGCAAAATGTTTATTTTGCTGTTTCTATATGGTAATCGAGATTATTCGCCGTTTGTTTTAGTAAAATAGTCATAATTTCAAGGAGCAGATGATTGTGGTTGTATATAGTTACCATGGGCCAGGGAGCATCAGGTGCTGCACCATCGACCCGCAATGGCCGCCATGGCCACACTGCTGGTCAGGACGCAACACTACAGATTAGTTCAACTAACGTATATCGCGTTTTCACTGTTTTTGACACTTACAGCCCCTACCTTCATTTTTTCGGCAAATTGTTTGTTTTGCTTTTTCTATATGGTAATCCAGTTTACTCGCCGTTTGTTTAAGTAAAATAGTCATAATTTCAAGGAGCAGATGATTGTGGTTGTATATAGTTACCATGGGCCAGGGAGCATCAGGTGCTGCACCATCGACCCGCAATGGCCGCCCTGGCCACACTGCTGCTCTGGCTGCAACACCACAGATTAGTTCAACTAGCGTATATCGCGTTTTCACTGTTATTGACGCTTACAGCCCCTACCTTCATTTTTTCGGCAAAATGTTTTATTTTGCTGTTTCTATATCGTAATCGAGATTATTCCCCGTTTGTTTTAGTAAAATAGTCATAATTTCAAGGAGCAGATGATTGTGGTTGTATATAGTTACCATGGGCCAGGGAGCATCAGGTGCTGCACCATCAACCCGCAATGGCCGCCCTGGCCACACTGCTGCTCGGGCCGCAACACTACAGTTTAGTTCAACTAGCGTATATCGCGTTTTCACTGTTTTTGATGCTTAGAGCCCCTACTTTCATTTTTTCGGCAAAATGTTTATTTTGCTTTTTCTATATGGTAATCGAGATTATTCGCCGTTTGTTTTAGTAAAGTATTCATAATTTCAAGGAGCAGATGATTGTGGTTGTACATAGTTACCATGGGCCAGGGAGCATCAGGTGCTGCACCATCGACCCGCAATGGCCGCCCTAGCAACACTGCTGCTCAGGCCGCAACACTACAGATTAGTTCTACTAGCGTAATCGCGTTTTCACTGGTTTTGACGCTTACAGCCCCTACCGTCATTTTTTCGGCAAAATGTTTATTTTGCTGTTTCTATATGGTAATCGAGATTATTAGCCGTTTGTTTTAGTAAAATAGTCATAATATCAAGGAGCATATGATTGTGGTTGTACATAGTTACCATGGGCCAGGGAGCATCAGGTGCTGCACCATCGACCCGCAATGGCCGCCCTAGCAACACTGCTGCTGAGGCCGCAACACTACAGATTAGTTCTACTAGCGTATATCGCGTTTTCACTGGTTTTGACGCTTACAGCCCCTACCGTCATTTTTTCGGCAAAATGTTTATTTTGCTGTTTCTATATGGTAATCGAGATTATTCGCCGTTTGTTTTAGTAAAATAGTCATAATTTCAAGGAGCAGATGATTGTGGTTGTATATAGTTACCATGGGCCAGGGAACATCAGGTGCTGCACCATCGACCCGCAATGGCCGCCCTGGCCACACTGCTGCTCAGGCCGCAACACTACAGATTAGTTCAACTAGCGTATATCGCGTTTTCACTGTTTTTGACACTTACAGCCCCTACCTTCATTTTTTCGGCTAAATGTTTATTTTGCTGTTTCTATATGGTAATCGAGATTATTCGACTTTTGTTTTAGTAAAATAGTCATAATTTCATGGAGCAGATGATTGTTGTTGTATATAGTTACCATGGGCCAGGAAGCATCAGGTGCTGCACCATCGACCCGCAATGGCCGCCCTGGCCACACTGCTGCTCAGGCCGCAACACTACAGATTAGTTCAACTAGCGTATATCGCGTTTTCACTGTTTTTGACGCTTACAGCCCCTACCATTATTTTTTCGGCAAAATGTTTTATTTTGCTGTTTCTATATCGTAATCGAGATTATTCTCCGTTTGTTTTAGTAAAATAGTCATAATTTCAAGGAGCAAATGATTGTGGTTGTATATAGTTACCATGGGCCAGGGAGCATCAGGTGCTGCACCATCGACCCGCAATGGCCGCCCTGGCCCCACTGCTGCTCAGGCCGCAACACTACAGATTAGTTCAACTAGCGGATATCGCGTTTTCACTGTTTTTGACGCTTACAGCCCCTACCTTCATTTTTTCGGCAAAATGTTTATTTTGCTGTTTCTATATGGTAATCGAGATTATTCGCCGTTTGTTTTAGTAAAATAGTCATAATTTCAAGGAGCAGATGATTGTGGTTGTATATAGTTACCATGGGCCAGGGAGCATCAGGTGCTGCACTATCGACCCGCAATGGCCGCCCTGGCCACACTGCTGCTCAGGCCGCAACACTACAGATTAGTTCAACTAGTGTATATCGCGTTTTCACTGTTTTTGACGCTTACAGCCCCTACCTTAATTTTTTCGGCAAAATGTTTATTTTGCTGTTTCTATATGGTAATCGAGATTATTCGCCGTTTGTTTTAGTAAAATAGTCATAATTTCAAGGAGCAGATGATTGTGGTTGTATATAGTTACCATGGGCCAGGGAGCATCAGGTGCTGCACCATCGACCCGCAATGGCCGCCATGGCCACACTGCTGGTCAGGACGCAACACTACAGATTAGTTCAACTAACGTATATCGCGTTTTCACTGTTTTTGACACTTACAGCCCCTACCTTCATTTTTTCGGCAAATTGTTTGTTTTGCTTTTTCTATATGGTAATCCAGTTTACTCGCCGTTTGTTTAAGTAAAATAGTCATAATTTCAAGGAGCAGATGATTGTGGTTGTATATAGTTACCATGGGCCAGGGAGCATCAGGTGCTGCACCATCGACCCGCAATGGCCGCCCTGGCCACACTGCTGCTCTGGCTGCAACACCACAGATTAGTTCAACTAGCGTATATCGCGTTTTCACTGTTATTGACGCTTACAGCCCCTACCTTCATTTTTTCGGCAAAATGTTTTATTTTGCTGTTTCTATATCGTAATCGAGATTATTCCCCGTTTGTTTTAGTAAAATAGTCATAATTTCAAGGAGCAGATGATTGTGGTTGTATATAGTTACCATGGGCCAGGGAGCATCAGGTGCTGCACCATCAACCCGCAATGGCCGCCCTGGCCACACTGCTGCTCGGGCCGCAACACTACAGTTTAGTTCAACTAGCGTATATCGCGTTTTCACTGTTTTTGATGCTTAGAGCCCCTACTTTCATTTTTTCGGCAAAATGTTTATTTTGCTTTTTCTATATGGTAATCGAGATTATTCGCCGTTTGTTTTAGTAAAGTATTCATAATTTCAAGGAGCAGATGATTGTGGTTGTACATAGTTACCATGGGCCAGGGAGCATCAGGTGCTGCACCATCGACCCGCAATGGCCGCCCTAGCAACACTGCTGCTCAGGCCGCAACACTACAGATTAGTTCTACTAGCGTAATCGCGTTTTCACTGGTTTTGACGCTTACAGCCCCTACCGTCATTTTTTCGGCAAAATGTTTATTTTGCTGTTTCTATATGGTAATCGAGATTATTAGCCGTTTGTTTTAGTAAAATAGTCATAATATCAAGGAGCATATGATTGTGGTTGTACATAGTTACCATGGGCCAGGGAGCATCAGGTGCTGCACCATCGACCCGCAATGGCCGCCCTAGCAACACTGCTGCTGAGGCCGCAACACTACAGATTAGTTCTACTAGCGTATATCGCGTTTTCACTGGTTTTGACGCTTACAGCCCCTACCGTCATTTTTTCGGCAAAATGTTTATTTTGCTGTTTCTATATGGTATTCGAGATTATTCGCCGTTTGTTTTAGTAAAATAGTCATAATTTCAAGGAGCAGATGATTGTGGTTGTATATAGTTACCATGGGCCAGGGAACATCAGGTGCTGCACCATCGACCCGCAATGGCCGCCCTGGCCACACTGCTGCTCAGGCCGCAACACTACAGATTAGTTCAACTAGCGTATATCGCGTTTTCACTGTTTTTGACACTTACAGCCCCTACCTTCATTTTTTCGGCTAAATGTTTATTTTGCTGTTTCTATATGGTAATCGAGATTATTCGACTTTTGTTTTAGTAAAATAGTCATAATTTCATGGAGCAGATGATTGTTGTTGTATATAGTTACCATGGGCCAGGAAGCATCAGGTGCTGCACCATCGACCCGCAATGGCCGCCCTGGCCACACTGCTGCTCAGGCCGCAACACTACAGATAAGTTCAACTAGCGTATATCGCGTTTTCACTGTTTTTGACGCTTATAGCCCCTACCTTCATTTTTTCGGCAAAATGTTTATTTTGCTGTTTCTATATCATAATCGAGATTATTCGCCATTTGTTTTAGTAAAATAGTAATAATTTGAAGGAGCAGATGATTGTGGTTGTATATAGTTACCATGGGCCAGGGAGCATGAGGTGCTGCACAATCGACCCGCAATGGCTGCCCTGGCCACACTGCTGCTCAGTCCGCAACACTACAGATTAGTTCAACTAGCGTATATCGCGTTTTCACTGTTTTTGACGCTTACAGCCCCTACCATTATTTTTTCGGCAAAATGTTTTATTTTGCTGTTTCTATAGCGTAATCGAGATTATTCGCCGTTTGTTTTAGTAAAATAGTCATAATTTCAAGGAGCAAATGATTGTGGTTGTATATAGTTACCATGGGCCAGGGAGCATCAGGTGCTGCACCATCGACCCGCAACGGCCGCCCTGGCCACACTGCTGCTCAGGCCGCAGCACTACAGATTAGTTCAACTAGCGGATATCGCGTTTTCACTGTTTTTGACGCTTACAGCCCCTACCTTCATTTTTTCGGCAAAATGTTTATTTTGCTGTTTCTTTATGGTAATCGAGATTATTCGCCGTTTGTTTTAGTAAAATAGTCATAATTTCAAGGAGCAGATGATTGTGGTTGTATATAGTTACCATGGGCCAGGGAGCATCAGGTGCTGCACCATCGACCCGCAATGGCCGCCCTGGCCACACTGCTGCTCAGGCCGCAACAATACAGATTAGTTCAACTAGCGTATATCGCGTTTTCACTGTTTTTGACGCTTACAGCCCCTACCTTCATTTTTCCGCAAAATGTTTATTTTGCTGTTTCCATATGGTAATCGAGATTATTCGCCGTTTGTTTTAGTAAAATAGTCATAATTTCAAGGAGCAGATGATTGTGGTTGTATATAGTTACCATGGGCCAGGGAGCATCAGGTGCTGCACCATCGACCCGCAATGGCCGCCCTGGCCACACTGCTGCTCAGGCCGCAACACTACAGATTAGTTCAACTAGCGTATATCGCGTTTTCACTGTTTTTGACGCTTACAGCCCCTACCTTCATTTTTTCGGCTAAATGTTTATTTTGCTGTTTCTATATGGTAATCGAGATTATTCGCCGTTTGTATTAGTAAAATAGTCATAATTTCAAGGAGCAGATGATTGTGGTTGTATATAGTTACCATGGGCCAGGGAGCATCAGGTGCTGCACTATCGACCCGCAATGGCCGCCCTGGCCACACTGCTGCTCAGGCCGCAACACTACAGATTAGTTCAACTAGCGTATATCGCGTTTTCACTGTTTTTGACGCTTACAGCCCCTACCTTAATTTTTTCGGCAAAATGTTTATTTTGCTGTTTCTATATGGTAATCGAGATTATTCGCCGTTTGTTTTAGTAAAATAGTCATAATTTCAATGAGCAGATGATTGTGGTTGTATATAGTTACCATGGGCCAGGGAGCATCAGGTGCTGCACCATCGACCCGCAATGGCCGCCATGGCCACACTGCTGGTCAGGACGCAACACTACAGATTAGTTCAACTAACGTATATCGCGTTTTCACTGTTTTTGACACTTACAGCCCCTACCTTCATTTTTTCGGCAAATTGTTTATTTTGCTGTTTCTATATGGTAATCCAGTTTACTCGCCGTTTGTTTAAGTAAAATAGTCATAATTTCAAGGAGCAGATGATTGTGGTTGTATATAATTACCATGGGCCAGGGAGCATCAGGTGCTGCACCATCGACCCGCAATGGCCGCCCTGGCCACACTGCTGCTCTGGCTGCAACACCACAGATTAGTTCAACTTGCGTATATCGCGTTTTCACTGTTTTTGACGCTTACAGCCCCTACCTTCATTTTTTCGGCAAAATGTTTTATTTTGCTGTTTCTATATCGTAATCGAGATTATTCTCCGTTTGTTTTAGTAAAATAGTCATAATTTCAATGAGCAGATGATTGTGGTTGTATATAGTTACCATGGGCCAGGGAGCATCAGGTGCTGCACCATCGACCCGCAATGGCCGCCATGGCCACACTGCTGGTCAGGACGCAACACTACAGATTAGTTCAACTAACGTATATCGCGTTTTCACTGTTTTTGACACTTACAGCCCCTACCTTCTTTTTTTCGGCAAATTGTTTATTTTGCTGTTTCTATATGGTAATCCAGTTTACTCGCCGTTTGTTTAAGTAAAATAGTCATAATTTCAAGGAGCAGATGATTGTGGTTGTATATAGTTACCATGGGCCAGGGAGAATCAGGTGCTGCACTATCGACCCGCAATGGCCGCCCTGGCCACACTGCTGCTCAGGCCGCAACACTACAGATTAGTTCAACTAGCGTATATCGCGTTTTCACTGATTTTGACGCTTACAGCCCCTACCTTCATTTTTTCGGCAAAATGTTTTATTTTGCTGTTTCTATATCGTAATCGAGATTATTCGCCGTTTGTTTTAGTAAATTAGTCATAATTTCAATGAGCAGATGATTGCTGTTGTATATAGTTACCACGGGCCAGGGAGCATCAGGTGTTGCACCATCGACCCGCAATGCCCGCCCTGGCCACACTGCTGCTCAGGCTGCAACACTACAGATTAGTTCAACTAGCGTATATCGCGTTTTCAACTGTTTTTGACGCTTACAGCCCCTACCTTCATTTTTCGGCAAAATGTTTATTTTGCTGTTTCTATATGGTAATCGAGATTATTCGCCGTTTGTTTTAGTAAAATAGTTATAATTTCATGGAGCAGATGATTGTGGTTGTATATAGTTACCATGGGCCAGGGAGCATCAGGTGCTGCACCATCGACCCGCAATGGCCGCCCTGGCCACCACTGATGCTCTGGCCGCAACACTACAGATTAGTTCAACTAGTGTATATCGCGTTTTCACTGTTTTTGACGCTTACAGACCCTACCTTCATTTTTTCGGCAAAATGTTTTATTTTTCTGTTTCTAAATCGATATTAATCGCCGTTTGTTTTAGTAAAATAGTCATAATTTCAAGGAGCAGATGATTGTGGTTGTTTATAGTTACCATGCATGCTCAGGCCGCAACACTACAGATTAGTTCAACTAGCGTATATCGCGTTTTCACTGTTTTTGACGCTTACAGCCCCTACCTTCATTTTTTTCGGCAAAATGTTTTATTTTGCTGTTTCTATATCGTAATCGAGATTATTCGCCGTTTGTTTTAGTAAAATAGTCATAATTTCAAGGAGCAGATGATTGTGGTTGTATATAGTTACCATGGGCCAGGGAGCATCAGGTGCTGCACCATCAACCCGCAATGGCCGCCCTGGCTACACTGCTGCTCGGGGCCGCAACACTACAGTTTAGTTCAACTAGCGTATATCGCGTTTTCACTGTTTTTGATGCTGAGAGCCCCTACTTTCATTTTTTCGGCAAAATATTTATTTTGCTTTTTCTATATGGTAATCGAGATTATTCGCCGTTTGTTTTAGTAAAATAGTCATAATTTCAAGGAGCAGATGATTGTGGTTGTACATAGTTACCATGGGCCCAGGGAGCATCAGGTGCTGCACCATCGACCCGCAATGGCCGCCCTAGCAACACTGCTGCTCAGGCCGCAACACTACAGATTAGTTCTACTAGCGTATATCGCGTTTTCACTGGTTTTTGACGCTTACAGCCCCTACCGTCATTTTTTCGGCAAAATGTTTATTTTGCTGTTTCTATATGGTAATCGAGATTATTAGCCATTTGTTTTAGTAAAATAGTCATAATTTCAAGGAGCAGATGATTGTGGTTGTACATAGTTTACCATGGGCCAGGGAGCATCAGGTGCTTGCACCATCGACCCGCAATGGCCGCCCTAGCAACACTGCTGCTCAGGCCGCAACACTACAGATTAGTTCTACTAGCGTATATCGCGTTTTCACTGGTTTTGACGCTTACAGCCCCCTACCGTCATTTTTTCGGCAAAAATGTTTATTTTGCTGTTTCTATATCATAATCGAGATTATTCGCCATTTGTTTTTAGTAAAATAGTCATAATTTGAAGGAGCAGATGATTGTGGTTTTATATAGTTACCATGGGCCAGGGAGCATCAGGTGCTGCACCATCGACCCGCAATGGCTGCCCTGGCCACACTGCTGCTCAGTCCGCAACACTACAGATTAGTTCAAACTAGCGTATATCGCGTTTTCACTGTTTTTGACGCTTACAGCCCCTACCATTATTTTTTTCGGCAAAATGTTTTATTTTGCTGTTTCTATATCGTAATCGAGATTATTCTCCGTTTGTTTTAGTAAAAATAGTCATAATTTCAAGGAGCAAATGATTGTGGTTGTATATAGTTACCATGGGCCAGGGAGCATCAGGTGCTGCACCATCGACCCGCAATGGCCGCCCTGGCCCCACTGCTGCTCAGGGCCGCAACACTACAGATTAGTTCAACTAGCGGATATCGCGTTTTCACTGTTTTTGACGCTTACAGCCCCTACCTTAATTTTTTCGGCAAAATGTTTATTTTGCTTTTTCTTTATGGTAATCGAGATTATTCGCCGTTTGTTTTAGTAAAATAGTCATAATTTCAAGGAGCAGATGATTGTGGTTGTATATAGTTACCAATGGGCCAGGGAGCATCAGGTGCTGCACCATCGACCTCCGCAATGGCCGCCCTGGCCACACTGCTGCTCAGGCCGCAACACTACAGATTAGTTCAACTAGCGGATATCGCGTTTTTACTGTTTTTGACGCTTACAGCCCCTACCTTCATTTATTCGGCAAAATGTTTATTTTGCTGTTTCTTTTATGGTAATCGAGATTATTCGCCGTTTGTTTTTAGTAAAATAGTCATAAATTTCAAGGAGCAGATGATTGTGGTAGTATATAGTTACCATGGGCTAGGGAGCATCAGGTGCTGCACCATCGAACCGCAATGGTCGCCCCTGGCCACACTGCTGCTCAGGCCCGCAACACTACAGATTAGTTCAACTAGCATATATCGCGTTTTTCACTGTTTTTTGACGCTTACAGACCCCTACCTTCATTTTATCGGCTAAATGTTATTTTGCTGTTTCTATATGGTAATCGAGATTATTCGCCGTTTGTTTTAGTAAAATAGTCATAATTTCAAGGAGCAGATGATTGTGGTTGTATATAGTTTACCATGGGCCAGGGAGCATCAGGTGCTGCACTATCGACCCGCAATGGCCGCCCTGGCCACACTGCTGCTCAGGCCGCAACACTACAGATTAGTTCAACTAGTGTATATCGCGTTTTCACTGTTTTTGACGCTTACAGCCCCCTACCTTAATTTTTTCGGCAAAAATGTTTATTTTGCTGTTTCTATATGGTAATCGAGATTATTCGCCGTTTGTTTTAGTAAAATAGTCATAATTCAAGGAGCAGATGATTGTGGTATGTATATAGTTACCATGGGCCAGGGAGCATCAGGTGCTGCACCATCGACCCGCAATGGCCGCCATGGCCACACTGCTGGTCAGGACGCAACACTACAGATTAGTTCAACTAACGTATATCGCGTTTTTCACTGTTTTTGACACTTACAGCCCCCTACCTTCATTTTTTCGGCAAATTGTTTGTTTTGCTTTTTCTATATGGTAATCCAGTTTACTCGCCGTTTGTTTAAGTAAAATAGTCATAATTTCAAGGAGCAGATGATTGTGGTTGTATATAGTTACCATGGGCCAGGGAGCATCAGGTGCTGCACCATCGACCCGCAATGGCCGCCCTGGCCACACTGCTGCTCTGGCTGCAATACCACAGATTAGTTCAACTAGCGTATATCGCGTTTTCACTGTTATTGACGCTTACCAGCCCCTACCTTCATTTTTTCGGCACAAAATGTTTTATTTTGCTGTTTCTATATCGTAATCGAGATTATTCCCCGTTTGTTTTAGTAAAAATAGTCATAATTTCAAGGAGCAGATGATTGTGGTTGTATATAGTTACCATGGGCCAGGGAGCATCAGGTGCTGCACCATCAAACCGCAATGGGCCGCCCCTGGCCACACTGCTGCTCGGGCCCGCAACACTACAGTTTTAGTTCAACTAGCGTATATCGCGTTTTCACCTGTTTTTGATGCTTAGAGCCCCTACTTTCATTTTTTTCGGCAAAATGTTTATTTTGCTTTTTCTATATGGGTAATCGAGATTATTCGCCGTTTGTTTTAGTAAAGTATTCATAATTTCAAGGAGCAGATGATTGTGGTTGTACATAGTTACCATGGGCCAGGGAGCATCAGGTGCTGCACCATCGACCCGCAATGGGCCGCCCTAGCAACACTGCTGCTCAGGCCGCAACACTACAGATTAGTTCTACTAGCCGTAATCGCGTTTTCACTGGTTTTGACGCTTACAGCCCCTACCGTCATTTTTTCGGCAAAATGTTTATTTTTGCTGTTTCTATATGGTAATCGAGATTATTAGCCGTTTGTTTTAGTAAAATAGTCATAATTTCAAGGAGCATATGATTGTGGTTGTACATAGTTACCATGGGCCAGGGAGCATCAGGTGCTGCAACCATCGACCCGCAATGGCCGCCCTAGCAACACTGCTGCTCAGGCCGCAACACTACAGATTAGTTCTACTAGCGTATATCGCGTTTTCACTGGTTTTGACGCTTACAGCCCCTACCGTCATTTTTTCGGCAAAATGTTTATTTTGCTGTTTCTATATGGTAATCGAGATTATTCGCCGTTTGTTTTAGTAAAATAGTCATAATTTCAAGGAGCAGATGATTGTGGTTGTATATAGTTACCATGGGGCCAGGGAGCATCAGGTGCTGCACCATCGACCCGCAATGGCCGCCCTGGCCCACACTGCTGCTCAGGCCGCAACACTACAGATTAGTTCAACTAGCGTATATCGCGTTTTCACTGTTTTTGACACTTACAGCCCCCTACCCTTCATTTTTTCGGCTAAATGTTTATTTTGCTGTTTCTATATGGTAATCGAGATTATTCGACTTTTGTTTTAGTAAAATAGTCATAATTTCAAGGAGCAAAATGATTGTGGTTGTATATAGTTACCATGGGCCAGGGAGCATCAGGTGCTGCACCATCGACCCGCCAATGGCCGCCCTGGGCCCCACTGCTGCTCAGTTCCGCAACACTACAGATTAGTTCAACTAGCGTATATCGCGTTTTCACTGTTTTTGACGCTTAACAGCCCCTACCATTATTTTTTCGGCAAAAATGTTTTATTTTGCTGTTTCTATATCGTAATCGAGATTATTCTCCGTTTGTTTTAGTAAAATAGTCATAATTTCAAGGAGCAAATGATTGTGGTTGTATATAGTTACCATGGGCCAGGGAGCATCAGGTGCTGCAACCATCGACCCGCAATGGCCGCCCTGGCCCCACTGCTGCTCAGGGCCGCAACACTACAGATTAGTTCAACTAGCGGATATCGCGTTTTTCACTGTTTTTGACGCTTACAGCCCCTACCTTCATATTTTTTCGGCAAAATGTTTATTTTGCTTTTTCTTTATGGTAATCGAGATTATTCGCCGTTTGTTTTAGTAAAAATAGTCATAATTTCAAGGAGCAGATGATTGTGGTTGTATATAGTTAAAATGGGCCAGGGAGCATCAGGTGCTGCACCATCGACCCGCAATGGCCGCTCTGGCCACACTGCTGCTCAGGCTGCAACACTACAGATTAGTTCAACTAGCGTATATCGCGTTTTCACTGTTTTTGACGCTTACAGCCCCTACCTTCAGTTTTTCGGCAAAATGTTTATTTTGCTGTTTCTATATGGTAATCGAGATTATTCGCCGTTTGTTTTCGTAAAATAGTCATAATTTCAAGGAGCAGATGATTGTGGTTGTATATAGTTACCATGGGCCGGGGAGCATCAGGTGCTGCACCATCGACCCGCAATGGCCGCCCTGGCCACACTGCTGCTCAGGCCGCAACACTACAGATTATTTCAACTAGCGTATATCGCGTTTTCACTGTTTTTGACGCTTACAGCCCCTACCATCATTTTTTTCGGCAAAATGTTTATTTTGCTGTTTCTATATGGTAATCGAGATTATTCGCCGTTTGTTTTAGTAAAATAGTCATAATTTCAAGGGGCAGATGATTGTGGTTGTATATAGTTACCATGGGGCTAGGGAGCATCAGGTGCTGCACCATCGACCCGCAATGGCCGCCCTGGCCACACTGCTGCTCAGGGCCGCAACACTACATATTATTTCAACTAGCGTATATCGCGTTTTTCACTGTTTTTTGACGCTTACAGCCCCTACCATAATTTTTTCGGCAAAATGTTTATTTTGCTGTTTCTATATGGTAATTCGAGATTATTCGCCGTTTGTTTTAGTAAAATAGTCATAATTTCAAGGAGCAGATGATTGTGGTTGTATATAGTTACCATGGGCCAGGGAGCATCAGGTGCTGCACCATCGACCCGCAATGGCCGCCCCTGGCCACACTGCTGCTCAGGCCGCAACACTACAGATTAGTTCAACTAGCGGATATCGCGTTTTTACTGTTTTTGACGCTTACAGCCCCTACCTTCATTTATTCGGCAAAATGTTTATTTTGCTGTTTCTTTATTGGTAATCGAGATTATTCGCCGTTTGTTTTAGTAAAATAGTCATAATTTCAAGGAGCAGATGATTGTGGTAGTATATAGTTACCATGGGCTAGGGAGCATCAGGTGCTGCACCATCGAACCGCAATGGTCGCCCTGGCCACACTGCTGCTCAGGCCGCAACACTACAGATTAGTTCAACTAGCGTATATCGCGTTTTTCACTGTTTTTGACGCTTACAGCCCCCTACCTTCATTTTTTCGGCTAAATGTTTATTTTGCTGTTTCTATATGGTAATCGAGATTATTCGCCGTTTGTTTTAGTAAAATAGTCATAATTTCAAGGAGCAGATGATTGTGGTTGTATATAGTTACCATGGGCCCAGGGAGCATCAGGTGCTGCACTATCGACCCGCAATGGCCGCCCTGGCCACACATGCTGCTCAGGCCGCAACACTACAGATTAGTTCAACTAGTGTATATCGCGTTTTCACTGTTTTTGACGCTTACAGCCCCTACCTTAATTTTTTTCGGCAAAATGTTTATTTTGCTGTTTCTATATGGTAATCGAGATTATTCGCCGTTTGTTTTAGTAAAATAGTCATAATTTTCAAGGAGCAGATGATTGTGGTTGTATATAGTTACCATGGGCCAGGGAGCATCAGGTGCTGCACCATCGACCCGCAATGGCCGCCATGGCCACACTGCTGGTCAGGACGAAACACTACAGATTAGTTCAACTAACGTATATCGCGTTTTCACTGTTTTTGACACTTACAGCCCCTACCTTCATTTTTTCGGCAAATTGTTTGTTTTGCTTTTTCTATATGGTAATCCAGTTTACTCGCCGTTTGTTTAAGTAAAGTAGTCATAATTTTCAAGGAGGAGATGATTGTGGTTGTATATAGTTACCATGGGCCAGGGAGCATCAGGTGCTGCACCATCGACCCGCAATGGCCGCCCTGGCCACACTGCTGCTCTGGCTGCAACACCACAGATTAGTTCAACTAGCGTATATCGCGTTTTCACTGTTATTGACGCTTACAGCCCCTACCTTCATTTTTTCGGCAAAATGTTTTATTTTGCTGTTTCTATATCGTAATCGAGATTATTCCCCGTTTGTTTTAGTAAAATAGTCATAATTTCAAGGAGCAGATGATTGTGGTTGTATATAGTTACCATGGGCCAGGGAGCATCAGGTGCTGCACCATCAACCCGCAATGGCCGCCCTGGCCACACTGCTGCTCGGGCCGCAACACTACAGTTTAGTTCAACTAGCGTATATCGCGTTTTCACTGTTTTTGATGCTTAGAGCCCCTACTTTCATTTTTTCGGCAAAATGTTTATTTTGCTTTTTCTATATGGTAATCGAGATTATTCGCCGTTTGTTTTAGTAAAGTATTCATAATTTCAAGGAGCAGATGATTGTGGTTGTACATAGTTACCATGGGCCAGGGAGCATCAGGTGCTGCACCATCGACCCGCAATGGCCGCCCTAGCAACACTGCTGCTCAGGCCGCAACACTACAGATTAGTTCTACTAGCGTAATCGCGTTTTCACTGGTTTTGACGGTTACAGCCCCTACCGTCATTTTTTCGGCAAAATGTTTATTTTGCTGTTTCTATATGGTAATCGAGATTATTAGCCGTTTGTTTTAGTAAAATAGTCATAATTTCAAGGAGCATATGATTGTGGTTGTACATAGTTACCATGGGCCAGGGAGCATCAGGTGCTGCACCATCGACCCGCAATGGCCGCCCTAGCAACACTGCTGCTCAGGCCGCAACACTACAGATTAGTTCTACTAGCGTATATCGCGTTTTCACTGGTTTTGACGCTTACAGCCCCTACCGTCATTTTTTCGGCAAAATGTTTATTTTGCTGTTTCTATATGGTAATCGAGATTATTCGCCGTTTGTTTTAGTAAAATAGTCATAATTTCAAGGAGCAGATGATTGTGGTTGTATATAGTTACCATGGGCCAGGGAGCATCAGGTGCTGCACCATCGACCCGCAATGGCCGCCCTGGCCACACTGCTGCTCAGGCCGCAACACTACAGATTAGTTCAACTAGCGTATATCGCGTTTTCACTGTTTTTGACACTTACAGCCCCTACCTTCATTTTTTCGGCTAAATGTTTATTTTGCTGTTTCTATATGGTAATCGAGATTATTCGACTTTTGTTTTAGTAAAATAGTCATAATTTCATGGAGCAGATGATTGTTGTTGTATATAGTTACCATGGGCCAGGAAGCATCAGGTGCTGCACCATCGACCCGCAATGGCCGCCCTGGCCACACTGCTGCTCAGGCCGCAACACTACAGATAAGTTCAACTAGCGTATATCGCGTTTTCACTGTTTTTGACGCTTATAGCCCCTACCTTCATTTTTTCGGCAAAATGTTTATTTTGCTGTTTCTATATCATAATCGAGATTATTCGCCATTTGTTTTAGAAAATAGTCATAATTTGAAGGAGCAGTTGATTAGGTTGTATATAGTTACCATGGGCCAGGGAGCATCAGGTGCTGCACAATCGACCCGCAATGGCTGCCCTGGCCACACTGCTGCTCAGTCCGCAACACTACAGATTAGTTCAACTAGCGTATATCGCGTTTTCACTGTTTTTGACGCTTACAGCCCCTACCATTATTTTTTCGGCAAAATGTTTTATTTTGCTGTTTCTATAGCGTAATCGAGATTATTCGCCGTTTGTTTTAGTAAAATAGTCATAATTTCAAGGAGCAAATGATTGTGGTTGTATATAGTTACCATGGGCCAGGGAGCATCAGGTGCTGCACCATCGACCCGCAACGGCCGCCCTGGCCACACTGCTGCTCAGGCCGCAGCACTACAGATTAGTTCAACTAGCGGATATCGCGTTTTCACTGTTTTTGACGCTTACAGCCCCTACCTTCATTTTTTCGGCAAAATGTTTATTTTGCTTTTTTTTTATGGTAATCGAGATTATTCGCCGTTTGTTTTAGTAAAATAGTCATAATTTCAAGGAGCAGATGATTGTGGTTGTATATAGTTACCATGGGCCAGGGAGCATCAGGTGCTGCACCATCGACCCGCAATGGCCGCCCTGGCCACACTGCTGCTCAGGCCGCAACAATACAGATTAGTTCAACTAGCGTATATCGCGTTTTCACTGTTTTTGACGCTTACAGCCCCTACCTTCATTTTTCCGCAAAATGTTTATTTTGCTGTTTCCATATGGTAATCGAGATTATTCGCCGTTTGTTTTAGTAAAATAGTCATAATTTCAAGGAGCAGATGATTGTGGTTGTTTATAGTTACCATGGGCCAGGGAGCATCAGGTGCTGCACCATCGACCCGCAATGGCCGCCCTGGCCACACTGCTGCTCAGGCCACAACACTACAGATTAGTTCAACTAGCGTATATCGCGTTTTCACTGTTTTTGACGCTTACAGCCCCTACCTTCATTTTTTCGGCAAAATGTTATATTTTGCTGTTTCTATATCGTAATCGAGATTATTCCCCGTTTGTTTTAGTAAAATAGTCATAATTTCAAGGAGCAAATGATTGTGGTTGTATATAGTTACCATGGGCCAGGGAGCATCAGGTGCTGCACCATCAACCCGCAATGGCCGTCCTGGCCACACTGCTGCTCGGGCCGCAACACTACAGTTTAGTTCAACTAGCGTATATCGCGTTTTCACTGTATTTGATGCTTAGAGCCCCTACTTTCATATTTTCGGCAAAATGTTTATTTTGCTTTTTCTATATGGTAATCAAGATTATTCGCCGTTTGTTTTAGTAAAATAGTCATAATTTCAAGGAGCAGATGATTGTGGTTGTACATAGTTACCATGGGCCAGGGAGCATCAGGTGCTGCACCATCGACCCGCAATGGCCGCCCTAGCAACACTGCTGCTCAGGCCGCAACACTACAGATTAGTTCTACTAGCGTATATCGCGTTTTCACTGGTTTTGACGCTTACAGCCCCTACCGTCATTTTTTCGGCAAAATGTTTATTTTGCTGTTTCTATATCATAATCGAGATTATTCGCCATTTGTTTTAGTAAAATATACATAATTTGAAGGAGCAGATGATTGTGGTTGTATATAGTTACCATGGGCCAGGGAGCATCAGGTGCTGCACCATCGACCCGCAATGGCTGCCCTGGCCACACTGCTGCTCAGTCCGCAACACTACAGATTAGTTCAACTAGCGTATATCGCGTTTTCACTGTTTTTGACGCTTACAGCCCCTACCATTAATTTTTCGGCAAAATGTTTTATTTTGCTGTTTCTATATCGTAATCGAGATTATTCGCCGTTTGTTTTAGTAAAATAGTCATAATTTCAAGGAGCAAATGATTGTGGTTGTTTATAGTTACCATGGGCCAGGGAGCATCAGGTGCTGCACCATCGACCCGCAATGGCCGCCCTGGCCACACTGCTGCTCAGGCCGCAACACTACAGATTAGTTCAACTAGCGGATATCGCGTTTTCACTGTTTTTGACGCTTACAGCCCCTACCTTCATTTTTTCGGCAAAATGTTTATTTTGCTGTTTCTTTATGGTAATCGAGATTATTCGCCGTTTGTTTTAGTAAAATAGTCATAATTTCAAGGAGCAGATGATTGTGGTTGTATATAGTTACCATGGGCCAGGGAGCATCAGGTGCTGCACCATCGACCCGCAATGGCCGCCCTGGCCACACTGCTGCTCAGGCTGCAACACTACAGATTAGTTCAACTAGCGTATATCGCGTTTTCACTGTTTTTGACGCTTACAGCTCCTACCTTCATTTTTTCGGCAAAATGTTTATTTTGCTGTTTCTATATGGTAATCGAGATTATTCGCCGTTTGTTTTAGTAAAATAGTCATAATTTCAAGGAGCAGATGAATGTGGTTGTATATAGTTACCATGGGCCAGGGAGCATCAGGTGCTGCACCATCGACCCGCAATGGCCGCCCTGGCCACACTGCTGCTCAGGCCGCAACACTACAGATTATTTCAACTAGCGTATATCGCGTTTTCACTGTTTTTGACGCTTACAGCCGCTACCATCATTCTTTCGGCAAAATGTTTATTTTGCTGTTTCTATATGGTAATCGAGTTTATTCGCCGTTTGTTTTAGTAACATAGTCATAATTTCAAGGAGCAGATGATTGTCGTAGTATATAGTTACCATGGGCTAGGGAGCATCAGGTGCTGCACCATCGAACCGCAATGGTCGCCCTGGCCACACTGCTGCTCAGACCGCAACACTACAGAATAGTTCAACTAGCGTATATCGCGTTTTCACTGTTTTTGACGCTTACAGCCCCTATCTTCATTTTTTCGGCAAAATGTTTTATTTTGCTATTTCTATATGGTAATCGAGATTATTCGCCGTTTGTTTTAGTAAAATAGTCATAATTTCAAGGAGCAGATGATTGTGGTTGTATATAGTTACCATTGGCCAGGGAGCATCAGGTGCTGCACCATCGACCCGCAATGGCCGCCCTGGCCACACTGCTGCTAAGGCCGCAACCCTACAGATTTGTTGAACTAGAGTATATCGCGTTTTCGCAGTTTTCGACGCTTACAGCCCCTACCTTCATTTTTTCGGCAAAATGTTTATTTTGCTGTTTCTTTATGGTTATCGAGTTTATTCGCCGTTTGTTTTAGTAACATAGACATAATTTCAAGGAGCAGATGATTGTCGTAGTATATAGTTACCATGGGCTAGGGAGCATCAGGTGCTGCACCATCGAACCGCAATGGTCGCCCTGGCCACACTGCTGCTCAGACCGCAACACTACAGAATAGTTCAACTAGCGTATATCGCGTTTTCACTGTTTTTGACGCTTACAGCCCCTACCTTAATTTTTTCGGCAAAATGTTTATTTTGCTGTTTCTATATGGTAATCGAGATTATTCGCCGTTTGTTTTAGTAAAATAGTCATAATTTCAAGGAGCAGATGATTGTGGTTGTATATAGTTACCATGGGCCAGGGAGCATCAGGTGCTGCACCATCGACCCGCAATGGCCGCCCTGGCCACACTGCTGCTCAGGCCGCAACACTACAGATTAGTTCAACTAGCGTATATCGCGTTTTCACTGTTTTTGACACTTACAGCCCCTACCTTCATTTTTTCGGCTAAATGTTTATTTTGCTGTTTCTATATGGTAATCGAGATTATTCGACTTTTGTTTTAGTAAAATAGTCATAATTTCATGGAGCAGATGATTGTTGTTGTATATAGTTACCATGGGCCAGGAAGCATCAGGTGCTGCACCATCGACCCGCAATGGCCGCCCTGGCCACACTGCTGCTCAGGCCGCAACACTACAGATAAGTTCAACTAGCGTATATCGCGTTTTCACTGTTTTTGACGCTTATAGCCCCTACCTTCATTTTTTCGGCAAAATGTTTATTTTGCTGTTTCTATATCATAATCGAGATTATTCGCCATTTGTTTTAGTAAAATAGTCATAATTTGAAGGAGCAGATGATTAGGTTGTATATAGTTACCATGGGCCAGGGAGCATCAGGTGCTGCACAATCGACCCGCAATGGCTGCCCTGGCCACACTGCTGCTCAGTCCGCAACACTACAGATTAGTTCAACTAGCGTATATCGCGTTTTCACTGTTTTTGACGCTTACAGCCCCTACCATTATTTTTTCGGCAAAATGTTTTATTTTGCTGTTTCTATAGCGTAATCGAGATTATTCGCCGTTTGTTTTAGTAAAATAGTCATAATTTCAAGGAGCAAATGATTGTGGTTGTATATAGTTACCATGGGCCAGGGAGCATCAGGTGCTGCACCATCGACCCGCAACGGCCGCCCTGGCCACACTGCTGCTCAGGCCGCAGCACTACAGATTAGTTCAACTAGCGGATATCGCGTTTTCACTGTTTTTGACGCTTACAGCCATTACCTTCATTTTTTCGGCAAAATGTTTATTTTGCTTTTTTTTTTATGGTAATCGAGATTATTCGCCGTTTGTTTTAGTAAAATAGTCATAATTTCAAGGAGCAGATGATTGTGGTTGTATATAGTTACCATGGGCCAGGGAGCATCAGGTGCTGCACCATCGACCCGCAATGGCCGCCCTGGCCACACTGCTGCTCAGGCCGCAACAATACAGATTAGTTCAACTAGCGTATATCGCGTTTTCACTGTTTTTGACGCTTACAGCCCCTACCTTCATTTTTCCGCAAAATGTTTATTTTGCTGTTTCCATATGGTAATCGAGATTATTCGCCGTTTGTTTTAGTAAAATAGTCATAATTTCAAGGAGCAGATGATTGTGGTTGTTTATAGTTACCATGGGCCAGGGAGCATCAGGTGCTGCACCATCGACCCGCAATGGCCGCCCTGGCCACACTGCTGCTCAGGCCACAACACTACAGATTAGTTCAACTAGCGTATATCGCGTTTTCACTGTTTTTGACGCTTACAGCCCCTACCTTCATTTTTTCGGCAAAATGTTATATTTTGCTGTTTCTATATCGTAATCGAGATTATTCCCCGTTTGTTTTAGTAAAATAGTCATAATTTCAAGGAGCAGATGATTGTGGTTGTATATAGTTACCATGGGCCAGGGAGCATCAGGTGCCGCACCATCAACCCGCAATGGCCGTCCTGGCCACACTGCTGCTCGGGCCGCAACACTACAGTTTAGTTCAACTAGCGTATATCGCGTTTTCACTGTATTTGATGCTTAGAGCCCCTACTTTCATATTTTCGGCAAAATGTTTATTTTGCTTTTTCTATATGGTAATCAAGATTATTCGCCGTTTGTTTTAGTAAAATAGTCATAATTTCAAGGAGCAGATGATTGTGGTTGTACATAGTTACCATGGGCCAGGGAGCATCAGGTGCTGCACCATCGACCCGCAATGGCCGCCCTAGCAACACTGCTGCTCAGGCCGCAACACCACAGATTAGTTCTACTAGCGTATATCGCGTTTTCACTGGTTTTGACGCTTACAGCCCCTACCGTCATTTTTTCGGCAAAATGTTTATTTTGCTGTTTCTATATGGTAATCGAGATTATAAGCCGTTTGTTTTAGTAAAATAGTCATAATTTCAAGGAGCAGATGATTGTGGTTGTACATAGTTACCATGGGCCAGGGAGCATCAGGTGCTGCACCATCGACCCGCAATGGCCGCCCTAGCAACACTGCTGCTCAGGCCGCAACACTACAGATTAGTTCTACTAGCGTATATCGCGTTTTCACTGGTTTTGACGCTTACAGCCCCTACCGTCATTTTTTCGGCAAAATGTTTATTTTGCTGTTTCTATATCATAATCGAGATTATTCGCCATTTGTTTTAGTAAAATATACATAATTTGAAGGAGCAGATGATTGTGGTTGTATATAGTTACCATGGGCCAGGGAGCATCAGGTGCTGCACCATCGACCCGCAATGGCTGCCCTGGCCACACTGCTGCTCAGTCCGCAACACTACAGATTAGTTCAACTAGCGTATATCGCGTTTTCACTGTTTTTGACGCTTACAGCCCCTACCATTAATTTTTCGGCAAAATGTTTTATTTTGCTGTTTCTATATCGTAATCGAGATTATTCGCCGTTTGTTTTAGTAAAATAGTCATAATTTCAAGGAGCAAATGATTGTGGTTGTATATAGTTACCATGGGCCAGGGAGCATCAGGTGCTGCACCATCGACCCGCAATGGCCGCCCTGGCCACACTGCTGCTCAGGCCGCAACACTACAGATTAGTTCAACTAGCGGATATCGCGTTTTCACTGTTTTTGACGCTTACAGCCCCTACCTTCATTTTTTCGGCAAAATGTTTATTTTGCTGTTTCTTTATGGTAATCGAGATTATTCGCCGTTTGTTTTAGTAAAATAGTCATAATTTCAAGGAGCAGATGATTGTGGTTGTATATAGTTACCATGGGCCAGGGAGCATCAGGTGCTGCACCATCGACCCGCAATGGCCGCCCTGGCCACACTGCTGCTCAGGCTGCAACACTACAGATTAGTTCAACTAGCGTATATCGCGTTTTCACTGTTTTTGACGCTTACAGCCCCTACCTTCATTTTTTCGGCAAAATGTTTATTTTGCTGTTTCTATATGGTAATCGAGATTATTCGCCGTTTGTTTTAGTAAAATAGTCATAATTTCAAGGAGCAGATGAATGTGGTTGTATATAGTTACCATGGGCCAGGGAGCATCAGGTGCTGCACCATCGACCCGCAATGGCCGCCCTGGCCACACTGCTGCTCAGGCCGCAACACTACAGATTATTTCAACTAGCGTATATCGCGTTTTCACTGTTTTTGACGCTTACAGCCGCTACCATCATTCTTTCGGCAAAATGTTTATTTTGCTGTTTCTATATGGTAATCGAGTTTATTCGCCGTTTGTTTTAGTAACATAGTCATAATTTCAAGGAGCAGATGATTGTCGTAGTATATAGTTACCATGGGCTAGGGAGCATCAGGTGCTGCACCATCGAACCGCAATGGTCGCCCTGGCCACACTGCTGCTCAGACCGCAACACTACAGAATAGTTCAACTAGCGTATATCGCGTTTTCACTGTTTTTGACGCTTACAGCCCCTATCTTCATTTTTTCGGCAAAATGTTTTATTTTGCTTTTTCTATATGGTAATCGAGATTATTCGCCGTTTGTTTTAGTAAAATAGTCATAATTTCAAGGAGCAGATGATTGTGGTTGTATATAGTTACCATTGGCCAGGGAGCATCAGGTGCTGCACCATCGACCCGCAATGGCCGCCCTGGCCACACTGCTGCTAAGGCCGCAACCCTACAGATTTGTTGAACTAGAGTATATCGCGTTTTCGCAGTTTTCGACGCTTACAGCCCCTACCTTCATTTTTTCGGCAAAATGTTTATTTTGCTGTTTCTTTATGGTTATCGAGTTTATTCGCCGTTTGTTTTAGTAACATAGACATAATTTCAAGGAGCAGATGATTGTCGTAGTATATAGTTACCATGGGCTAGGGAGCATCAGGTGCTGCACCATCGAACCGCAATGGTCGCCCTGGCCACACTGCTGCTCAGACCGCAACACTACAGAATAGTTCAACTAGCGTATATCGCGTTTTCACTGTTTTTGACGCTTACAGCCCCTACCTTAATTTTTTCGGCAAAATGTTTATTTTGCTGTTTCTATATGGTAATCGAGATTATTCGCCGTTTGTTTTAGTAAAATAGTCATAATTTCAAGGAGCAGATGATTGTGGTTGTATACAGTTACCATGGGCCAGGGAGCATCAGGTGCTGCACCATCGACCCGCAATGGCCGCCATGGCCACACTGCTGCTCAGGCCGCAACACTATAGATTAGTTCTACTAGCGTATATCGCGTTTTCACTGGTTTTGACGCTTACAGCCCCTACCGTCATTTTTTCGGCAAAATGTTTATTTTGCTGTTTCTATATCATAATCGAGATTATTCGCCATTTGTTTTAGTATAATAGTCATAATTTGAAGGAGCAGATGATTGTGGTTGTATATAGTTACCATGGGCCAGGGAGCAT
The DNA here is from genome assembly GCA_026315105.1 of Locusta migratoria. NCBI lineage: Eukaryota > Metazoa > Arthropoda > Insecta > Orthoptera > Acrididae > Locusta > Locusta migratoria. The sequence continues at coordinate 1,057,501 of JAOYRU010000298.1, forward strand.
CAGGTGCTGCACCATCGACCCGCAATGGCTGCCCTGGCCACACTGCTGCTCAGTCCGCAACACTACAGATTAGTTCAACAAGCGTATATCGCGTTTTCACTGTTTTTGACGCTTACAGCCCCTACCTTCATTTTTTCGGCAAAATGTTTATTTTGCGGTTTCTTTATGGTAATCGAGATTATTCGCCGTTTGTTTTAGTAAAATAGTCATAATTTCAAGGAGCAGATGATTGTGGTTGTATATAGTTACCATGGGCCAGGGAGCATCAGGTGCTGCACCATCGACCCGCAATGGCCGCCCTGGCCACACTGCTGCTCAGGCTGCAACACTACAGATTAGTTCAACTAGCGTATATCGCGTTTTCACTGTTTTTGACGCTTACAGCCCCTACCTTCATTTTTTCGGCAAAATGTTTATTTTGCTGTTCCTATATTGTAATCGAGATTATTCGCCGTTTGTTTTAGTAAAATAGTCATAATTTCAAGGAGCAGATGATTGTGGTTGTATATAGTTACCATGGGCCAGGGAGCATCAGGTGCTGCACCATCGACCCGCAATGGTCGCCCTGGCCACACTGCTGCTCAGGCCGCAACACTACAGATTATTTCAACTAGCGTATATCGCTTTTTCACTGTTTTTGACGCTTACAGCCGCTACCATCATTCTTTCGGCAAAATGTTTATTTTGCTGTTTCTATATGGTAATCGAGATTATTCGCCGTTTGTTTTAGTAAAATAGTCATAATTTCAAGGGGCAGATGATTGTGGTTGTATATAGTTACGATGGGCTAGGGAGCATCAGGTGCTGCACCATCGACCCGCAATGGCCGCCCTGGCCACACTGCTGCTCAGGCCGCAACACTACATATTATTTCAACTAGCGTATATCGCGTTTTTACTGTTTTTGACGCTTACAGCCCCTACCTTCATTTTTTCGGCAAAATGTTTGATTTTGCTGTTTCTATATGGTAATCGAGATTATTCGCCGTTTGTTTTAGTAAAATAGTCATAATTTCAAGGAGCAGATGATTGTGGTTGTATATAGTTACCATTGGCCAGGGAGCATCAGGTGCTGCACCATCGACCCGCAATGGCCGCCCTGGCCACACTGCTGCTAAGGCCGCAACCCTACAGATTTGTTGAACTAGAGTATATCGCGTTTTCACAGTTTTTGACGCTTACAGCCCCTACCATAATTTTTTCGGCAAAATGTTTATTTTGCTGTTTCTATATGGTAATCGAGATTATTCGCCGTTTGTTTTAGTAAAATAGTCATAATTTCAAGGAGCAGATGATTGTGGTTGTATATAGTTACCATGGGCCAGGGAGCATCAGGTGCTGCACCATCGACCCGCAATGGCCGCCCTGGCCACACTGCTGCTCAGGACGCAACACTACAGATTAGTTCAACTATTGGATATCGCGTTTTCACTGTTTTTGACGCTTACAGCCCCTACCTTCATTTTTTCGGCAAAATGTTTATTTTGCTGTTTCTTTATGGTAATCGAGATTATTCGCCGTTTGTTTTAGTAAAATAGTCATAATTTCAAGGAGCAGATGATTGTGGTTGTACATAGTTACCATGGGCCAGGGAGCATCAGGTGCTGCACCATCGACCCGCAATGGCTGCCCTAGCAACACCGCTGCTCAGGCCGCAACACTACATATTAGTTCTACTAGCTAATATCGCGTTTTCACTGGTTTTGACGCTTACAGCCCCTACCGTCATTTTTTCGGCAAAATGTTTATTTTGCTGTTTCTATATGGTAATCGAGATTATTAGCCGTTTGTTTTAGTAAAATAGTCATAATTTCAAGGAGCAGATGATTGTGGTTGTACATAGTTACCATGGGCCAGGGAGCATCAGGTGCTGCACCATCGACCCGCAATGGCCGCCCTAGCAACACTGCTGCTCAGGCCGCAACACTACAGATTAGTTCTACTAGCGTATATCGCGTTTTCACTGTTTTTGACGCTTACAGCCCCTACCGTCATTTTTTCGGCAAAATGTTTATTTTGCTGTTTCTATATGGTAATCGAGATTATTCGCCGTTTGTTTTAGTAAAATAGTCATAATTTCAAGGAGCAGATGATTGTGGTTGTATATAGTTACCATGGGCCAGGGAGCATCAGGTGCTGCACCATCGACCCGCAATGGCCGCCCTGGCCACACTGCTGCTCAGGCCGCAACACTACAGATTAGTTCAACTAGCGTATATCGCGTTTTCACTGTTTTTGACACTTACAGCCCCTACCTTAATTTTTTCGGCTAAATGTTTATTTTGTTGTTTCTATATGGTAATCGAGATTATTCGCCTTTTGTTCTAGTAAAATAGTCATAATTTCATGGAGCAGATGATTGTTGTTGTATATAGTTACCATGGGCCAGGAAGCATCAAGTGCTGCACCATCGACCCGCAATGGCCGCCCTGGCCACACTGCTGCTCAGGCCGCAACACTACAGATAAGTTCAACTAGCGTATATCGCGTTTTCACTGTTTTTGACGCTTACAGCCCCTACCTTCATTTTTTCGGCAAAATGTTTATTTTGCTGTTTCTATATCATAATCGAGATTATTCGCCATTTGTTTTAGTAAAATAGTCATAATTTGAAGGAGCAGATGATTGTGGTTGTATATAGTTACCATGGGCCAGGGAGCATCAGGTGCTGCACCATCGACCCGCAATGGCCGCCCTGGCCACACTGCTGCTCAGGCGGCAACACTACAGATTAGTTCAACAAGCGGATATCGCGTTTTCACTGTTTTTGACGCTTACAGCCCCTACCTTCATTTTTTCGGCAAAATGTTTATTTTGCTGTTTCTTTATGGTAATCGAGATTATTCGCCGTTTGTTTTAGTAAAATAGTCATAATTTCAAGGAGCAGATGATTGTGGTTGTATATAGTTACCATGGGCCAGGGAGCATCAGGTGCTGCACCATCGACCCGCAATTGCCGCCCTGGCCACACTGCTGCTCAGGCCGCAACACTACAGATTAGTTCAACTAGCGTATATCGCGTTTTCACTGTTTTTGACGCTTACAGCCCCTACCTTCATTTTTCCGCAAAATGTTTATTTTGCTGTTTCCATATCGTAATCGAGATTATTCGCCGTTTGTTTTAGTAAAATGGTCATAATTTCAAGGAGCAGATGATTGTGGTTGTATATAGTTACCATGGGCCAGGGAGCATCAGGTGCTGCACCATCAACCCGCAATGGCCGCCCTGGCCACACTGCTGTTCAGGCCGCAACACTACAGTTTAGTTCAACTAGCGTATATCGCGTCTTCACTGTTTTTGATGCTTACAGCTCCTACTTTCATTTTTCGGCAAAATGTTTATTTTGCTTTTTCTATATGGTAATCGAGATTATTCGCCGTTTGTTTTAGTAAAATAGTCATAATTTCAAGGAGCAGATGATTGTGGTTGTATATAGTTACCATGGGCCAGGGAGCACCAGGTGCTGCAACATCGACCCGCAATGGCCGCCCTGTCTACACTGCTGCTCTGGCCGCAACACTACAGATTAGGTAAACTAGCGTATATCGCGTTTTCACTGTTTTTCAGGCTTACAGCCCCTACCTTCATTTTTTCGGCAAAATGTTTTATTTTGCTGTTTCTATATCGTAATCGAGATTATTCGCCGTTTGTTTTAGTAAAATAGTCATAATTTCAAGGAGCAGATGATTGTGGTTGTATATAGTTACCATGGGCCAGGGAGCATCAGGTGCTGCACCATCGACCCGCAATGGCCGCCCTGGCCACACTGCTGCTCAGGCCGCAACACTACAGATTAGTTCAACTAGCGGATATCGCGTTTTCACTGTTTTCGACGCTTACAGCCCCTACCTTCATTTTTTCGGCAAAATGTTTATTTTGCTGTTTCTTTATGGTAATCGAGATTATTCGCCGTTTGTTTTAGTAAAATAGTCATAATTTCAAGGAGCAGATGATTGTGGTTGTATATAGTTACCATGGGCCAGGGAGCATCAGGTGCTGCACCATCGACCCGCAATGGCCGCCCTGGCCACACTGCTGCTCAGGCCGCAACACTACAGATTAGTTCAACTAGCGTATATCGCGTTTTCACTGTTTTTGACACTTACAGCCCCTACCTTCATTTTTTCGGCTAAATGTTTATTTTGCTGTTTCTATATGGTAATCGAGATTATTCGCCTTTTGTTTTAGTAAAATAGTCATAATTTCATGGAGCAGATGATTGATGTTGTATATAGTTACCATGGGCCAGGGAGCATCAGGTGCTACACCATCGACCCGCAATTGCCGCCTTGGCCACACTGCTGCTCAGGCCACAACACTACAGATAAGTTCAACTAGCGTATATCGCGTTTTCACTGTTTTTGACGCTTATAGCCCCTAACTTCATTTTTTCGGCAAAATGTTTATTTTGCTGTTTCTATATCGTAATCGAGATTATTCGCCATTTGTTTTAGTAAAATAGTCATAATTTGAAGGAGCAGATGATTGTGGTTGTATATAGTTACAATGGGCCAGGGAGCATCAGGTGCTGCACCATCGACCCGCAATGGCTGCCCTGGCCACACTGCTGCTCAGTCCGCAACACTACAGATTAGTTCAACTAGCGTATATCGCGTTTTCACTGTTTTTGACGCTTACAGCCCCTACCTTTATTTTTTCGGCAAAATGTTTTATTTTGCTGTTTCTATATCGTAATCGAGATTATTCGCCGTTTGTTTTAGTAAAATAGTCATAATTTCAAGGAGCAGATGATTGTGGTTGTATATAGTTACCATGGGCCAGGGAGCATCAGGTGCTGCACCATCGACCCGCAATGGCCGCCCTGGCCACACTGCGGCTCAGGCCGCAACACTACAGATTAGTTCAACTAGCGGATATCGCGTTTTCACTGTTTTTGACGCTTACAGCCCCTACCTTCATTTTTTCGGCAAAATGTTTATTTTGCTGTTTCTTTATGGTAATCGAGATTATTCGCCGTTTGTTTTAGTAAAATAGTCATAATTTCAAGGAGCAGATGATTGTGGTTGTATATAGTTACCATGGGCCAGGGAGCATCAGGTGCTGCACCATCGACCCGCACTGGCCGCCCTGGCCACACTGCTGCTCAGGCCGCAACACTACAGATTAGTTCAACTAGCGTATATCGCGTTTTCACTGTTTTTGACGCTTACAGCCCCTACCTTAATTTTTTCGGCAAAATGTTTATTTTGCTGTTTCTATATGGTAATAGAGATTATTCGCCGTTTGTTTTAGTAAAATAGTCATAATTTCAAGGAGCAGATGATTGTGTTGTATATAGTTACCATGGGCCAGGGAGCATCAGGTGCTGCACTATCGACCGGCAATGGCCGCCCTGGCCACACTGCTGCTCAGGCCGCAACACTACAGATTAGTTCAACTAGCGTATATCGCGTTTTCACTGTTTTTGACGCTTACAGCCCCTACCTTCATTTTTCCGCAAAATGTTTATTTTGATGTTTCCATATGGTAATCGAGATTATTCGCCGTTTGTTTTAGTAAAATGGTCATAATTTCAAGGAGCAGATGATTGTGGTTGTATATAGTTACCATGGGCCAGGGAGCCTCAGGTGCTGCACCATCAAGCCGCAATGGCCGCCATAGCAACACTGCTGCTCAGGCCGCAACACTACAGATTAGTTCTACTAGCGTATATCGCGTTTTCACTGGTTTTGACGCTTACAGCCCCTACCTTCATTTTTTCGGCAAAATGTTTATTTTGCTGTTTCTATATGGTAATCGAGATTACTCGCCGTTTGTTTTAGTAAAATAGTCATAATTTCAAGGAGCAGATGATTGTGGTTGTATATAGTTACCATGGGCCAGGGAGCATCGGGTGCTGCACCATCGACCCGCAATGGCCGCCCTGGCCACACTGCTGTTCAGGCCACAACACTACAGTTTAGTTCAACTAGCGTATATCGCGTTTTCACTGTTTTTGATGCTTACAGCTCCTACCTTCATTTTTTCGGCAAAATGTTTTATTTTGCTGTTTCCATATCGTAATCGAGATTATTCGCCGTTTGTTTAGGTACAATAGTCATAATTTAAGGAGCAGATGATTGTGGTTGTATATAGTTACCATGGGCCAAGGAACATCAGGTGCTGCACCATCGACTCGCAATGGCCGCCCTGTCCACACTGCCTCTCTGGCCGCAACACTACAGATTAGTTCAACTAGCGTATATCGCGTTTTCACTGTTTTTGACGCTTACAGCCCCTACCTTCATTTTTTCGGCAAAATGTTTTATTTGCTGTGTCTATATCGTAATCGAGATTATTCGCCGTTTGTTTTAGTAAAATAGTCATAATTTCAAGGAGCAGATGATTGTGGTTGTACATAGTTACCATGGGCCAGGGAGCATCAGGTGCTGCACCATCGACCCGCAATGGCCGCCCTAGCAACACTGCTGCTCAGGCCGCAACACTACAGATTAGTTCTACTTGCGTATATCGCGTTTTCACTGGTTTTGACGCTTACAGCCCCTACCTTCATTTTTTCGGCAAAATGTTTCTATATGGTAATCGAGATTACTCGCCGTTTGTTTTAGTAAAATAGTCATAATTTCAAGGAGCAGATGATTGTGGTTGTATATAGTTACCATGCGCCAGGGAGCATCAGGTGCTGCACCATCGACCCGCAATGGCCGCCCTGGCCACACTGCTGCTCAGTCCGCAACACTACAGATTAGTTCAACTAGCGTATATCGCGTTTTCACTGTTTTTGACGCTTACAGCCCCTACCTTTATTTTTTCAGCAAAATGTTTTATTTTGCTGTTTCTATATCGTAATCCAGATTATTCGCCGTTTGTTTTAGTAAAATTGTCATAATTTCAAGGAGCAGATGGTTGTGGTTGTATATAGTTACCATGGGCCAGGGAGCATCAGGTGCTGCACCATCGACCCGCAATGGCCGCCCTGGCCACACTGCTGCTCAGGCCGCAACACTACAGATTAGTTCAACTATCGGATATCGCGTTTTCACTGTTTTTGACGCTTACAGCCCCTACCTTCATTTTTTCGGCAAAATGTTTATTTTGCTGTTTCTTTATGGTAATCGAGATTATTCGCCGTTTGTTTTAGTAAAATAGTCATAATTTCAAGGAGCAGATGATTGTGGTTGTATATAGTTACCATGGGCCAGGGAGCATCAGGTGCTGCACCATCGACCCGCAATGGCCGCCCTGGCCACACTGCTGCTCAGGCCGCAACACTACAGATTAGTTCAACTAGCGTATATCGCGTTTTCACTGTTTTTGACGCTTACAGCCACTACCTTCATTTTTTCGGCAAAATGTTTTATTTTGCTGTTTCTATATGGTAAACGAGATTATTAGCCGTTTGTTTAAGTAAAATAGTCATAATTACAAGGAGCAGATTATTGTGGTTGTATACAGTTACCATGGGCCAGGGAGCAATAAGTACTGCACCATCGACCCGCAATGGCCGCCCTGGCCACACTGCTGCTCAGGCCGCAACACTACAGATTAATTCAACTCGAGTATATCGCGTTTTTATTTTTTTTTTACGCTTACAGCCCCTACCTTCATTTTATCGGCAAAATGTTTTATTTTGCTGTTTCTATATCGTAATCGAGATTATTCGCCATTTGTTTTAGTAAAGTAGCCATAATTTCAAGGAGCAGTTGATTGTGGTTGTATATAGTTACCATGGGCCAGGGAGCATCAGGTGCTGCACCATCGACCCGCAATGGCCGCCCTGGCCACACTGCTGTTCAGGCCGCAACACTACAGTTTAGTTCAACTAGCGTATTCCGCGTTTTCACTGTTTTTGATGCTTACAGCTCCTACTTTCATTTTTTCGGCAAAATGTTTATTTTGTTTTTTCTATATGGTAATCGAGATTATTCGCCGTTTGTTTTAGTCAAATAGTCATAATTTCAAGGAGCAGATGATTGTGGTTGTATATAGTTACCATGGGCCAGGGAGCACCAGGTGCAGCAACATCGACCCGCAATGGCCGCCATGTCCACACTGCTGCTCTGGCCGCAACACTACAGATTAGGTCAACTAGCGTATATCGCGTTTTCACTGTTTTTCAGGCTTACAGCCCCTACCTTCATTTTTTCGGCAAAATGTTTTATTTTGCTGTTTCCATATCGTAATCGAGATTATTCGTCGTTTGTTTTAGTAAAATAGTCATAATTTCAAGGAGCAGATGATTGTGGTTGTATATAGTTACCATGGGCCAGGGAGCATCAGGTGCTACACCTTTGACCCGCAATGGCCTCCCTGTCCACACTGCTTCTCTGGCCGCAACACTACAGGTTAGTACAAATAGCGTATATCGCGTTTTCACTGTTTTTGACGCTTACAGCCCCTACCTTCATTTTTTCGGCAAAATGTTTTATTTGCTGTGTCTATATCGTAATCGAGATTATTCGCCGTTTGTTTTAGTAAAATAGTCATAATTTCAAGGAGCAGATGATTGTGGTTGTACATAGTTACCATGGGCCAGGGAGCATCAGGTGCTGCACCATCGACCCGCAATGGCCGCCCTAGGAACACTGCTGCTCAGGCCGCAACACTACAGAATAGTTCTACTTGCGTATATCGCGTTTTCACTGGTTTTGACGCTTACAGCCCCTATCTTCATTTTTCGGCAAAATGTTTATTTTGCTGTTTCTATATGGTAATCGAGATTACTCGCCGTTTGTTTTAGTAAAATAGTCATAATTTCAAGGAGCAGATGATTGTGTTGTATATAGTTACCATGGGCTAGGGAGCATCAGGTGCTACACTATCGACCCGCAATGGCCGCCCTGGCCACACTGCTGCTCAGGCCGCAACACTACAGATTAGTTCAACTAGCGTATATCGCGTTTTCACTGTTTTTGACGCTTACAGCCCCTACCTTCATTTTTCCGCAAAATGTTTATTTTGCTGTTTCCATATGGTAATCGAGATTATTCGCCGTTTGTTTTAGTAAAATGGTCATAATTTCAAGGAGCAGATGATTGTGGTTGTATATAGTTACCATGGGCCAGGGAGCCTCAGGTGCTGCACCATCAAGCCGCAATGGCCGCCCTAGCAACACTGCTGCTCAGGCCGCAACACTACAGATTAGTTCTACTAGCGTATATCGCGTTTTCACTGGTTTTGACGCTTACAGCCCCTACCTTCATTTTTTCGGCAAAATGTTTATTTTGCTATTTCTATATGGTAATCGAGATTACTCGCCGTTTGTTTTAGTAAAATAGTCATAATTTCAAGGAGCAGATGATTGTGGTTGTATATAGTTACCATGGGCCAGGGAGCATCAGGTGCTGCACCATCGAACCGCAATGGCCGCCCTGGCCACACTGCTGTTCAGGCCGCAACACTACAGTTTAGTTCAACTAGCGTATATCGCGTTTTCACTGTTTTTGATGCTTACAGCTCCTACTTTCATTTTTTCGGCAAAATGTTTATTTTGTTTTTTCTATATGGTAATCGAGATTATTCGCCGTTTGTTTTAGTCAAATAGTCATAATTTCAAGGAGCAGATGATTGTGGTTGTATATAGTTACCATGGGCCAGGGAGCACCAGGTGCTGCAACATCGACCCGCAATGGCCGCCATGTCCACACTGCTGCTTTGGCCGCAACACTACAGATTAGGTCAACTAGCGTATATCGCGTTTTCACTGTTTTTCAGGCTTACAGCCCCTACCTTCATTTTTTCGGCAAAATGTTTTATTTTGCTGTTTCCATATCGTAATCGAGATTATTCGCCGTTTGTTTTAGTAAAATAGTCATAATTTAAGGAGCAGATGATTGTGGTTGTATATAGTTACCATGGGCCAGGGAACATCAGGTGCTGCACCATCGACTCGCAATGGCCGCCCTGGCCACACTGCTGCTCAGGCCGCAACACTACAGATTATTTCAACTAGCGTATATCGCGTTTTCACTGTTTTTGATGCTTACAGCTCCTACCTTCATTTATTCGGCAAAATGTTTTATTTTGCTGTTTCTATATCGTAATCGAGATTATTCGCCGTTTGTTTTAGTAAAATAGTCATAATTTCAAGGAGCAGATGATTGTGGTTGTATATAGTTACCATGGGCCAGGGAGCATCAGGTGCTACACCTTTGACCCGCAATGGCCTCCCTGTCCACACTGCTTCTCTGGCCGCAACACTACAGGTTAGTTCAACTAGCGTATATCGCGTTTTCACTGTTTTTGACGCTTACAGCCCCTACCTTCATTTTTTCGGCAAAATGTTTTATTTGCTGTGTCTATATCGTAATCGAGATTATTCGCCGTTTGTTTTAGTAAAATAGTCATAATATCAAGGAGCAGATGATTGTGGTTGTACATAGTTACCATGGGCCAGGGAGCATCAGGTGCTGCACCATCGACCCGCAATGGCCGCCCTAGGAACACTGCTGCTCAGGCCGCAACACTACAGATTAGTTCTACTTGCGTATATCGCGTTTTCACTGGTTTTGACGCTTACAGCCCCTACCTTCATTTTTTCGGCAAAATGTTTATTTTGCTATTTCTATATGGTAATCGAGATTACTCGCCGTTTGTTTTAGTAAAATAGTCATAATTTCAAGGAGCAGATGATTGTGGTTGTATATAGTTACTATGGGCTAGGGAGCATCAGGTGCTGCACCATCGAACCGCAATGGCCGCCCTGGCCACACTGCTGTTCAGGCCGCAACACTACAGTTTAGTTCAACTAGCGTATATCGCGTTTTCACTGTTTTTGATGCTTACAGCTCCTACTTTCATTTTTTCGGCAAAATGTTTATTTTGTTTTTTCTATATGGTAATCGAGATTATTCGCCGTTTGTTTTAGTCAAATAGTCATAATTTCAAGGAGCAGATGATTGTGGTTGTATATAGTTACCATGGGCCAGGGAGCACCAGGTGCTGCAACATCGACCCGCAATGGCCGCCATGTCCACACTGCTGCTCTGGCCGCAACACTACAGATTAGGTCAACTAGCGTATATCGCGTTTTCACTGTTTTTCAGGCTTACAGCCCCTACCTTCATTTTTTCGGCAAAATGTTTTATTTTGCTGTTTCCATATCGTAATCGAGATTATTCGCCGTTTGTTTTAGTAAAATAGTCATAATTTAAGGAGCAGATGATTGTGGTTGTATATAGTTACCATGGGCCAGGGAACATCAGGTGCTGCACCATCGACTCGCAATGGCCGCCCTGGCCACACTGCTGCTCAGGCCGCAACACTACAGATTATTTCAACTAGCGTATATCGCGTTTTCACTGTTTTTGATGCTTACAGCTCCTACCTTCATTTATTCGGCAAAATGTTTTATTTTGCTGTTTCTATATCGTAATCGAGATTATTCGCCGTTTGTTTTAGTAAAATAGTCATAATTTCAAGGAGCAGATGATTGTGGTTGTATATAGTTACCATGGGCCAGGGAGCATCAGGTGCTACACCTTTGACCCGCAATGGCCTCCCTGTCCACACTGCTTCTCTGGCCGCAACACTACAGGTTAGTTCAACTAGCGTATATCGCGTTTTCACTGTTTTTGACGCTTACAGCCCCTACCTTCATTTTTTCGGCAAAATGTTTTATTTGCTGTGTCTATATCGTAATCGAGATTATTCGCCGTTTGTTTTAGTAAAATAGTCATAATTTCAAGGAGCAGATGATTGTGGTTGTACATAGTTACCATGGGCCAGGGAGCATCAGGTGCTGCACCATCGACCCGCAATGGCCGCCCTAGGAACACTGCTGCTCAGGCCGCAACACTACAGATTAGTTCTACTTGCGTATATCGCGTTTTCACTGCTTTTGACGCTTACAGCCCCTATCTTCATTTTTTCGGCAAAATGTTTATTTTGCTGTTTCTATATGGTAATCGAGATTACTCGCCGTTTGTTTTAGTAAAATAGTCATAATTTCAAGGAGCAGATGATTGTGGTTGTATATAGTTACCATGGGCCAGGGAGCATCAGGTGCTGCACCATCGACCCGCAATGGCCGCCCTGGCCACACTGCTGCTCAGGCCGCAACACTACATATTAGTTCAACTATTGGATATCGCGTTTTCACTGTTTTTGACGCTTACAGCCCCTACCTTCATTTTTTCGGCAAAATGTTTATTTTGCTGTTTCTTTATGGTAATCGAGATTATTCGCCGTTTGTTTTAGTAAAATAGTCATAATTTCAAGGAGCAGATGATTGTGGTTGTATATAGTTACCATGGGCCAGGGAGCATCAGGTGCTGCACCATCGACCCGCAATGGCCGCCCTGGCCACACTGCTGCTCAGGCCGCAACACTACAGATTAGTTCAACTAGCGTATATCGCGTTTTCACTGTTTTTGACGGTTACAGCCCCTACCTTCATTTTTCCGGCAAAATGTTTATTTTGCTGTTTCTATATGGTAATCGAGATTATTCGCTGTTTGTTTTAGTTAAATAGTCATAATTTCAAGGAGCAGATGATTGTGGTTGTATATAGTTACCATGGGCCAGGGAGCATCAGGTGCTGCACCATCGACCCGCAATGGCCGCCCTGGGCACACCGCTGCTCAGGCCGCAACACTACAGATTAGTTCAACTAGCGTATATCGCGTTTTCACTGTTTTTGACGCTTACAGCCACTACCTTCATTTTTTCGGCAAACTTTTTATTTTGCTGTTTCTATATGGTAAACGAGATTATTAGCCGTTTGTTTAAGTAAAATAGTCATAATTTCAAGGAGCAGATTATTGTGGTTGTATACAGTTACCATGGGCCAGGGAGCAATAAGTACTGCACCATCGACCCGCAATGGCCGCCCTGGCCACACTGCTGCTCAGGCTGCAACACTACAGATTAGTTCAACTCGAGTATATCGCGTTTTTATTTTTTTTTTCACGCTTACAGCCCCTACCTTCATTTTATCGGCAAAATGTTTTATTTTGCTGTTTCTACCCCTAAGGGGCTCGGCATTAGTTTGCTGAGTACGGGCTTGGCGAACCCGGGGTCCTGAGCTGTGGGCTGTGTCGTGCCAACAGTCCGCTACACCGTAAGCTCTGTGCGTGCTTCAACGACCATCGTTCGGCGCGACGGTGGAACGTTGTACGTTTCAGAGCCCGGGGATCTTGGCTTAATCGCCCGGGTCGCGAGGATGGTACAAACCTCTCTAAAAAAACCCTCAATCTCAAGGTGTGCTACGTGCCGAGGAGATGCATGGCTGTTGAGGTTGAACAGCCGCTAGCGAGCAACCTCTGAGGAACCTGCCGCACCTCAGTTGTACAAGGCTTACCCAGGCAAGCGGGGCTCTGCCTGGGTGGACCTCTTTTCCCTAGCTGCTCGTGGGACGAAAATGAAACGAGCAATAACTAGCGTGGGTGGTCGCAAAAACGCCGTTTCTAAGCGTGGAAGATCTGACTTTAATGCTACAGTATATGATCCTAAGTCGTTCCCTTCCCTGGCAACGCCATGGGAAGAACGCCAAGCTTTACGCTGTCCGGATCCCTACTCACCGCGATATCTTGTTATTTCCCGAACTGATGGAGACTCTTTCTTGTCCACCAAGCCGCAGTTCTTCGTTGAACATCTCGAGGACAAACATGGTGAGGTGGAGTCTTTCTCTAAAATGAGAAGTGGGGCTGTTCTGATACAGACGGCATCCCCAGCCCAGTCCAGGGCATTATTGGCCTGTGACAAGCTGGGTGATATACCTGTCAGTGTCACGCCCCACAAGACCCTCAACATGGTCCAAGGTCGTATTTACCATCGTGATCTATTGTCACAGTCTGATGAAGAGCTACGTACTAACTTGGAGCGCAGAGGTGTTCACCTTGTTCGACGTGTTTATAGGGGGACCACGAGATAACAAGGTTGCCACCGGTGCATTCATCCTGGCCTTCGAAGGCGATACACTGCCTGAGAAGGTCAAGGTCATGATCTACCGGTGCGACGTTACACCGTACGTCCCGCCCCCTATGAGGTGCTTCAGGTGCTGGAAGTTCGGGCATATGTCCTCCCGGTGCACTTCTAGCCCTGTGTGCAGGGAATGTGGACGTCCATCTCATCCGGACGCTCCCTGCACCCCACCTCCCGTCTGTGTGAACTGCAACCAGCTGCATCCACCGTGCTCTCCAGACTGCAAAGTTCTGCACAAAGAACGTAAGATAATGGAAATTAAGACCTTGGACCGGCTATCATACAATGAGGCAAGAAAGAAGTACGAGCGTCTCCATCCGGTAAGCATGACTACCTCCTTTGCAGCTGTAGCGTCGTCCCCGCGCATCACGGGTACGACTCACGACAAGATATCGCCTCCTACTGTAGGCCCTAGAGGCCATAAAATTACCACAGCGCCCTCATCAGATGGGGGCAGCATTCCATCTGCTGGTAAGGCACCTGTTGTGGGGGAAACCTCCCCACAACCATCGGGGAGACCAGTCCCCAACCCCCAGCCGGAGAAGCAACAGCTTCCTCCGGCACCTCTCCCTCGGAAGGGGTCCTTCGGGACGCTCCCTTCTGGGGAGTCCCAGGGTGCGCCAGGGGATCCTAGCCTTTGGCTGAAGGATCCAAAACCTTCTGGTCGAAGGGCTTCTGGCTCTTCGACGGTCTCTGCTGCCACGTCTGGAAAGCCCTCCCGGCCCTTGACACCAAAGGGCCAGCGAGAGGGCAAAAGGAAGCCGAAGAAAAAGGATGCGAAGGAGGCATCATCAGTGCCTCGGAAGGACCGCTCTGTCACCTCTTCGGCATCTGAAGACGAGGTAGAGATCCTCGCATCACCTGAGGATCTCGCCATACTTGGAACGCCTGAACCGATGGTTCAGGATCCTGCAGAGTCTGCGCAGTTGACAGCAGGTGCTCCTGCTGAATGACCGTTTCCCGACTTACATTATGGCTATTCAGCAGACTGCAAACAACATCTTGCAGTGGAATTGCGGCGGTTTTTTCCGCCGCCTGGCTGAGCTGCGGCAATTACTCTGCCGCTTCCCTGCCATCTGTCTTGCTTTGCAGGAAACGTGGTTTCCCGTCGAGAAGAGCCCAGCCCTCAGAGGGTATCGGGGCTATTTTAAAAACCGAACCGTCTACGACAGGGTTTCTGGCGGCGTCTGTGTTTATGTCCACGCCTCTGTCCCCAGTGCTGCTGTGCCTCTTCAAACGTCTCTAGAGGCAGTCGCTGTTCGACTCCGGGTAGTACGAGATTTTACCGTCTGCTCTGTCTATCTTCCACCTGATGAGGCCATCTCTCCCATAGACCTCGCAGCCTTGGTCGCTCAACTTCCCCCACCCTTTCTTCTTATGGAGGATTTCAACGCCCATCACCCTCTGTGGGGTGGCACACAGACCTCGGCCCGGGGTAGGGATGTTGAGTCTCTCCTGTCAGAGCAGAATCTCGGCCTTCTTAACACCGGTGCTCCTACCCACTTTAGCACAGCACATGGTTCGTTTTCTGCCATTGACCTGTCTGTCTGCAGCCCTAGTCTCCTTCCACATCTCACCTGGAGGGTCCATGACGACCTGTGTGGGAGCGACCATTTTCCGATCTTCCTGTCGCTCCCACAGTGTACGCCTGCCACCCGTCCGTCTCGCTGGGCCCTCCGTAGGGCTGACTGGCCAGCTTATTCTTCAGCTGCTGTGATTTCCTCTCCGCTTCCAGCAGATGTTGATGCCGCCGTTCAGCAGGTCACAGAGGCTATCGTTTCTGCAGCCGAAAACTCTGTTCCCATCACATCCGGTTCGCTCCATCGCCCATCGGTGCCCTGGTGGACACCGGAGATTGCTGAGGCCATCCGCGAACGTCGGCGAGCACTACAGCGCCACCGACGCCACCCTTGTGTCCAACATCTCGTGGCCTTCAAGCGTCTCCGAGCACGAGCCCGGCGACTGATACAGGAAAGTAAGAGGGCTTCCTGGGAGAAGTACGTCGCCTCCATTGGTTCCCGCGCTTCTCCTTCCAAGGTGTGGTCGCAGGTTCGACGCCTCTTTGGGCACCGCCCACCGGCGGGAATTCCGTGTCTCAGCATTCAGGGTTCGCTCTGTACTGACCCTGTCGCCGTCGCTGAGCACCTGGCAGATCATTTTGAACGTACGTCGGGGACTGCTGCCTATAGTGCAGATTTTCGTGCCATTAAAGAGCGAGCAGAGAGCCAGCACATTTCATTTCGAACACGGCGTCGTGAACCATATAACGTCCCATTTACTGAGTGGGAGTTGGAAAGTGCCCTTGCTGCATGCCCGGATACCTCCCCTGGACCCGATCGCATTCACAGCCAGTTCCTCCGACACCTATCAGCGGATGCCAAAAGCCAACTTCTCACCCTGTTTAATCGCGTATGGCTTGAGGGTGTTTTTCCGTCCTCGTGGCGGGAAAGCATTATCATTCCGGTGGTTAAGCCTGGGGCAGATCCGCAGGTGGCTGATAGTTACCGCCCGATCAGCCTCACCAACGTTCCATGCAAGCTTCTCGAACGGTTGGTGAGTCGGAGGCTCATGTGGATCCTCGAGGACCGAGGACTGTTGGCGCATCAACAGGGTGGGTTCCGTCAAGGCCGCTCCGCAATCGACAATCTCGTGTCCCTAGAGTCAGCCATTCGTACAGCATTTTCTCGCCGTGAACACCTGATTGCCGTCTTTTTTGACCTGCGGAAAGCGTATGACACCACCTGGCGCTATCATATTCTGTCTACGCTGTACAATTGGGGCTTACGGGGTCCACTTCCTACATTCATTAAGAACTTCCTGGCGTTGCGTTCTTTCCGTGTTCGTGTTGGTTCTTGTTTCAGCTCACCTCATTGTCAAGAGAACGGAGTCCCACAAGGTTCCGTTCTTAGTGTTCCTTTATTCTTAATCGCCATAAACGGTCTTGCTGCGGCTGCGGGGTCATCGGTTTCTACTTCCTTGTATGCCGATGACTTCTGCATGTATTACAGCTCCTCCAGCATTGGCGTAGCTGAACGGCGGTTGCAGATCGCAATTCGAAAGGCACAGTCGTGGGCGTTTGCCCACGGTTTTCAATTTTCTGCATCCGAAACCCGTGTGATGCATTTCTGTCGATGTCGGGCAGTACACCCGGAACCCGAACTTTACTTAGCTGGCGACCTGCTACAAGTCGAAGAGATGCACAGATTCTTAGGTATGGTGTTTGATGACCGTCTAACCTGGGTGCCGCACCTACGCCAGTTAAAACAAAAGTGCTGGCGACACCTCAACATCCTGCGCTGTCTCAGCCACACTGTTTGGGGAGCCTCGCGCCAAACGCTATTACAACTTTACAAGGCCCTCATTCAGTCGCGCCTAGACTATGGCAGCATAGTCTACGATTCGGCTGCGCCGTCAGCGCTGCAGGCAATAGACCCAGTCCTCCACTGTGGTGTTCGTTTGGCGACAGGGGCTTTTCGCACTAGCCCTGTGACAAGCCTCCTTGTCGAAGCTGGAGTCCTCCCGCTGCGGTTCCGTAGGCAACACCTGTTAACATCTTATGTTGCTCGTGTTCAGGCCTCGCCCTTCCACCCGAACCGCCGGCTCCTATTTCCAGACGCTGCACTCCCTATCCCTCCACGACGGCCAAGGTCGGGATACCCGATCTCGGTCCGTGTTCGTATCCTTCTTTCGTCTCTCACATCCTACCCACTTCCTACCATTTTCCACTATTCCTCTCACACTCCTCCTTGATCCATTCCTCGTTTGCAGCTCCGTCTGGACCTGTCCCATTCGTCGAAGGCCTCTGTTTCCTCCGTACATCTCCGTCACCAGTTTCTACAAGTGCTCGAACCGTTCCATGCCACAGACGCCATTTACACAGATGGTTCCGTAGTAGATGGCCGTGCTGGGTATGCCTTTCTACATCACAACCATGTAGAACAGCATTCTCTGCCCTGCGAGAGTAGCATCTTCTCCGCCGAGCTGGTCGCTATTCTCAGAGCTCTCCAACATCTCCAAGCCTGCCCCAGGGGGTCATTCGTCATCTGTACTGACTCCCTGAGTGGCTTACAAGCGATCGACCAGTGTTTCTTTCGGCACCCAATAGTACGTTCGATCCAGGACACTGTTCACTCTCTATGCCAATCGGGCCGTTCTGTGGTCTTTGTGTGGACCCCAGGTCATGTTGGCATACCAGGGAATGAACATGTTGATAGATTGGCCAAGCAGGCCACTAAGGGACCGCCTCTGGCTATTGGTGTCACGGAACAGGATTTTAAACTGGTGTTGCACCGGAGGGTGCGCGAGGCTTGGAGCACCGAGTGGGCTACGGCGACTGCACCGAATAAGCTTCGGGCAGTAAAGCTCTCCACAGCTTTGTGGAAATCTTCACTGCGGCCGACCCGCCGAGAGTCAGTTGTCCTCTGTCGCCTCCGGATTGGACATACGTGGCTCAACCACGGGTATCTTCTTCGGCGTGAGGCTCCACCCGTGTGTCGATGTGGCACTGTATTGACAGTGGCCCATCTTTTGATGGCCTGTCCACTTTTAGCCGACCTGCGGCACTATTTTACTCTTCCAGACGCACTACCTTCAGTTTTAGGAGACGACGCCTCTATGGCTACCAAAGTTGTACGTTTTATCCGCGCTGCTGGTTTTTATGAATCGATCTAACGGTAGGTGCTGTGGCCTGATATCTTAGGCCACCACCAATCCCGTTTTTTACCTTTTCCGCCCTTAGGGGTTCTTCGTGTATGCAGTATGGCTGGCTCATCCTGTTTTTTCCTTTTGATCAGCCAGCCAAGGTACTCTGCTATCCAGTTTTATTCCTGACTTTCTTTTACCATTTCTGTGTGTCTTCGTTTTAAGTTATCAGAGGTTTGTCCCTTGTCCACTTGTCCCTTATGTGCGTATTCATTTTTAGAGCTTTGTTTAATTTTGTCGTTCTTGGCAGTGGACTCTGAGCTAGTAACAGGGGACTGATGACCTAGATGTTTAGTCCCCTCAATACCCAACAACAACAACAACAACAACAACAACAACGACAGTTGACTCTCAGCTAGGAACAGGGGACTGATAACCTAGCTGTTTAGTCCCCTTAAAACAACCAACAACAACATGCTGTTTCTATATGGTAATCAAGATTATTCGCCGTTTGTTTAAGTAAAATAGTCATAATTTCAAGGAGCAGATGAATGTGGTTGTATATAGTTACCATGGGCCAGGGAGCATCAAGTGCTGCACCATCGACCCGCACTGGCCGCCCTGGCCACACTGCTGCTCAGGCCGCAACACTACAGATTAGATCAACTAGCGTATATCGCGTTTTCACTGTTTTTGACGCTTACAGCCCCTACCTTCATTTTTTCGGCGAAATGTTTATTTTGCTGTTTCTATATGGTAATCGTGATTATTCGCCGTTTGTTTTAGTAAAATAATCCTAACTTCAAGGAGCAGATGATTGTGGTTGTATACAGTTACCATGGGCCAGGGAGCATCACATACTGCACCATCGACCCGCAATGGCCGCCCTGGCCACACTGCTGCTCAGGCCGCAACACTATAGATTAGTTCAACTAGCGTATATCGCGTTTTCACTGTTTTTGACGCTTATAGCCCCTATCTTCATTTTTTCGGCAAAATGTTTTATTTTGCTGTTTCTATACGGTAATCGAGATTATTCGATGTTTGTTTAAGTAAAATTGTCATAATTTCAAGGGGCAGATGATTGTGGTTGTATACAGTTACCATGGGCCAGGGAGCATAACGTACTGCACCATCGACCCGCATTGGCCGCCCTGGCCACACTGCTGCTCAGGCCGCAACACTACAGATTAGTTCAACTAGCGTATATCGCGTTATCACTGTTTTTGACGCTTACAGCCCCTACCTTCATTTTTTCGGCAAAATGTTTTATTTTGCTGTTTCTATATGGTAATCGAGATTATTCGCCGTTTGTTTAAGTAAAATAGTCATAATTTCAAGGAGCAGATGATTGTGGTTGTATACAGTTACCATGGGCCAGGGAGCATCACGTACTGCACCATCGACCCGCACTGCCCGCCCTGGCCACACTGCTGCTCAGGCCGCAACACTACAGATTAGTTCAACTAGCGTATATCGCGTTTTCACTGCTTTTGACGCTTACAGCCCGTACCTTCATTTTTTCGGCAAAATGTTTTATTTTGCTGTTTCTATATGGTAATCGAGATTATTCGCCGTTTGTTTAAGTAAAATAGTCATAATTTCAAGGAGCAGATGATTGTGGTTGTATACAGTTACCATGGGCCAGGGACTATCACGTACTGCACCATCGACCCGCACTGGCCGCCCTGGCCACACTGCTGCTCAGGCCGCAACACTACAGATTAGATCAAATAGCGTATATCGCGTTTTCACAGTTTTTGACGCTTACAGCCCCTACCTTCATTTTTTCGGCAAAATGTTTTATTTTGCTGTTTCTATATGGTAATCGAGATTATTCGCCGTTTGTTTAAGTAAAATAGTCATAATTTCAAGGAGCAGATGAATGTGGTTGTATATAGTTACCATGGGCCAGGGAGCATCAAGTGCTGCACCATCGACCCGCACTGGCGGCCCTGGCCACACTGCTGCTCAGGCCGCAACACTACAGATTAGATCAACTAGCGTATATCGCGTTTTCACTGTTTTTGACGCTTACAGCCCCTACCTTCATTTTTTCGGCGAAATGTTTATTTTGCTGTTTCTATATGGTAATCGTGATTATTCGCCGTTTGTTTTAGTAAAATAATCCTAACTTCAAGGAGCAGATGATTGTGGTTGTATACAGTTACCATGGGCCAGGGAGCATCACATACTGCACCATCGACCCGCAATGGCCGCCCTGGCCACACTTCTGCTCAGGCCGCAACACTAGAGATTAGTTCAACTAGCGTATATCGCGTTTTCACTGTTTTTGACGCTTACAGCCCCTACCTTCATTTTTTCGGCAAAACGTTTTATTTTGCTGTTTCTATATGGTAATCGATATTATTCGCTGTTTGTTTAAGTAAAATAGTCATAATTTCAAGGAGCAGATGATTGTGGTTGTATACAGTTACCATGGGCCACGGAGCATCACGTACTGCACCATCGACCCGCACTGGCCGCCCTGGCCACACTGCTGCTCAGGCCTCAACACTACAGATTAGTTCAACTAGCGTATATCACGTTTTCACAGTTTTTGACGCTTACAGCCCCTACCTTCATTTTTTCGGCAAAACGTTTTATTTTGCTGTTTCTATATAGTAATCGAGATTATTCGCCGTTTGTTTAAGTAAAATGGTCATAATTTCAAGGAGCAGATGATTGTGGTTGTATACAGTTACCATGGGCCAGGGAGCATCACGTACTGCACCATCGACCCGCACTGTTTGCCCTGGCCACACTGCTGTTCAGGCCGCAACACTACAGATTAGATCAAATAGCGTATATCGCGTTTTCACAGTTTTTGATGCTTACAGCCCCTACCTTTATTCTTTCGGCAAAATGTTTTATTTTGCTGTTTCTATATGGTAATCGAGATTATTCGCCGTTTGTTTAAGTAAAATAGTCATAATTTCAAGGAGCAGATGAATGTGGTTGTATATAGTTACCATGGGCCAGGGAGCATCAAGTGCTGCACCATCGACCCGCACTGGCCGCCCTGGCCACACTGCTGCTCAGGCCGCAACACTACAGATTAGTTCAACTAGCGTATATCGCGTTTTCACTGTTTTTGACGCTTACAGCCCCTACCTTCATTTTTTCGGCAAAATGTTTTATTTTGCTGTTTCTATATGGTAATCGAGATTATTCGCCGTTTGTTTAAGTAAAATAGTCATAATTTCAAGGAGCAGATGATTGTGGTTTTATACAGTTACCATGGGCCAGGGAGCATCAGGTGCTGCACCATCGACCCGCACTGGCCGCCCTGGCCACACTGCTGCTCAGGCCGCAACACTACAGATTAGTTCAACTAGCGTATATCGCGTTATCACTGTTTTTGACGCTTACAGCTCCTACCTTCATTTTTTCGGCAAAATGTTTTATTTTGCTGTTTCTATATGGTAATCGAGATTATTCGCCGTTGGTTTAAGTAAAATAGTCATAATTTCAAGGAGCAGATGATTGTGGTTGTATACAGTTACCATGGGCAAGGGAGCATCACGTACTGCACCATCGACCCGCACTGGCCGCCCTGGCCACACTGCTGCTCAGGCCGCAACACTACAGATTAGTTCAACTAGCGTATATCGCGTTTTCACTGTTTTTGACGCTTACAGCCCCTACCTTCATTTTTTCGGCAAAATGTTTTATTTTGCTGTTTCTATATGGTAATCGAGATTATTCGCCGTTGGTTTAAGTAAAAAAGTCATAATTTCAAGGAGCAGATGATTGTGGTTGTATACAGTTACCATGGGCAAGGGAGCATCACGTACTGCACCATCGACCCGCACTGGCCGCCCTGGCCACACTGCTGCTCAGGCCGCAACACTACAGATTAGTTCAACTAGCGTATATCGCGTTTTCACTGTTTTTGACGCTTACAGCCCCTACATTCATTTTTTCGGGAAAATGTTTTATTTTGCTGTTTCTATATGGTAATCGAGATTATTCGCCGTTTGTTTAAGTTAAATAGTCATAATTTCAAGGAGCAGATGATTGTGGTTGTATACAGTTACCATGGGCCAGGGAGCATCAGGTGCTGCACCATCGACCCGCACTGGCCGCCCTGGCCACACTGCTGCTCAGGCCGCAACACTACAGATTAGTTCAACTAGCGTATATCGCGTTTTCACTGTTTTTGACGCTTACAGCCCCTACCTTCATTTTTTCGGCAAAATGTTTTATTTTGCTGTTTCTATATGGTAATCTAGATTATTCGCCGTTTGTTTAAGTAAAATAGTCATAATTACAAGGAGCAGTTGATTGTGGTTGTATACAGTTACCATGGGACAGGGAGCATCAAGTACTGCACCATCGACCCGCACTGGCCGCCCTGGCCACACTGCTGCTCAGGCCGCAACACTACAGATTAGATCAAATAGCGTATTTCGCGTTTTCACTGTTTTTGACGCTTACAGCCCCTACATTCATTTTTTCGGCAAAATGTTTTATTTTGCTGTTTCTATATGGTAATCGAGATTATTCGCCGTTTGTTTAAGTAAAATAGTCATAATTTCAAGGAGCAGATGATTGTGGTTGTATACAGTTACCATAGGCCAGGGAGCATCACGTACTGCACCATCGACCCACAATGGCCGCCCTGGCCACACTGCTGCTCAGGCCGCAACACTACAGATTAGTTCAACTAGCGTATATCGCGTTTTCACTGTTTTTGACGCTTACAGCCCCTACCTTCATTTTTTCGGCAAAATGTTTTATTTTGCTGTTTCTATATCGTAATCGAGATTATTCGCCGTTGGTTTAAGTAAAATAGTAATAATTTCAAGGAGCAGATGATTGTGGTTGTATACAGTTACCATGGGCAAGGGAGCATCACGTACTGCACCAATTACCCGCACTGGCCGCCCTGGCCACACTGCTGCTCAGGCCGCAACACTACAGGTTAGTTCAACTAGCGTATATCGCGTTTTCACTGTTTTTGA